>NC_069463.1:32231839-32322470 GCF_026875155.1 Cherax quadricarinatus
AGCCATTACAAACAATACATGGACACAGAGGGTATATAAAGGCTCTGAGTGAGGTGAATACTAGTGAGGTACCATTTCGATGTTCACTAGTGGTAGTAGTAGTAGTAGTGGTAGTGACAAAAGTAATACAATATGGTAGAGCAATTAATTCGTACATGAGTAAAAGGATATAAAAGCTATAACTTGGGTAACATAAAAATAGGTTGGACAAATATAAACTGGAATGAGGCAGCTTGTTTCAGTGTTCACTCTCTGTGCTTTGTGTAGTATAACAGGAGAGACTATGTGATGGCAGGGTTTACTGTTTTCAGGAGGATTCTTGCTAAGACTTCGGAGATGGTGAAGCTGCCGTTGTTTTGTTTAATTGTATTCGAAACAGCGAACAGTGCTGATTCGAGGCACTTGCGTCTGCGGAAATTAGTTTCTTTGATCACTAATTGGGCATCTCTGAATTTCATGAGATGATTGGTGGAATTTCGGTGTTGTACACAGGCGTTGTTCAGGTTATCGTTCCTACATGCGTAAATGTGTTCATTGAGGCGGGTGTCGAGGTTTCTGGCTGTTTCACCTACGTAAATCTTGTCACAGCCTCCACAGGGTATAGTGTAAACTCCTGCATTGACTGGTTCGTGGTGCTTGGATTTTGTCCTGGTTATATCCTTTATTGAAGTGCTAGAAGCGATGGCGACTCTGGTGTTAGCTTGTGAAAGTGCTTTTGAGACGTTCAGTGCAACCTGACTGTTGGGAAGAATTATAACTTTGCTGGGAGTGGTGTTGATGCGTGGAGAATTTATGATCTGAAGAGCTCTTTTCTTGCAGTCTTTGATGAAAAAAGAAGGAAAATGTAACTCTGTGAATGTTTGGTGAATGTATGTACACTCCTCGTCAAGAAACTCAGGACTACAAATTCGGTATGCTCTTAGGAAAAACCCGATGATGATGCCTCTTTTGGTCTTGGTATCTAGGTGGTTGGCTATCTTGTTTCTCAGAACCCTTTCAAAGATTTTTATGATATGGAATGTTAGTGCTATCTGTCTGTAGTTCTTTGCAATTGCTTTACTGCCACCTTTGTGGAGTGGGGCTATGTCTGTTGTTTTTAGTATGCGTGGAATGACCATGCTCCCTCTCCATAAAATGCTGAAGGCACGCAATAGGGGCTTCTTGCAGTTCTTGATGAACACGGAGTTCCACGAGCCTGGGCCTGGGGCAGAGTGCATGGGTATGTCATTAATTTCCTCTTCAAAGTCTTGTGGAGTTAGAATAATATCCGAGATTTTTGGGATGACCAAATTTTGGGTTTTGTTCATAAAGAATTCATTTGGATTGTCGACCCTTAAGTGGACAGTGGCTCTCTGAACACTGAGTCATATTGGGACTTTAGTATCTCATTCATTTCTTGGCTATCATCTGTGTATGTCCCATCCCGCCTAAGCAGGGGCCCAATACTGGATGTTGTTTTTCCTTAGATTTGGCATAAGAGAAGAAGTATTTTTTTTTTCATTTTCCTTTATGGCTTTTAGTTCTTCCTGTGATTCTTGTCTCCTATAAGATTCCTTCAGCTTATGTTCGATATTTGCAATTTCATTGACTAGTGCCTCCCTTCGTATTTCAGATATATTGACACCACTCAGCAGCTCTGTGACTCTTTGCCTTCGTCTGTATAGGGAACGTCTCTCTCTTTCTAGTTTACATCTTCTCTTTCTTTATCTTAATGGAATGTGTCTTGAGCAGACCTCAAGAACCACAGAATTCATTTTTTCAAGGTAAATGTTCGGATCCATGTTGTTTAGGGTATCTTCCCAGCTTGTTTCATTTAGGACATGGTTTATTTGATCCCATTGTATGTTTTTGTTTTTGAGATTGAATTTCGTGAAGAGACCTTCGTGACTGCTCACATTTTGCTGGTCACGAGCCCTGTGCATACATGTCTGTACCTCTATTATGTTGTGCTCTGAGTGAATTGTCTTTGATATAGTTATATAACGTATCAGATCATCATTGTTAGTGAAGTTGAGGTCCAGCGTATTTTCTAGTCTTGTAGGCTCTACTATTTGCTGGTTTAAGGTGAATTTGTTGCGAAGATTTAATAGTTCATGTGTTTGTGAATTCTCATCTGTGTTGTCTCCCGGGGTGATCTCTGCTAAAACATTGTTTGCTATACTCCTCCATTTTAGGTGTCTCAGGTTGAAATCTCCTAGTAGTAAGATGTTTGGGGCAGGAGTTGGGAGATTTTCCAGACAGTGGTCAATTTTCTCAAGGTGTTCCTAGAATTGCTGGGAAAGATTGTAATAAAGTTGGTAGAATTACCGACAATATGTAAAGTAAAAGGACACAAGTGCAACTAATGTGACATTTATTGTGGCAACGTTTCGCTCTCCAGGAGCTTTATCAAGCCATTACAAACAATACATGGACACAGAGGGTATATAAAGGCTCAGAGTGAGGTGTAATACTAGTGAGGTAACATTTCGATGTTCACTAGTGGTAGTGGTAGTAGTAGTAGTAGTAGTAATAGTAGTAGTAGTAGTAGTAGTAGTAGTAGTAGTAGTAACAAAAATAATACAATATGGAAGAGCAATTAATTCGTACATGAGTAAAAGGATATAAAAGCTATTACTTGGGTTACATAAAAATAGGTTGGACAAATATAGACTGGAAAGAGGCAGGTTTTTTTCAGTGTTCACTCTCTGTAATGTGCTTTGTGTAGTATAACAGGAGAGACTATGTGATGGCAGGGTTTACTGTTTTCAGGAGGATTCTTGCTAAGACTTCGGAGATGGTGAAGCTGCCGTTGTTTTGTTTAATTGTATTCGAAACAGCGATCAGTGCTGATTCGAGGCACTTGCGTCTGCGGAAATTAGTTTCTTTGATCACTAATTGGGCGTCTCTGAATTTCATGAGATGATTGGTGGAATTTCGGTGTTGTACACAGGCGTTGTTTAAGTTGTCGTTCCTACATGCGTAAATGTGTTCATTGAGGCGGGTGTCGAGGTTTCTTGCTGTTTCACCTACGTAGATCTTGTCACAGCCTCCACAGGGTATAGTGTAAACTCCTGCATTGACTGGTTCGTGGTGCTTGGGTTTTGTCCTGGTTAGATCCTTTATTGAAGTGGTAGAAGAGATGGCGACTCTGGTGTTAGCTTGTGAAAGTACTTTTGAGACGTTTAGTGCAACCTGGCTGTTGGGAAGAATTATAACTTTGTTGGGAGCGGTGTTGATGCGTGGAGAATTGATGATCTGAAGAGCTCTTTTCTTGCAGTCTTTGATGAAAAAAGAAGGAAATTGTAACTCAGTGAATGTTTGGTGAATGTAAGTACATTCCTCGTCAAGAAACTCAGGACTGCAAATTCGGTATGCTCTTAGGAAAAACCCGATGATGATGCCTCTTTTGGTCTTGGTATCTTGACTTGAATAGAAGTGTGTGAGATCATTTTTATTGGTGAGTTTCCGATAAACTTGAAATCTTAGGTTGTTGTCTACTTTGTGAATGAGGACGTCGAGGAAAGGTAGCTTGTCATTGGACTCTTCTTCTAGTGTAAACTGAATCGCTGGTTCAACTGCGTTGAGCCTTGCCTGAAGATCCCGTACATCAAAACGTTTTGGAGTTATTACGAGGACATCGTCCACGTAACGTAACCAAGTGACGCTTGAAGGGATGATGTTGGCGAAGTGTTCGGACTCTAGGTGTTCCATGTATAAGTTGGCTAAGACGGCACTTATTGGGGACCCCATTCCCATGCCGTAGGTTTGTTTGTAGAGCTTGTTATTGAAAGAAAAACAGTTGAAATTAACACAGAGTTCAATCAAGTCAACAAAATCTCCGGGAGGTAAAGGAAGATTAAGGTCCTGGTTGACTTTACGTCGTAGAACCTCGATGGCTTTTTTGGTAGGTACTTTTGTGAAGAGAAAATATTAATTGTTGCATAAAAACAGGTATAAAAATGGATGGAGCAGTAACAGAGTCTGTTTGGGTAGAGTTCGTGGAGGGTCAAGAAAAACTAATTCTAGGTGTAATATACCGACCTCCAGGCTTGGATCACGATAGAGGGAGACTTCTTTGGGACGAAATTGTTAGGGCTTCTGGACACAGTAACGTAGTCATAGTAGTGGACTTTAACTTTAGCCAAATTGACTGGAATTCTTTGACAGGTAATCTAGAGTCCAGTGACTTCATGGAAACAGTTCAGGACTGTTTTCTGAAACAGAGTGTAACTGAACCTACCAGGGGTAATAATTTGCTAGACCTAGTCTTTTCAAATAAGGAAACACTCGTGAATAATCTGGAGATCACTGAAGAGCTTGGCGCAAGTGATCATAAATCCATCACCTTTAGCATTAATTGGGAATGCAAGAATAATGATAATACAGTAAAAATCCCCGATTTTCGTTCTGCCGATTATAATGGACTTAGGGAACATCTGTCTAATCTTGATTGGGGTTATCTAGCTAATGATTTTATTGACGATAATCATACTTATGAATATGAAGGGATCTGCTTTTATGATTGTTTTCTTAATAATGTACACAGTGCCCAGAGTATATACATTCCCCAGAGAGAAATTAGGTCTAATAATAACGATCCCAAATGGGTTAACAGGAGGCTAAAGCATCTATTAGGGGAGAAAAGGGGAATTTATAGGCGCATCAGAAGAGGAGAGGTTAACCTTACTGACCAATATGTTCAGCTTAAAAGAGAAGTAAAAAAGGCGATTAGAAAGGCTAAACGTGACTATGAAATTAGAGTTGCTAATGAATCAAAGACTAATCCAAAGGGGTTCTTTCAAGTGTATAGGACGAAGGTGAAGGAAAAAGTAGGACCTCTGAAATCTGGGAATGGACAGCTGACGGATAATGAACTGGAAATGTGTTCCTTATTTAATGACTATTTTTTGTCAGTTTTTACACAGGAAGATGTAAATGAGATTCCAGTAATTAACAATTATTTAGTTCCTGATGAATTTAAGTTAACTAATATTACTGTCACGAGGGACATGGTTATTAAACAGATAGACAAACTGAAACAAAATAAGTCCCCGGGACTCGATGAGTTGTTTTCAAGGGTACTTAAGGAATGCAAGATGGAGCTTAGTCAGCCATTAACGAGTGCATTCAATGCCTCCATCCTTACCAGTGTTGTGCCAGAGATGTGGAAGATGGCTAATGTGGTTCCTATATTCAAATCAGGGGATAAGTCCACTCCTTCAAATTACCGTCCAATAAGCCTGGCATCTATGAACACATTTACGCATGTAGGAACGACAACTTAAACAACGCCTGTGTACAACACCGAAATTCCACCAATCATCTCATGAAATTCAGAGACGCCCAATTAGTGATCAAAGAAACTAATTTCCGCAGACGCAAGTGCCTCGAATCAGCACTGATCGCTGTTTCGAATACAATTAAACAAAACAACGGCAGCTTCACCATCTCCGAAGTCTTAGCAAGAATCCTCCTGAAAACAGTAAACCCTGCCATCACAGATATACCAGATATACCGTGCCTGCAGATACCCAAGGCAAAGTATTTGCATAGATTGTACTTCTGTTTGCTAGGATTTATTGTGTCTGCGTTCACTGCCGGTGCATTTATTTTTCCTGTTTCCTCATTATCTTTTACCCCTGTATGGACATCAGTGCTTCCATCTCCAGCAGTATCTCTATTTTGAACCTCTGTGGACTGAATAACGTTGTCTTCAGTGTCCTCCAGGACAACACTAGTACCCTCACGAGCGCTATCTTCTAAGACATCAATAGGACCCTCTGGAGCACTTTCCTCCAGGACAACACTAGCACCCTCAGCACTGCCCAAGACAACCCCGTCCCTACCACTCTTTTTTTTTCCCAGCTGTCATACCATGCTGACATGTCTTTCAAGAATGATGTTTTATTGGTGTTCTTGTCTTTTAATATAGATGTACCTATTAATTTTTGTTTGTGTGAAGCAAAATAGTGCAACGAAGTTAGAATTATTGGAATCCGTAACACAACTGGAAAATGACTTATCTGATCGATTACAAATTTCCATCACTGGTGTGGCTTCCTGGACACAAGACTCAGGTTGGTCAATATTAACATGGTATACAATAGCAACAGGTTGGTATGACAAATGTACAACAGTTAGGTATCTTTATTCCGAAACTTTTCGCCTACACAGTAGGCTTGTTCAGTCGAGCACAGAGAAGGTGGCAGAAGCAGCAGAGATGTGAAGATGTCATCAGTCCACTCTTTTAAGGTGGTCAGTCCCTAAGTCATGCTGAGGGACTGAGGTTTGCAGCAGTTATTTGGTTGACGTGCGTCTCAGGACGTGCGTCTCAGGACGTGCTAGGTATGATACCAGAAAATGCTTTTCCTTGAGTGAGGTTTACAGCCTTCGTCCCCCTAGCCTGAGCGAGGTGTGTGTGTGTATACTCATCCAGTTGTACTCATCTAGTTATGGTTACAGGGGTCGAGTCACAGCTCCTGGTCGCGCCTCTTCACTGTCCACCCTACTAGGTCACTGTTCCTGCTCCATGAGCTTTATCATACCTCTTCTTAAAGCTATGTACGGATCTTGCCTCCACTACATCACTTCCCAGACTATTCCACTTCCTGACAACTCCTTGTGATTCATCTGAGTCTTCAACTTCCAACTGTGACCCCTTGTTGCTGTGTCCCATCTCTGGAACATCCTGTCTCTATCCACCTTGTCGATTCCACTCAGTATTTTATATGTCGTTATCAAATCTTCCCTATCTCTCCTGTTCTCCAGTGTCGTCAGGTCTATTTCCCTTAACCTCTCTTCGCATGACATGTCCCTTAGCTCCGGGATTAGTCTTGTTGCAAACCTTTGCAATTTCTCTAATTTCCTTACATGCTTGACCAAATGTGGGTTCCAGACTGGTGCTGCATTCTTTAGTATGGGTCTGACGTACACTGTGTACAGTCTTCATCGATTCCTTACAGAGGTGTCGGAATGCTTTTCTTAGATTTCTTAATCGTCCAAATGCTGCAGCAGTCATTTGGTTGAAGCGCACTTTAGGAGATGTGCTCGGTATTATACTCACTCTAGGATCCTTTTCTTTGAGTGAGGTTTGCAGTAGTTGGCACCCTAAACTGTATTCTGTCTGTAGTCTTCTTTGCCCTTCCCCGATCTGTACAAGCTTGCAGCTTGTCCAGATCCCTTTGTAGTCCTGCCTGATCCTCATCTGACTAAATTCTCCTCATTAGCTTCACATCATCTGCAAACAGGGACACTTCAGAATATATCCCTTCCGTCATGTCATTCACATATTCCAGGAACAGCACCGTTCATAGGACCAACCCCTGTGGAACCCTACTCATCACAGGTGCGCAGTCTGACACCTTGTCACGTACCATGACTCGTTGTTGCCTCCCTCTCTGATCCATTGCAGTGCCTTTCCTGCTATGTATGCCTAATCCTCTAGCTTCTGCACTAATCTCTTGTGTGGCACCGTCGAAAGTCTTCTTGCAGTTCAAAAAATGAAATATACCCACCCCTCTCTCTTGTATTATTTCTGTAACCTTGTCATAAAACTCCAGTAGGTTCGTGACACAGGATTTCCCTTCCTTGAAACCATGCTGGTTGTCGTGTATAAGCTTGTTCCTTTCTAGGTGCTCCACCACTCTCATGATAATCTTCTCCATGATTTTGCTTACTATACATGTGAGTGACACTGGTCTGTAGTTAAGTTACGTCTGTGTCCTCCACAGGGACTCCACGTTAAGTTACGCCTGTGTCCTCCACAGGGACTCCACGTTAAGTTACGCCTGTGTCCTCCACAAGGACTCCACGTTAAGTTACGCCTGTGTCCTCCACAAGGACTCCACGGAACATTTGATGAACTGGGATGAGGCATAACTCGTTCTCATCGCCGTCACCGATACAACACAACATTGCACTGGAAACCACAAAATTTCTAAAATATTAACATACATGATAGTTAAGCAGACGAAGTAGCACCAACACAGCAACACAGGAGTTACCTGATCTCATCGTCTACCTGTCCAGATCCCAATATGTCATTCTTCAGGTCACCATGTGTCACTCACACCTCACTCAGGTCACCATGTGTCACTCACACCTCACTCAGGTCACCATGTGCCACTTACACCTCACTCAGGTCACCATGTGCCACTTACACCTCACTCAGGTCACCATGTGTCACTCACACCTCACTCAGGTCACCATGTGTCACTCACACCTCACTCAGGTCACCATGTGCCACTTACACCTCACTCAGGTCACCATGTGCCACTTACACCTCACTCAGTTCACCATGTATCACTCACACCTCACTCAGGTCACCATGTATCACTCACACCTCACTCAGGTCACCATGTGCCACTTACACCTCACTCAGGTCACCATGTGTCACTCACACCTCACTCAGGTCACCATGTGCCACTTACACCTCACTCAGGTCACCATGTGTCACTCACACCTCACTCAGTTCACCATGTGTCACTCACACCTCACTCAGGTCACCATGTGTCACTCACACCTCACTCAGGTCACCATGTGCCACTTACACCTCACTCAGGTCACCATGTGTCACTCACACCTCACTCAGTTCACCATGTGCCACTTACACCTCACTCAGGTCACCATGTGTCACTCACACCTCACTCAGGTCACCATGTGCCACTTACACCTCACTCAGGTCACCATGTGTCACTCACACCTCACTCAGGTCACCATGTGCCACATTACACCTCACTCAGGTCACCATGTGTCACTCACACCTCACTCAGGTCACCATGTGCCACTTACACCTCACTCAGGTCACCATGTGCACTCACTCCTCAGGTCACCATTGCACTCAACTCACTCAGTTCACCATGTGCCACTTACACCTCACTCAGGTCACCATGTGTCACTACACTCTCATTCACCATGTGCCACACACCTCACTCAGGTCACCATGTGCCACTTACACCTCACTCAGGTCACCATGTACACTCACACCTCACTCAGGTCACCATGTGTCACTCACACCTCACTCAGTTCACCACATGTGCCACTCACACCTCACTCAGGTCACCATGTATCACTCACACCTCACTCAGGTCACCATGTGTCACTCACACCTCACTCAGTTCACCATGTATCACTCACACCTCACTCAGGTCACCATGTATCACTCACACCTCACTCAGGTCACCATGTGCCACTTACACCTCACTCAGGTCACCATGTGCCACTTACACCTCACTCAGGTCACCATGTGTCACTCACACCTCACTCAGGTCACCATATGTCACTCACACCTCACTCAGGTCACCATGTGCCACTTACACCTCACTCAGGTCACCATGTGTCACTCACACCTCACTCAGTTCACCATGTATCACTCACACCTCACTCAGGTCACCATGTATCACTCACACCTCACTCAGGTCACCATGTGTCACTCACACCTCACTCAGTTCACCATGTGCCACTCACACCTCACTCAGGTCACCATGTATCACTCACACCTCACTCAGGTCACCATGTGTCACTCACACCTCACTCAGTTCACCATGTATCACTCACACCTCACTCAGGTCACCATGTATCACTCACACCTCACTCAGGTCACCATGTATCTCTCACACCTCACTCAGGTCACCATGTGTCACTCACACCTCACTCAGTTCACCATGTGCCACTCACACCTCACTCAGTTCACCATGTATCACTCACACCTCACTCAGGTCACCATGTATCACTCACACCTCACTCAGGTCACCATGTATCTCTCACACCTCACTCAGGTCACCATGTGTCACTCACACCTCACTCAGTTCACCATGTGCCACTCACACCTCACTCAGGTCACCATGTATCACTCACACCTCACTCAGGTCACCATGTGTCACTCACACCTCACTCAGTTCACCATGTATCACTCACACCTCACTCAGGTCACCATGTATCACTCACACCTCACTCAGGTCACCATGTATCTCTCACACCTCACTCAGGTCACCATGTGTCACTCACACCTCACTCAGTTCACCATGTGCCACTCACACCTCACTCAGGTCACCATGTGTCACTCACACCTCACTCAGTTCACCATGTGCCACTCACACCTCACTCAGTTCACCATGTATCACTCACACCTCACTCAGGTCACCATGTATCACTCACACCTCACTCAGGTCACCATGTATCACTCACACCTCACTCAGGTCACCATGTATCTCTCACACCTCACTCAGGTCACCATGTGTCACTCACACCTCACTCAGGTCACCATGTGTCACTCACACCTCACTCAGGTCACCATGTGTCACTCACACCTCACTCAGGTCACCATGTGTCACTCACACCTCACTCAGTTCACCATGTGTCACTCACACCTCACTCAGTTTACCATGTGCCACTCACACCTCACTCAGGTCACCATGTGTCACTCACACCTCACTCAGGTCACCATGTGTCACTCACACCTCACTCAGGTCACCATGTATCACTCACACCTCACTCAGGTCACCATGTGCCACTCACACCTCACTCAGGTCACCATGTGTCACTCACACCTCACTCAGATCACCATGTGTCACTCACACCTCACTCAGTTCACCATGTATCACTCACACCTCACTCAGGTCACCATGTGTCACTCACACCTCACTCAGTTCACCATGTATCACTCACACCTCACTCAGGTCACCATGTGTCACTCACACCTCACTCAGGTCACCATGTATCACTCAAACCTCACTCAGGTCACCATGTGTCACTCACACCTCACTCAGGTCACCATGTGTCACTCACACCTCACTCAGGTCACCATGTGTCACTCACACCTCACTCAGGTCACCATGTATCACTCACACCTCACTCAGGTCACCATGTGTCACTCACACCTCACTCAGGTCACCATGTGTCACTCACACCTCACTCAGGTCACCATGTGTCACTCACACCTCACTCAGGTCACCATGTGTCACTCACACCTCACTCAGGTCACCATGTGTCACTCACACCTCACTCAGGTCACCATGTGTCACTCACACCTCACTCAGGTCACCATGTGTCACTCACACCTCACTCAGGTCACCATGTGTCACTCACACCTCACTCAGGTCACCATGTGCCACTCACACCTCACCCTCCGCCTATATATACTGTCTTTTAACCTCTGTGTGTTACAAGTAATCAAGTTCCCAGGATCGAAACGTTCTGCCACTAGGCAGGTGTCTAAATCTTCATCTTATCGGTATTATATACCCGTAGCTCGGTTGTTAGCGCAGTCATCTCACACACTGAGGTCCGTGGCTCGATCCCCGGTACGGGAGGAAACATTGGGCGTGTTTCCTTACACCTACTATCACTATTCACTTAGCAGCAAGTAGGTACCAGGGTGTTAGTCGACTGGTGTGGGCCGCATCCTGGGAAAAAAATTAACCTAATTATGCTTTGCACAATCAGGTGCTTTCTAAATAGTATGTCACTGAAATAAAGATTATTGTGATTATTAATTATTATTATTATTATTATTATTATTATTATTATTATTATTATTATTATTATTATTATTATTATTATTATTGATGAAGAACAGGTATGAGCCAAGTAGAGAAAGTTTAAGCACATATTTTCCATCATATTCTGTCTCTCCCGTAGATTTCATTCTATTTTTCAGTAGGGACTGTGTTTTTTTCCTTCCTTGGTTTTTATATAAATAGTTACCGGAGGGAGTGAAGGGTAGAGAGAGAGCCTTCAGCTTTCCTCCTTTGCCTCAAACCAATAGATAATACACGATAATCCTTAAGCTAGATAGAAATAGATAGTTCTCAGCAAAGAAACCTTGGTGGGGACTATATAGTGCTTTGCTTTGTTTTTCCTAGGTTTCTCCATGTATTCTCTCTCTCTCTCTCTCTCTCTCTCTCTCTCTCTCTCTCTCTCTCTCTCTCTCTCTCTCTCTCTCTCTCTCTCTCTCTCTCTCTCTCTCTCTCCTCTCTCTCTCTCTCTCTCTCTCTCTCTCAGTTCACTCAGCGTGCCGCCCACATGATAAATTAGTTAATATCCGTCCAGGGTAAGACACCCGCGCTGCCACAAGTCTTCCCACCTCTCACACCTAGTTGTTGTTGTTGTTGTTGGTGGTGGTGGTAGTAGTGGTGGTGGTGGTAGTAGTATTGGTAGTAGTGGTAGTAGGGTGGTAGTGATGGTGTTAGTAGTGGTAGTAGTGGTGGTGGTGGTGGTCATGGCTAACAGTATTTTATCAACACACACCTTTAACAAGATACCTGTGCCATGGATCTTCTTCGTCAATATTTATTAGCAGTTCATGTAGCAGCTGGTGACTGACTCAGGTGGGTGAGGTAGCAGCTGGTGACTGACTCAGGTGGGTGAGGTAGCAGCTGGTGACTGACTCAGGTGGGTGAGGTAGCAGCTGGTGACTGACTCAGGTGGGTGAGGTAGCAGCTGGTGACTGACTCAGGTGGGTGAGGTAGCAGCTGGTGACTGACTCAGGTGGGTGAGGTAGCAGCTGGTGACTGACTCAGGTGGGTGAGGTAGCAGCTGGTGACTGACTCAGGTAGGTGAGGTAGCAGCTGGTGACTGACTCAGGTGGGTGAGGTAGCAGCTGGTGACTGACTCAGGTGGGTGAGGTAGCAGCTGGTGACTGACTCAGGTGGGTGAGGTAGCAGCTGGTGACTGACTCAGGTAGGTGAGGTAGCAGCTGGTGACTGACTCAGGTGGGTGAGGTAGCAGCTGGTGACTGACTCAGGTGGGTGAGGTAGCAGCTGATGACTGACTCAGGTGGGTGAGGTAGCAGCTGGTGACTGACTCAGGTAGGTGAGGTAGCAGCTGGTGACTGACTCAGGTGGGTGAGGTAGCAGCTGGTGACTGACTCAGGTGGGTGAGGTAGCAGCTGGTGACTGACTCAGGTGGGTGAGGTAGCAGCTGGTGACTGACTCAGGTGGGTGAGGTAGCAGCTGGTGACTGACTCAGGTGGGTGAGGAAGCAGCTGGTGACTGACTCAGGTGGGTGAGGTAGCAGCTGATGACTGACTCAGGTGGGTGAGGTAGCAGCTGGTGACTGAGTCAGGTGGGTGAGGTAGCAGCTGGTGACTGACTCAGGTGGGTGAGGTAGCAGCTGGTGACTGACTCAGGTTGGTGAGGTAGCAGCTGGTGACTGACTCAGGTGGGTGAGGTAGCAGCTGGTGACTGACTCAGGTGGGTGAGGTAGCAGCTGGTGACTGACTCAGGTGGGTGAGGTAGCAGCTGATGACTGACTCAGGTGGGTGAGGTAGCAGCTGGTGACTGACTCAGGTGGGTGAGGTAGCAGCTGGTGACTGACTCAGGTGGGTGAGGTAGCAGCTGGTGACTGACTCAGGTGGGTGAGGTAGCAGCTGATGACTGACTCAGGTGGGTGAGGTAGCAGCTGGTGACTGACTCAGGTGGGTGAGGTAGCAGCTGGTGACTGACTCAGGTGGGTGAGGTAGCAGCTGGTGACTGACTCAGGTGGGTGAGGTAGCAGCTGGTGACTGACTCAGGTGGGTGAGGTGGCAGCTGGTGACTGACTCAGGTGGGTGAGGTAGCAGCTGGTGACTGACTCAGGTGGGTGAGGTAGCAGCTGGTGACTGACTCAGGTGGGTGAGGTAGCAGCTGGTGACTGACTCAGGTGGGTGAGGTAGCAGCTGGTGACTGACTCAGGTGGTGAGGTAGCAGCTGGTGACTGACTCAGGTGGGTGAGGTAGCAGCTGGTGACTGACTCAGGTGGGTGAGGTGGCAGCTGATGACTGACTCAGGTGGGTGAGGTAGCAGCTGGTGACTGACTCAGGTGGGTGAGGTAGCAGCTGGTGACTGACTCAGGTGGGTGAGGTAGCAGCTGGTGACTGACTCAGGTGTGTGAGGTAGCAGCTGGTGACTGACTCAGGTGGGTGAGGTAGCAGCTGGTGACTGACTCAGGTGGGTGAGGTAGCAGCTGGTGACTGACTCAGGTGGGTGAGGTAGCAGCTGGTGACTGACTCAGGTGGGTGAGGTAGCAGCTGGTGACTGACTCAGGTGGGTGAGGTAGCAGCTGGTGACTGACTCAGGTGGGTGAGGTAGCAGCTGGTGACTGACTCAGGTGGGTGAGGTAGCAGCTGGGTGACTGACTCAGGTGGGTGAGGTAGCAGCTGGTGACTGACTCAGGTGGGTGAGGTAGCAGCTGGTGACTGACTCAGGTGGGTGAGGTAGCAACTGGTGACTGACTCAGGTGGGTGAGGTAGCAGCTGGTGACTGACTCAGGTGTGTGAGGTAGCAGCTGGTGACTGACTCAGGTGGGTGAGGTAGCAGCTGTGACTGACTCAGGTGGGTGAGGTAGCAGCTGGTGACTGACTCAGGTGGGTGAGGTAGCAGCTGGTGACTGACTCAGGTGGGTGAGGTAGCAGCTGGTGACTGACTCAGGTGGGGAGGTAGCAGCTGATGACTGACTCAGGTGGTGAGGTAGCAGCTGGTGACTGACTCAGGTGGGTGAGGTAGCAGCTGGTGACTGACTCAGGTGGTGAGGTAGCAGCTGGTGACTGACTCAGGTGGGTGAGGTAGCAGCTGATGACTGACTCAGGTGGGTGAGGTAGCAGCTGGTGACTGACTCAGGTGGGTGAGGTAGCAGCTGGTGACTGACTCAGGTGGGTGAGGTAGCAGCTGGTGACTGACTCAGGTGGGTGAGGTAGCAGCTGGTGACTGACTCAGGTGGGTGAGGTAGCAGCTGGTGACTGACTCAGGTGGGTGAGGTAGCAGCTGGTGACTGACTCAGGTGGGTGAGGTAGCAGCTGGTGACTGACTCAGGTGGGTGAGGTAGCAGCTGGTGACTGACTCAGGTGGGTGAGGTGGCAGCTGGTGACTGACTCAGTATGGATCTCAATCCTGAAGGTTCGGACATTGACATAAGAAACCTAACACAAAATAAACTAACACAAATGGATTGCACCTATATACTCGCAAGATATAGCTGTATAACATACAACAATAACTTACGGCAAGAACATAGCTACAAATAAACACAGTAACAGGGTCATGAACTGACATATATAAACATTCAATGACTCATAACCTAACTTACATATAAATTTTACATATAACATGACATATGACAAAGACTCATTACAATTGAGAAGAATATATACGAGAAAATGTAACAATTACATCCAGCCTTCTCATTAATCAATAAATCAAAACCTAACATCATAATCCTACTAGAACATCTACATACTTATCCCTAACATTACAGCTTAACATATACCAAAATACAAATAAACATACAAAAAAACAGCTTAGATCTCAAAACCGACTCATTACAGTTACTGTAAACCCGTATACAAAAATCTCAGACACAGAAGGAATGCGTCTATAAACTGGTTAGTGTCGGTATTTTATACCATTTATTTCCATCGTGAGGTACTCTATCGAAGGTTTTACTAAAATCCAAATAAACAATATCATATTCCTTATCACTGTTAACTGCCTCAAATGTTCTATTGAAGAACGTCAGTAAGTTTGTCAGGCAGGAACGACCTCTCGTGAATCCATGCTGAGATTCATTTATCAAGTTATGCTCTTCAAGGTGACTTCTAATAATGTCAGCTATAATTGATTCTTATAACTTGCCCACTATAGATGTCAGGCTTATTGGACGGTAATTTGAAGGAACTGACTATTCCCCTGATTTGAATATAGGAACCACATTAGCCAACTTCCACAACTCTGGCACAACACCAGTAAGGATGGACGCATTAAACACACTCGTTAATGGCTGACTAAGCTCCATCTTGCATTCCTTAAGTACCCTGGAAAACAACTCATCGGGTCCCGGGGAATTATTTTGCTTCAGTTTGTCTATCTGTTTAATAAACATGTCCCTCGTGACAGTAATATTAGTTAATTTAATTCATCAGGAACTAAATAATTGTTAGTTACTGGAATATCATTTACATTTTCCTGTGTAAAAACTGACAAAAAATAGTCATTAAATAAGGAACACATTTCCAGTTCATTATCCGTCAGCTGTCCATTCCCAGATTTCAGAGGTCCTACTTTTTCCTTCACCTTCGTCCTATACACTTGAAAGAACCCCTTTGGATTAGTCTTTGAGTCATTAGCAACTCTAATTTCATAGTCACGTTTAGCCTTTCTAATCCCCTTTTTTACTTCTCTTTTAAGCTGAACATATTGGTCAGTAAGGTTAACCTCTCCTCTTCTGATGCGCCTATAAATTCCCCTTTTCTCCCCTAATAGATGCTTTAACCTACTGTTAACCCATTTGGGATCATTATTATTAGACCTAATATCTCTCTGGGGAATGTATATACTCTGGGCACGGTGTACATTATTAAGACAAAAATCATAAAAGCAGATCCCTTCATAATCATAAGTATGATCATCGCCAATAAAATCATTAGCTAGATAACCCCAATCAAGATTAGACAGATGTTCCCTAAGTCCATTATAGTCAGCAGAACGGAAATCGGGGATTTTTACTGTATTATCATTATTCTTGCATTCCCAGTTAATGCTAAAAGTGATGGATTTGTGATCACTTGCCCCAAGCTCTTCAGTGATCTCCAGATTATTCACGAGTGTTTCCTTATTTGACAAGACTAGGTCTAGCAAATTATCACCCCTGGTAGGCTCTGTCACGCTCTGCTTCAGAAAACAGTCCTGAACTGTTTCCATAAAGTCACTGGACTCTAGATTACCTGTCAAAGAATTCCAATCAATTTGACTGAAGCTAAATTCCCCTACTATGACTATGTTATTGTGTCTAGAAACCCTAACAATTTCGTCCCAAAGAAGTCTCCCTCTATCGTGATCCAAGCCTGGAGGTCGGTATATTACACCTAGAATTAGTTTTTCTTGACCCTCTACAAACTCTACCCAAACAGATTCTGTTACTGCTCCATCTATTTTTATACCTGTTTTTATGCAACAATTAATATTTTCTCGAACATATAATGCAACTCCTCCCCCCTTCCCATTACATCTATCCATATAGAACAACTTAAATCCCTGAATATTACACTCAGCAGTCATATCCCGACTTTTTAAATCATACCACGTTTCAGTTAATGCAATGATATCAAAGTTCCCAGCACATGCTACCAAACGTAGTTCATTAATTTTATTTCTTGCACTTCGACTGTTAGCATAAAATACCATCATATGTTTTTTCTTCTGCACATTTTTCCTACTTATCTTTGTTTTTACACAATTTCTGAAATTATCATTACCCAGAGTTACTCCATGACAGTTACTATTAAGATTCTTAATATCAGAGCATAAGTTAATATATCCACACTCATTATTTATCATTTCTAAACCCATACCTCTAACTAATCCTAGTTTAAAGTCCTAACAACCCCCTCAACTGAGTTAGCAAGAAAACCCACACCTGCCCTTGATAAGTGAACCCCATCCCTGGCATACATGTCATTTCGGCCATAGAAGTTGTCCCAGTTGTCAATGAATGGTACTGCATTATCCTTACAGTGTTTATCCAGCCAACAATTAATACCAATTGCTCTGGACAACCATTCATTACCAACACCTCTTCTTGGCAAAATGCCACATATAACAGGACGCTCCCCCTTCTTCCTAATGATGTCTATAGCTGTCCTGAACTTTCTAACTAAATCCTCACTTCTACGCTTGCCTACATCATTGCCTCTAGCACTGAGGCAAATGATGGGATTGATCCCATTACCGTTCATGATGTCGTCAAGCCGGCTAACAATGTCCTCCATCCCAGCCCCAGGAAAGCAAACTCTCTGTCTCCTACTCCTGTCCTTCAAGCAGAATGCCCTATCCATGTATCTAACCTGGCTATCTCCAACAATGACAATATTCTTACCTTCCTTGTTGTCGTTCGTCGTGACGGTCCCAGTAGTCGACTCACATTCGTCGGGTAGCACCGAGAATGCGTTGGTGGTTTCCACAAGAGTTTCCACAGCAATCTCTTTCTTCGTCATCGTTTCTGGCTTTCCATTCGTCTTCTTGATCGTCAACTTTGTTGTCCCCTGCTGTCCAGCCACTGACCACGATCTCTTCTTGACCTGAGGACTCGAAATAGGAGGACTACTACTAATCCTCTTGTTTTCTTCGGTCAATCGCCGTATCTACATCTTCGCTACCCTCAATTACATAAGAACATAAGAAAGGAGGAACACTGCAGGAGGCCTGCTGGCCCATACTAGGCAGGTCCTTTACAATTCATCCCACTAACAAAACATTTGCCCAACCCAATTTTCAATGCCACCCAAGAAATAAGCTCTGATGTGAAAGTCCCACTCAAATCCAACCCCTCCCACTCATGTACTTATCCAACCTAGATTTGAAACTACCCAAAGTCCCAGCCTCAATAACCCAACTAGGTAGACTGTTCCACTCATCAACTACCCTATTTCCAAACCAATACTTTCCTATGTCCTTTCTAAATCTAAACTTATCTAATTTAAATCCATTACTGCGCGTTCTCTCTTGGAGAGACATCCTCAAGACCTTATTAATATCCCTTTATTAATACCTATCTTCCACTTATACACTTCGATCAGGTCTCCCCTCATTCTTCGTCTAACAAGTGAATGTAACTTAAGAGTCTTCAATCTTTCTTCATGAGGAAGATTTCTAATGCTATGTATTAATTTAGTCATCCTACGCTGAATGTTTTCTAACGAATTTATGTCCATTTTGTAATACGGAGACCAGAACTGAGCTGCATAATCAAGGTGAGGCCTTACTAATGATGTATAAAGCTGCAGTATGACCTCTGGACTTCTGTTGCTTACACTTCTTGATATAAATCCCAGTAATCTATTTGCCTTATTACGTACGCTTAGGCATTGCTGTCTTGGTTTAAGGTTGCTGCTCACCATAACCCCAAGTCCTTTTCGCAATCTGTATGGCTAAGTTCTACATCATTTAATTTATAAGTACTAGGGTTATGGGCACTCCCAAGCTTCAGAACCTTGCATTTATCTACATTGAACTGCATCTGCCACTTTTCTGACCAAGAATAGAGTTTGTTTAAATCCTCCTGAAGTTCCCTAACATCTACGTTTGAATCAATTTCCTACCTATCTTTGTGTCATCGGCGAATTTGCTCATATCACTAGTAATTCCCTCATCAAGATCATTGATATATATTATAAACAACAACGGGCCCAAGACTGATCCCTGTGGAACGCCACTTGTTACAGATCCCCACTCGGATTTAACCCCATTTATGGACACTCTCTGCTTCCTGTCAGTGAGCCATGACTCGATCCACGAGAGCACTTTTCCCCCAATGCCATGAGCTGCCACTTTCTTTAACAGTCTATGGTGCGGAACTCTATCAAAAGCCTTACTAAAATCTAAGTAAATAATATCAAATTCTTTATTGTGGTCAACAGCCTCAAAAGCTTTACTGAAGAAAGTTAATAAATTAGTTAGACAAGACCGGCCTCTTGTGAATCCATGCTGAGTATCATTTATCAAGCTATGCTTATCGAGATGGCTTCTTATAATCTCAGCTATAATTGACTCTAGTAATTTGCCTACAATTGAGGTCAGGCTTATTGGGCGGTAATTTGACGGTAACGACTTGTCCCCTGTTTAAAAATAGGAATTACATTAGCCATCTTCCACATATCAGACACTACACCTGTTTGAAGAGATAAATTAAAAATATTAGTTAATGGTTCACAGAGTTCCATTTTGCATTCCTTAAGAACTCTTGAAAAAACCTCATCAGGACCCGGCGACTTATTTTGCTTCAGTCTGTCTATCTGCCTCACAACCATCTCACTAGTGACTGTGATGTTACATAATTTATCTTCTTCTAGCCCACTGTAAAAATTAATTACTGGAATATTGTTAGTGTCTTCCTGTGTAAAAACTGAGAGAAAATAATTATTCAAAATCAAGCACATTTCATTCTCATTGTCAGTAAGGTGCCCATAGTTATTTTTAAGGGGACCTATCTTATCTCTAACTTTTGTTCTATAGACCTGGAAAAAACTTTTTGGGTTAGTTTTAGAATCCCTAGCAACTTTAATTTCATAGTCCCTTTTAGCTTTTCTTATCCCCCTTTTTAATGTCCCTCTTAATGTCAATATACTGATTCATAAGATGACCCTCACCTCTTTTGATACGCCTATAAATTCCTTTCTTATGCCCTAGTAGATATTTGAGCCTATTATTCATCCATTTTGGGTCATTTCTATTTGATCTAATTTCTTTATATGGGATAAACGCTCTTTGAGCAGCTTGTATAGTGTTCAGAAAACTGTCATAATGATAGCTCTTTTCGTTACCCCAGTCAACAGATGATAAGTGTTCTCTAAGCCCATCGTAATCTGCTAAGCGAAAATCTGGGACTGTTACTGAGTTATCGCTACTATCGTACTTCCATTCAATGCTAAATGTAATTGATTTGTGGTCGCTAGCACCCAGTTCCTCTGAAATTTCTAAATTATTAACAAGGGATTCATTGTTTGCCATAACTAAGTCAAGCAGGTTATTTCCCCTTGTAGGTTCTGTCACAAACTGCTTCAAAAAACAATCCTGAAATACTTCTAAGAAGTCGTACGATTCTAAATTCCCAGTCAAGAAATTCCAATCAACATGACTAAAGTTAAAGTCTCCTAGAATTACTACATTATCGTGCCTTGTGGCCTTAACAATTTCCTCCCATAGTAGTTTCCCTTGGTCCCTATCTAAGTTAGGGGGACGGTATATCACTCCTAAAATTAGTTTTTCATGCCCCTCTGAAAATTCTATCCAAACAGACTCTGTATGTGTTACTTCAGACTTAATACCGTTTTTATGCAACAGTTCAAGCGATCTCGGACATACAATGCCACCCCACCCCCCCTCCCAATACTTCTATCTTCTTGGAACAATTTAAAACCCTGAATATGACATTCCGCAGGCATGTCCCGACTTTTTGAATTAAACCACGTCTCAGTTAAGGCAAATACATCAATGTTACCTACACTAGCAACTAATCTCAACTCGTCCATCTTATTCCTAGCACTACGGCAATTAGCATAATAAACATTGAAAGACTCTCCTTTCTCTTTACCCTTCCTGCTCATTTCTATTTTTCTACTAAACCTATTACGTCCTTATCACCCAAGGTCCCTGGCTTTTCAATATCTATCTCGTTCTTATTATTACTAGTTCCACTAGAACTCGTAATATTACTACACTGGGACTTCACTGTTTTCCTGCCAAAACCCATACCACTAACTATCTAGTTTAAAGTCCTAACTGCTCCCTCCACTGCAGTTGCCAGTGCTCCCACCCCACACCTAGATAAGTGAACCCATCCCTAGCAACATGTCATTTCTGCCATAGAAGAGGTCCCAGTTGTCAATGAATGTTACCGCATTTTCCTTACAGTATTTGTCCAGCCAGCAATTGACAACCAATTGCCCTGGACAACCATTCACTTCCAACTCCCCTCCCTGGCAAAATACCACATATGAGAGGGTTCCCACCCTTACTTCTTATTATTTCTATTGCTGACCTATACCTGCTAATCAGGTCCTCACTCCTACGTCTGCCAACAATCGTTGCCTCCAGCACTGAGAGAGATAATAGGATTGCTCCCATTACCTCTCATGATGTCATCCAGACGGCTAACAATATCCTCCATCCCAGCCCCAGGAAAGCAAATTCTCTGTCTCCTACTCCTGTCCTTCAAGCAGAACGCCCTATCCATATACCTAACTTGGCTATCCCCAACAACAACAATATTCTTACCTTCCTTAATGTCTTTCGTCGTGTCGTTCCCAGTAGTCAACTCACATTCGTCCGGTAGCACTGAGAATGTATTGGATGTTTCCACAACAGTTTCCACGGCAGTCTCTTTCTTCTTCATCGTTTCTACCTTTCCATTCGTCTTCTTGATCGTCAACTTCTTTCCCTGCTGTCCAGCCACTGACCAGTTTCCCTTCTTGACCTGAGGACTCAACACAGGAGGACTGCTACGAATCTTCTTGTTTTCCTCGGTCAATCGCCGAATTTCCAAATTCGCCAACCTCAATTCTTCCTTAAGCTGTTGGTAAAGTTGCTCGATGGAGGGCATCTTGCTTCAATTCTAGAGAGCGCGCAAACAGGTCTTCACAGAGCCAAGTACACGTCAACACTGCGCAAATCCAACTCAATCAGGAGCTACTGCGCAGCACGTCCGCACGGCCCAATAGCGATGCGAACACTCGCATCGCTGGTAAAGTTTCTCGATGGAAGGCATCTTGGTTCAGTCAACGGGGAGCACACAAGACACTTCTTCACAGAGTTAAGTACAGGTCACCACTGATGCTATGTATTAATTTAGTCATCCTACGTTGAATGTTTTCTAACGAATTTATGTCCATTCTGTAATATGGAGACCAGAATTGAGCTGCATAATCTAGGTGAGGACTTACTAATGATGTATAAAGCTGCAGTATGACCTCTGGACTTCTGTTGCTTACACTTCTTGATATAAATCCCAATAATCTATTTGCCTTATTACGTACGCTTAGGCATTGCAGTCTTGGTTTAAGGTTGCTGCTCACCATAACCCCCAAGTCCTTTTCGCAATCTGTATGGCTAAGTTCTACATCATTTAACTTATGAGTGCTAGGGTTATGGACACTTCCAAACTTCAGAACCTTGCATTTATCTACATTGAACTTCATCTGCCACTTTTCTGACCAAGAATATAGTTTGAACATTAAAATGGTATAAAATACCGACAGATTGTTAGGTAAGATACATATGCAACAGTTAGGTATCTTTATTTCGAAAAGTTTCGAAATAAAGATACCTAACTGTTGCATATGTGTCTTACCTAACAAGAATATAGTTTGTTTAAATCCTCATGAAGTTCCCTAACATCTACGTTTGAATCAATTATCCTACCTATCTTTGTGTCATCGGCGAATTTGCTCATATCACTAGTAATTCCCTCATCAAGATCATTGATATATATTATAAACAACAACGGGCCCAAGACTGATCCCTGTGGAACGCCACTTGTTACAGATCCCCACTCGGATTTAACCCATTTATGGACACACTCTGCTTCCTGTCAGTGAGCCATGACTCGATCCACGAGAGCACTTTTCCCCCAATGCCATGAGCTGCCACTTTCTTTAACAGTCTTTGGTTCGGAACTCTATCAAAAGCCTTACTAAAATCTAAGTAAATAATATAAAACTCTTTATCGTGGTCAACAGCCTCAAAAGCTTTACTGAAGAAAGTTAATAAATTAGTTAGACAAGACCGGCCTCTTGTGAATCCATGCTGAGTATCATTAATCAAGCTATGCTTATCGAGATGGCTTCTTATAATCTCAGCTATAATTGACTCTAGTAATTTGACTGCAATTGAGGTCAGGCTTATTGGGCGGTAATTTGACGGTAACGACTTGTCCCCTGTTTTAAAAATAGGAATTACATTAGCCATCTTCCACATATCAGACACTACACCTGTTTGAAGAGATAAATTAAAAATATTAGTTAATGGTTCACAGAGTTCCATTTTGCATTCCTTAAGAACCCTTGAAAAAACCTCATCAGGACCCGGTGACTTATTTTGCTTCAGTCTGTCTATCTGCTTCATAACCTGTGATGTTACATAATTTATCTTCTTCTAGCCCACTATAAAAATTAATTACTGGAATATTGTTAGTGTCTTCCTGTGTAAAAACCGAGAGAAAATAATTATTTAAAATCGAGCACATTTCATTCTCTTTGTCAGTAAGATGCCCATAGTTATTTTTAAGGGGACCTATCTTATCTCTAACCTTTGTTCTATAGACCTGGCAAAAACTTTTTGGGTTAGTTTTAGAATCCCTAGCTACTTTAATTTCATAGTCCCTTTTAAGATCCCAACAGAACGAGGTGAGTAGTCCACACGCACAACCTGGTTATGGGAAAGAGGTAATTGGCCAGCCCTTTGCTCTGAGCTCGCCACCACCGATTGGAATGCTATTCTCCAAGGGGATGTTGACAACCAAGTGAAAGTCTTCACTGGACACATCCTTAATCTACAACAAGAACACATTCCTCACCGGCAATATGTGACAAAGCCTACAGATTAGCCTTGGTTTGACTTTCGTTGTAGAGAGGCTGCTACTTCTAAGCACAAAGCATGGTGAAGGTATAAGAGACATCCTACCACCTATAACAGGAACTTGCACAGGCAAGCCTGTAGGCATATGGGTGACGTTCAAAAGTGGGCCATTGCTAAATGGGAGGTGGACACTAAAAGAAAGCTAGCATCAGGTAGGGTAGGCTCCAAAACCTGATGGTCCCTGGTCAAGGACAGACAAGGCTATCTGCCTGATGAACTCATTCCACCTCTAAATCGACAGGATGGGACCACCTCTACTAGTAGTCAAGAGAAGGCAGACCTCTTTGCTGAACACTTTGCTACCAAAATGCAAGTTCCTGATCCAGCAAGGGACCCCCCCTTGGCTGCTGCAAGAACTGTGTCAAAACTGTCAGTGGCGACAATAAGGCAGGAGGAGGTGCATTTCCTTCTTAAATCACTTGACCAAGAAAAGGCTGTGGGCCCAGACAAGTTGAGCCCAAGATTGCTGAAAAGATGTGCAGACCAGCTAGCAGCACCTCTAACTCGCATCTTTCAGCACTGCCTAGTACAGTGTAAATGGCCCTCTCTATGGAGAGAGGCAAATGTAGTCCCTGCTCACAAAAAGAAGAGCAGAGCAGAAATCAGCAACTACAGACCAGTGTCACTCCTGTCAATCACTGGTAAGATCCTCGAGACAATAATCTCAAGACAAATGACAAAGTTTTTGACTACCACTCACTACTTTGTGATCGTCAATACGGCTTCAGGAAAGGTTACTCTGCTGCTGATCTGTTGTTAAACCTCTCCACTAAGTGGCACCAGTCACTGGATAAATCCAAAGTCAGCTGTGTGGTAGCACTGGACATTGATGGCGCTTTCGACCGGGTGTGGCACCATGGCCGCTTAGCCAAACTTTCAAGCACTGGGAATTGCAGGCTCTACGTTATGTCTCCTCAGTGATTACCTTCATGGTAGATCTCTAAATGTAGTTGTCAATGGAACGGAATCAGTAAGACATCCTATTGGGGCAAGTGTTCCACAAGGAAGCGTGCTGGGACCATCCCAGAATCACATGCATATGCAGACGACTGTACACTGACATTCACTTATCCAAGAGAAGAAATGCCAGCAGCTCTAAGCTACATCAATCACCAGCTGAGAGCTATATCAGCTTGGGGAAATAGATGGCAAGTAACATTTGTACCTGAGAAAACGCAAATGATGATCGTCTCTAGGCACCATGATGGTAATGCTGGTGCAGTAGTAAGGATGAATGGGAGGGTGTTGGCACCTGGAGAAGTTGATATCCTTGGGGTGAAATTTGACTCCAAACTAACCATGAAGAACCACGTAAATCTTGCAAACAAGGTAGTCAGGAAGCTTACAGCACTTTGCCGTATCTCGCATCTGCTTGACAGTAGGGGTTGCAAGATTCTGTACGAGGCACAAGTACGCTCACACCTTGAGTATGCTCCAATTTCTTGGTTTGCCTGCCCCCCCCCCCTCTCATCTTCGACTGCTTGACAGAGTAAAGAACAGAGCAAGACGTCTCATCTCTCGCATGGACCCATCCTGGATAGATCTGTCATTTCAGCAGAGCCTTCAACATAGGAGGGATGTGTGTGGCCTTACTGTTATGTACAAGGCCAATATTGTCAAAGTAGCACACTTGGATCCACTTCGAGGACAGCGTGAAACAAGCTTTTATGCCACAAGACGGGCAGAAAGCAGCAACTTCTCTCTGGCTGTACCCTTCTCCAGAACATCACTCCATCTGAGATCATACATACCCAGGATGACTCGAGTCTGGAACACATTCGTACAGCATAATGATGTCAACGAGATAAAGACAGTTGATCAAATGAAAATGCTGGCCCACAGATGGCTCCAACTTCATCCTGTTCCCTACTTGTATGTCTCATAACAATAAAAATGCTTTCAAATGAGCTGATGTAGGTAACAGCTCTTAGCCTGTCAATAAAGTTAGGAATCCTTAACCTGTAAATAGCTTGTCAATAAAGTTAGGGATCCTTAACCTTGTCAAACCCTGTGTAAAAAAAAATATAAAGAGAGAGATACTCCCTCTACAGGTGAAGGCGAAGAATCACAGAGCTTCTCAAACTGGCCAGTCTATCTGAAATACAGAAGGAGGAACTGGCTAGAGAATTAGAAAATATGGAACTTGAGGTTAATAAATACTACACGATCCAAGAAACACACGAAGAACTTACAGCAATATATGAAATTGAAAGAAATGCAAAATATTTCTTTTTATAAGCCAAAACTAAAGCAAAAGCCTTATCCAGTACTTTGTCCTTTCTTAAATGACATGGGACTTACATTGATATGCTGAAGCCTTAGCATTACTCGGTGTTCAGCTTCCCGTTAGTCAGAATAAATGTCGACAATGTAAAGGAAGTTTTATTGACCAAAACTCATTTTTTTAATATCTTCAGAATCTCTGACATAATCCTAACACTAAATTTCTAAAGAACATTTATGATATGCTTATGCACTCCATCCTACTCCTTGTTCATTAAGAACCTCAAGAACCCACTTTTGCATGCCATAAATATTCTATGGAGATGCAGCATAGACATGGGAGTCATCCCATAGTCACTCTGTAGCTCCACTGCACGAAGATAACAATTACAGCAATAACAAATAAATATAGAACAATAGCACTGATAACAAAAAAAGGCACAATACCGTGACTGGAACAATACACAAATAACCCGCACATAGAAGAGAGAAGCTGATGTCCCTCATCATAAAAGTTTGAAAGGTTCTGAACAGCAAGATCGCCAACTACTTGGATACCCAACACTTGCACAAACCAGGACAGCATAAGTTAAAACCTGGATGTATAACCACTGACGAGTGAACAAGTGATGGTATTAGAGCAACACTGACACAGTTCATCTTAGCCCAGGAGTGTTGAATATACTTAGTGAACAGGAACACTTGTGTCCAACGAATATTCTGTTCGATGTCGTACAAAAGAATAGTGGATTCATCCCACCTTCCATCAACAGAGGAATCATCCCACCTTCGACGAAGTCATCGATTTCAGTGTCTTTTCTTGGGTACGATAGAGACACCCAGCTAAGCCCTCCCAAACTCATATTTCAGTGTGTTAGCTGAAGCTAACAGGTACTGATGTGAGATTTGATAAGGTTAACCAGTAGACATGGATGATCACCCAGTCCCAGGTAAGACTCATAAATCTCGTTCCAGGTGACATAGTTGAAACAGTGGTCGATGTAAGACTTCAAGGAGATTATTAACCCTGGTGATAATCGCCCTATTTACAACCCAGTGGGTGTTAAGACAGTCGAGTCGGAGGAGACCCCTGGGGAAGCTGCAGGGATTCTGAGCTGTCAAACAATAAGCGCCTTTTTATAGTCTCAATGGTTTTCACTGACTTTAATCACTGAAAAATCCCACGAGTTGGCAGTAGTCAAAGGATTACAGAGGTACATAAAAGGATCCAGGGAAATGTATCTCAGTATTACAGAGGTACATAAAAGGTTCAGGAAAATGTATCTCAGTATTACAGAGGTACATAAAAGGATCCAGGGAAATGTATCTCAGTATTACAGAGGTACATAAAAGGTTCAGGAAAATGTTTCTCAGTATTACAGAGGTACATAAAAGGTTCAGGGAAATGTATCTCAGTATTACAGAGGTACATAAAAGGTTCAGGAAAATGTTTCTCAGTATTACAGAGGTACATAAAAGGTTCAGGAAAATGTTTCTCAGTATTACAGAGGTACATAAAAGGTTCAGGAAAATGTTTCTCAGTATTACAGAGGTACATAAAAGGTACAGAAAAATGTTTCTCAGTAATTACAGAGGTACATAAAAGGTTCAGGGAAAAATGTTTCTCAGTATTACAGAGGTACATAAAAGGTTCAGGGAAATGTTTCTCAGTATTACAGAGGTACATAAAAGGTACAGAAAAATGTTTCTCAGTAATTACAGAGGTACATAAAAGGTTCAGAAAAATGTTTCTCAGTATTACAGAGGTACATAAAAGGTTCAGAAAAATGTTTCTCAGTATTACAGAGGTACATAAAAGGTTCAGGGAAATGTTTCTCAGTATTACAGAGGTACATAAAAGGTACAGAAAAATGTTTCTCAGTATTACAGAGGTACATAAAAGGTTCAGAAAAATGTTTCTCAGTATTACAGAGGTACATAAAAGGTTCAGGGAAATGTTTCTCAGTATTACAGAGGTACATAAAAGGTACAGAAAAATGTTTCTCAGTATTACAGAGGTACATAAAAGGTTCAGAAAAATGTTTCTCAGTATTACAGAGGTACATAAAAGGTTCAGAAAATGTTTCTCAGTATTACAGAGGTACATAAAAGGTTCAGGGAAATGTTTCTCAGTATTACAGAGGTACATAAAAGGTACAGAAAAATGTTTCTCAGTATTACAGAGGTACATAAAAGGTTCAGGGAAATGTTTCTCAGTATTACAGAGGTACATAAAAGGTACAGAAAAATGTTTCTCAGTATTACAGAGGTACATAAAAGGTTCAGGAAAAATGTTTCTCAGTTTACAGAGGTACATAAAAGGTTCAGGGAAATGTTTCTCAGTATTACAGAGGTACATAAAAGGTACAGAAAAATGTTTCTCAGTATTACAGAGGTACATAAAAGGTTCAGAAAAATGTTTCTCAGTATTACAGAGGTACATAAAAGGTTCAGGGAAATGTTTCTCAGTATTACAGAGGTACATAAAGGGTGAAGGGAAATGTGTCTCAGTATTACAGAGGTTTCATAAAAGGTTCAGGGAAATGTGTCTCAGTATTACAGAGGTACATAAAAGGTTCAGGGAAATGTGTCTCAGTATTACAGAGGTACATAAAGGGTGAAGGGAAATGTTTCTCAGTATTACAGAGGTACATAAAAGGTTCAGGGAAATGTGTCTCAGTATTACAGAGGTACATAAAAGGTTCAGGGAAATGTATCTCAGTATTACAGAGGTACATAAAGGGTCCAGGGACTGAACCGCAAAATTCTGGTAAGTAAATAAGAGACAGATTCCACCGCTTTAGTGGTGTTTAGTGGACCCCACACACTGCGACCACCACACCGTGGTTCCTCACTCTTCTTCACACCGTGTTATCAACAGCGAGATCACTGCGGTGTCAACACCACCCAGCTGTTATCTTACACCGTCGACCCTTCCCACACTTAACAACTACAGCATGGAGAGGGAGAGACATAGACAGAGACAGAGACAGAGACAGAGACAGAGACAGAGACAGAGACAGAGACAGAGACAGAGACAGAGACAGAGACAGAGACAGACAGAGACAGAGCCAGACAGAGACAGAGCCAGACAGAGACAGAGACAGAGACAGAGACAGAGACAGAGACAGAGACAGAGACAGAGACAGAGACAGAGACAGAGACAGAGACAGAGACAGACAGAGACAGAGCCAGACAGAGACAGAGACAGAGGGCAGAGACAGAGACAGAGACAGAGACAGAGACAGAGACAGAGACAGAGACAGAGACAGGACAGAGACAGACAGAGACAGAGCCAGACAGAGACAGAGCCAGACAGAGACAGAGACAGAGACAGACAGAGACAGAGCCAGACAGAGACAGAGCCCAGACAGAGACAGAGACAGAGACAGAGACAGAGACAGAGACAGAGACAGAGACAGAGACAGAGACAGAGACAGAGACAGAGACAGAGACCCGACAGAGACAGAGCCAGACAGAGACAAGCCAGACAGAGACAGAGACAGAGACAGAGACAGAGACAGAGACAGAGACAGAGACAGACAGAGACAGAGACAGAGACAGAGACAGAGACAGAGACAGACAGAGACAGACAGAGACAGAAGACAGAGACAGACAGAGACAGAGACAGAGACAGAGACAGAGAACAGAGGACAGACGAGCAGAGAGACAGGACAGAGGACAGAGCAGAGACAGACAGGGCAGCAGACAGAGACAGAGACAGAGACAGAGGACAGAGACAGACAGACAGAGACTGACAGAGACAGAGACAGAGACAGAAAGGGCAGAGACAGAGAACAGAAGACAGAGACAGAGACAGAGACGAGACAGAGACACAGAGCAAGACAGAGACAGAGACAGAGACAGACAGAGACAGGAGACAGGACAGAGACAGAAGGACAGAGACAGACAGAGACAGACAGGACAGAGACAGAGACAGAGACAAGACAGAGACAGAGCAGACAGAGACAGAGACAGAGACAGAGACAGAGACAGAGACAGAGACAGAAAAGAGGACAGAGACAGAGACAGGACAGGAAAAGAGACAGAGACAGACAGAGCAGAGACAGAGACAGAACAGAGACAGAGACAAAAAGACAGAAGAGACAGAGACAGAGACAGAGACAGATACAGAGACAGATACAGAGACAGACAGAGACAGAGACAGACAGAGACAGAGACAGACAGAGACAGGAGAAAAGAGACAGACAGAGACAGACAGAGACAGAGGGGCAAGAGACAGAGACAGAGACAGAGACAGAGACAGAGCAGATACGAGACAGATACAGAGACAGACGAGACAGAGACAGACAGAAATACTGTAGACGGCAACAGGAAGTACAGGACGTGTGAAACAGATGAACAAGTACTGGACAGTTACAGAGGATACAGGACCAACAGGACAGGAGTACAGTGTAACAGAGTACAGGAAGTACACGAGTACAGAGGACAGGAAGACACGAGACAGAGACAGGGAAGTACACGAGTACAGTGACAGAAGTACACGTGTACGTGTACAGGAAGACAAGTTACAGTGGTACAGGAGTACCGTGACAGTGGTACAGAACACAGTGTAAGAATACAGGAAGTAACTGGACAGTGGTACAGGAAGTACAGTGTACAGTGGTACAGGAAAGTACAGGATACAAGTGTACAGGAAGTACACGTGTACAGTGGTACAGGAAGTACACGTGTACAGTGGTACAGGAAGTACACGTGTACAGTAGTACAGGAAGTACACGTGTACAGTGGTACAGGAAGTACACGTGTACAGTGGTACAGAAAGTACACGTGTACAGTAGTACAGGAAGTACACGTGTACAGTGGTACAGGAAGTACACGTGTACAGGAAGTACAGGAAGTACACGTGTACAGTGGTACAGAAGTACACGTGTACAGTGGTACAGGAAGTACACGTGTACAGTAGTACAGGAAGTACACGTGTACAGTGGTACAGGAAGTACACGTGTACAGTGGTACAGGAAGTACACGTGTACAGTGAGTACAGGAAGTACACGTGACAGTAGTACAGGAAGTACACGTGTACAGTAGTACAGGAAGTACACGTGTACAGTGGTACAGGAAGTACACGTTGTACAGTAGTACAGGAAGTACACGTGTAAAGTGGTACAGGAAGTACACGTGTACAGTGGTACAGGAAGTACACGTGTACAGTAGTACAGGAAGTACACGTGTACAGTAGTACAGGAAGTACACGTGTACAGTGGTACAGGAAGTACACGTGTACAGTTAAAGGTACAGGAAGTACACGTTGATTTACTCAGTGGTCAGGAAGTACACGTGTACAGTAGTACAGGAAAGTACACGTGTACAGTTGTACAGGAAGTAACACGTGTACAGTGGTACAGGAAGTACACGTGTACAGTAGTACAGGAAGTACACGTGTACAGTAGTACAGGAAGTACACGTGTACAGTGGTACAGGAATTACACGTGTACAGTAGTACAGGAAGTACACGTGTACAGTAGTACAGGAAGTACACGTGTAAAGTGGTACAGGAAGTACACGTGTACAGTGGTACAGGAAGTACACGTGTACAGTGGTACAGGAAGTACACGTGTACAGTAGTACAGGAAGTACACGTGTACAGTGGTACAGGAAGTACACGTGTACAGTGGTACAGGAAGTACTTAGTGGTACAGGTAGTACACGTGACAGTAGTACAGGAAGTACACGTGTACAGTAGTACAGGAAGTACACGTGTACAGTGGTACAGGAATACACGTGTACAGTGTACAGGAAGTACACGTGTACAGTGGTACAGGAAGTACACGTGTACAGTGGTACAGGAAGTACACGTGTACAGTGGTACAGGAAGTACACGGGTTGTACAGGGTACAGGGAAGTACACGTGTACAGTAGTAAAGGAAGTACACGTGTACAGTGGTACAGGGGTAACGTGTACAGTGGTACAGGAATACACGTGTACAGTGGTACAGAAGTACACGTGTACAGTGGTACAGGAAGTACACGTGTACAGTAGTACAGGAAGTACACGTGTACAGTGTACAGGAAGTACACGTGTACAGTGTACAGGAAGTACACGTGTACAGTGGTACAGGAAGTACACGTGTACAGTGGTACAGGAAGTCACGTGTACAGTGGTACAGGAAGTACACGTGTACAGTGGTACAGGGAAATACACGTGTACAGTGGTACAGGAAGTACACGTGTACAGTGGTACAGGAAGTACACGTGTACAGTAGTACAGGAAGTACACGTGTAACAGTGGTACAGGAAGTACACGTGTACAGTGGTACAGGGAAATACACGTGTACAGTGGTACAGGAAGTACACGTGTACAGTGGTACAGGAAGTACACGTGTACAGTAGTACAGGAAGTACACGTGTACAGTGGTACAGGAAGTACACGTGTACAGTGGTACAGGAAGTACACGTGAACAGTGGTACAGGAAGTACACGTGTACAGTGGTACAGGAAGTACACGTGTACAGTAGTAAGGAAGTACACGTGTACAGTGGTACAGGAAGTACACGTGTACAGTGGTACAGGAAGTACACGTGTACAGTGGTACAGGAATACACGTGTACAGTGGTACAGGAAGTACACGTGTACAGTGGTACAGGAAGTACACGTGTACAGTGGTACAGGAAGTACACGTGTACAGTGGTACAGGAAGTACACGTGTACAGTGGTACAGGAAAGTACACGTGTACAGTGTACAGGAAGTACACGTGTACAGTGGTACAGGAAGTACACGTGTACAGTGGTACAGGAAAGTACACGTGTACAGTGGTAAAGGAAGTACAAAGTGTACAGTGGTACAGGAAGTACACGTGTACAGTAGTACAGGAAGTACACGTGTACAGTGGTTACAGGAAGTACACGTGTACAGTGGTACAGGAAGTACACGTGTACAGTGGTACAGGAGGTACCACGTGTACAGTGGTACAGGAAGTACACGTGTACAGTGGTACAGGAAGTACACGTGTACAGTGGTACAGGAAGTACACGTGTACAGTGGTACAAAGGGAATAAAGTGTACAGTGGTACAGGAAGTATACACGTGTACAGTGGTACAGGAAGTACACGTGTACAGTGGTACAGGAAGTACACGTGTACAGTGGTACAGGAAGTACACGTGTACATAGTAGGAAGTACAGTGGTAAGGAAGTACACGTGTACAGTGGTACAGGAAGTACACGTGTACAGTGGTACAGGAAGTACACGTGTACAGGGTAAAAGGAAGTACACGAGTGTACAGTGGTACAGGAAGTACACGTGTACAGTAGTACAGGAGTACACGTGTACAGTGGTAAAGGAAAGTACACGTGTACAGTGGTACAGGAAGTACACGTGTACAGTGGTACAGGAAGTACACGTGTACAGTAGTACAGGAAGTACAGTGGTACAGGAAGTACACGTGTACAGTAGTACAGGAAGTACACGTGTACAGTGGTACAGGAAGTACACGTGTACAGTGGTACAGGAAGTACACGTGTACAGTAGTACAGGAAGTACACGTGTACAGTGGTACAGGAAGTACACGTGTACAAATGGTACAGGAAGTACACGTGTACAGTGGTACAGAAGTACACGTGTACAGTAGGGACAGGAAGTTTCACGTGTACAGTGGTACAGGAAGTTACCGTGTACAGTGGTACAGGAAGTACACGTGTACAGTGGTACAGGAAGTACACGTGTACAGTAGTACAGGAAGTACACGTGTACAGTGGTACAGGAAGTACACGTGTACAGTGGTACAGGAAGTCACGTATACAGTGGTACAGGAAGTACACGTGTACAGTAGTACAGGAAGTACACGTGTACAGTGGTACAGGAAGTACACGTGTACAGTAGTACAGGAAGTACACGTGTACAGTAGTACAGGAAGTACACGTGTACAGTGGTACAGGAAGTACACGTGTACAGTGGTACAGGAGTACACGTGTACAGTGGTACAGAAGTACACGTGTACAGTAGTACAGGAAGTACACGTGTACAGTGGTAAGGAAGTACACGTGTACAGTGGTACAGGAAGTACACGTGTACAGTGGTACAGGAAGTACACGATTACAGTAGTACAGGAAGTACACGTGTACAGTAGTACAGGAAGTACACGTGTACAGTGGTACAGGAAGTACACGTGTACAGTGGTACAGGAAAGTACACGTGTACAGTGGGACAGGAAAATACACGTGTACAGTGGTACAGGAAGTACACGTGTACAGTAGTACAGGAAGTACACGTGTACTAGAAAGTACACAGTAGAGTGTACAGGAAGTACACGTGTACAGTGGTACAGGAAGTATACGTGTACAGTGGTACAGGAAGTACACGTGTACAGTGGTACAGGAAGTACACGTGTACAGTAGTACAGGAAGTACACGTGTACAGTGGTACAGGAAGTACACGTGTACAGTGGTACAGGAAGTACACGTGTACAGTGGTACAGGAAGTACACGTGTACAGTGGTACAGGAAGTACACGTGTACAGTGGTACAGGAAGTACACGTGTACAGTAGTACAGGAAGTACACGTGTACAGTAGTACAGGAAGTACACGTGTAAGTGTACAGGAAGTACACGTGTACAGTTTGTACAGGGAAATACACGTGTACAGTGGTACAGGAAGTACACGTGTACAGTGTACAGGAAGTACACGTGTACAGTGGTACAGGAAGTACACGTGTACAGTGGTACAGGAAGTACACGTGTACAGTAGTACAGGAAGTACACGTGTACAGTTGTACAGGAAGTACACGTGTACAGTGGTACAGGAAGTACACGTGTACAGTGGTACAGGAAAATACACTGTACAGTGGTACAGGAAGTACACGTGTACAGTAGTACAGGAAGTAACACGTGGTACAGGGTACAGGACAAGTACAACGTGTACAGTGGTACAGGAAGTATCACGTGTTACAGTAGTACAGGAAGTACACGTGTACAGTAGTACAGGAAGTACACGTGTACAGTGGTACAGGAAGTCAGTAAGTGGTACAGGAATACACGTGTACAGTAGTACAGGAAGTACACGTGTAAACCTAGTTGTTACAGGAAGTAAACGTGTACAGTGGTACAGGAAGTACACGTGTACAGTAGGGACAGGAAGTACACGTGTACAGTGGTACAGGAAGTACAGTGTACAGTAGTACGGAAGAAGTACACGTGTACAGTGGTACAGGAAGTACACGTGTACAGTGGTACAGGAAGTACACGTGTACAGTGGTACAGGAAGTACACGTGTATATCAGTGGTACAGGAAGTACACGTGTACAGTAGTACAGGAAGTACACGTGTACAGTGTACAGGAAGTACACGTGTACAGTGGTACAGAAGTACACGTGTACAGTGGTACAGAATACACGTGACAGTGGTTTCAGGAAGTACACGTGTACAGTAGTACAGGAAGTACACGTGTACAGTTTGGGACAGGAAGTACACGTGTACAGTGGTACAGGAAAGTTTCACGTGTACAGTAGTACAGGAAGTACACGTGTACAGTTGTACAGGAAGTACACGTGTACAGTGGTACAGGAAGTACACGTGTACAGTAGTACAGGAAGTACACGTGTACAGTGGTACAGGAAGTACACGTGTACAGTAGTACAGGAAGTACACGTGTATAGTGGTACAGGAAGTACACGTGTACAGTGGTACAGGAAGTACACGTGTACAGTGGTACAGGAAGTACACGTGTACAGTGTACAGGAAGTACAGTGTACAGTGGTACAGGAAGTACACGTGTACAGTGGTACAGGAAGTACACGTGTACAGTGGTACAGGAAGTACACGTGTACAGTTGTACAGGAAGTACACGTGTACAGTGGTACGGAAGTACACGTGTACAGTTAGTACAGAGAAGTACACGTGTACAGTGGTACAGGAAGTACACGTGTACAGTAGTACAGAAAGTACACGTGTACAGTAGTACAGGAAGTACACGTGTACAGTGTTACAGGAAGTACACGTGTACAGTAGTACAGGAAGTACACGTGTACAGTAGTACAGGAAGTACACGTGTACAGTGGTACAGGAAGTACACGTGTACAGTGGTACAGGAAGTACACGTGTACAGTAGTACAGGAAGTACACGTGTACAGTGGTACAGGAAGTACCCCGTGTACAGTGGTACAGGAAGAACACGTGTACAGTGGTACAGGAAGTACACGTGTACAGTGGGACAGGAAGTACACGTGTACAGTGGTACAGGAAGTACAGTGTACAGTAGTACAGGAAGTACACGTGACAGTAGTACAGGAAGTAAAACGTGTACAGTGGTCAGGAAGTACACGTGTACAGTGGTACAGGAAGTACACGTTACAGTAGTACGGAAGTACACGTGTACAGTAGTACAGGAAGTACACGTGTACAGTTGTACAGGAAGTACACGTGTACAGTGTTACAGGAAGTACACGTGTACGTTTGGTACAGGAAGTACACGTGTACAGTGGTACAGGAAGTAACGTGTACAGTGGTACAGAAGTACACGTGTACAGTAGTACAGGAAGTACACGTGTACAGTGGTACAGGAAGTACACGTGTACAGTGGTACAGGAAGTACACGTGTACAGTGGTACAGGAAGTACACGTGTACAGTAGTACAGGAAGTACACGGTACAGTGGTACAGGAAAACACTTGTACAGTGGTCAGAGTACACGTGTACAGTGGTACAGGAAGTACACGTTTACAGTAGTACAGGAAAAAGGGAAAGTACACGTGTACAGTGGTACAGGAAGTACACGTGTACAGTGGTACAGGAAGTACACGTGTACAGTGGTACAGGAAGTACACGTGTACAGTGGTACAAGATACACACGTGTACAGTGGTACAGGAAGTACACGTGTACAGTGGTACAGGAAGTACACGTGTACAGTGGTACAGGAAGTACACGTGTACAGTGGTACAGGAAGTACACGTGTACAGTGGTAAAGGAAGTACACGTGTACAGTGGTACAGGAAGTACACGTGTACAGTAGTACAGGAAATAACAGTGTACCCGTGGTACAGGAATACACGTGTACAGTGGTACAGGAAGTACACGTGTACAGTGGTACAGGAATACGTGTAAGTGTACAGAAGTACACGTGTACAGTAGTACAGGAAGTACACGTGTACAGTGGTACAGGAAGTATACGACGTGTACAGTGGTACAGGAAGTACACGTGTACAGTGGTACAGGAAGTACACGTGTCGTTGGTACAGGGAACTGTGTACAGTGTACAGGAAAACACGTTTTACAGTGGTACAGGAAGTACACGTGTACAGTGGTACAGGAAGTACACGTGTACAGTGGTACAGGAAGTACACGTGTACAGTGGTACAGGAATTACACGTGTACAGTGGTACAGGAAGTACACGTGTACAGTGGTACAGGAAGTACACGTGTACAGTGGTACAGGAAGTACACGTGTACAGTGGTACAGGAAGTACACGTGTACAGTGGTACAGGAAGTACACGTGTACAGTGGTACAGGAAGTACACGTGTACAGTAGTACAGGAAGTACACGTGTACAGTGGTACAGGAAGTACACGTGTACAGTGGTACAGGAAGTTACACGTGTACAGTGGTAACAGGAAGTACACGTGTTTCAGTAGTACAGGAAGTACACGTGTACAGTGGTACAGGAAGTACACGTGTACAGTGGTACAGGAAGTACACGTGTACAGTGGTAAAGGAAGTACACGTGTACAGTGGTACAGGAAGTACACGTGTACAGTGGTACAGGAAGTACACGTGTACAGTGGTACAGGAAGTACACGTGTACAGTGGTACAGGAAATACACGTGTACAGTGGTACAGGAAGTACACGTGTACAGTGGTACAGGAAGTACACGTGTACAGTGGTACAGGAAGTACACGTGTACAGTAGTACAGGAAGTACACGGTAAGTGGGAAGAAGTACACGTGTACAGTGGTACAGGAAGTACAGTGTACAGTTTGGGACAGGAAGTACACGTGTACAGTGTACAGGAAGTACACGTGTACAGTGGTACAGGAAATACACGTGTACAGTGGTACAGGAAGTACACGTGTACAGTGGTACAGGAAGTACACGTGTACAGTAGTACAGGAAGTACACGTGTACAGTGGTACAGGAAGTACACGTGTACAGTGGTACAGGAAGTACACGTGTACAGTGGTACAGGAAGTACACGTGTACAGTGGTACAGGAAGTACAGTGGTACAGGAAGTACACGTGTACAGTAGTACAGGAAGTACACGTGTACAGTGGTACAGGAAGTACACGTGTACAGTGGTACAGGAAGTACACGTGTACAGTGGTACAGGAAGTACACGTGTTTCAGTGGTACAGGAAGTACACGTGTACAGTGGTACAGGAAGTACACGTGTACAGTGTACAGGAAGTACACGTGTACAGTGGTACAGGAAGTACAGTGTACAGTAGGTAAAAGGAAGTACACGTGTACAGTGGTACAGGAAGTACAGTTTTACAGTGGTTACAGGAAGTACACGTGTAAAAGTGGTACAGGAAAGTACACGTGTACAGTGGTACAGGAAGTACACGTGTACAGTGGTACAGGAAGTACACGTGTTTCAGTGGTACAGGAAGTACACGTGTACAGTGGTTAAGGAAGTACAGTGTACAGTAGTACAGGAAGTACACGTGTACAGTGGTACAGGAAGTACACGTGTACAGTGGTACAGGAAGTACACGTGTACAGTGGTACAGGAAGTACACGTGTACAGTAGTACAGGAAGTACACGTGTACAGTGGTACAGGAAGTACACGTGTACAGTGGTACAGGAAGTACATGTGTCTTATCGTAGTACTGGAAGTACATGAGTGTAACAGTGGTACTGGAAGTACATGTGTCTTACAGTGGTATGGAAGTACATGTGTCGTGGTACTGGAAAGTACATGTGTCTAAAAGTGGTACTGGAAGTACATGTGTTTACAGTAGTACTGGAAGTACAGTGTCTTACAGTGGTACGGAAGTACATGTGCCCACAGTGGTACTGGAAGTACATGTGTCTTACAGTGGTACTGGAAGTACATGTGTCTTACAGTGGTACTGGAAGTACATGTGTCTTACAGTGGTACTGGAAGTACATGTGTCTTACAGTAGTACTGGAAGTACATGAGTCTTACAGTAGTATGGAAGTACATACGTCTTACAGTAGTACTGGAAGTCATGAGTCTAACGTGGTACTGGAAGTAATGTGTACAGAGACTGAAGTACATGTGTACAGTGGTACTGGAAGTACATTGTCTTACAGGTTACTGGAAGTACAGGGGTCTACAGTGGTACTGGAAGTACATGCGTCTGACAGTAGTACTGGAAGTACATGAGTCTTACAGTAGTACTGGAAGTACATAGTCTTACAGTGGTACAGGAAGTACTGAGTTACAGTGGTACTGGAAGTACATGAGTCTTACAGTAGTACTGGAAGTACATGAGTGTACAGTGTACTGGAAGTACATGAGTCTTACAGTGGTACTGGAAGTACATGAGTCTTACAGTAGTACTGGAAGTACATGAGTCTTACAGTGGTACTGGAAGTACATGAGTCTTACAGTGGTACTGGAAGTACATGAGTCTAACAGTGGTACTGGAAGTACATGTGTCTTACAGTGTACTGGAAAATACAGTAGTCTTACAGTGGTACTGGAAGTACATGATCTTACTTATACTGGAAGTACATGGTCTTACAAATGGTACTGAAAGTACATGAGTCTAACAGTAGTACTGGAAGTAAAATGAGTCTTACAGTAGTACTGGAAGTACATGAGTCTTACAGTGGTACTGGAAGTACATGAGTCTAACAGTGGTACTGGAAGTACATGTGCTACAGTGTACTTGAAGTACATGGTTTACAGTGTACTGGAAGTACTATGAGTTACAGAGGTACTGGAAGTCATGAGTCTTACAGTAGTACTGGAAGTACATGTGTTGTACAATAGTATGGAAGTACATGAGTCTTGATCGTATACTGGAAGTACATGAGTCTTACAGTGGTACTGGAAGTAATGAGTCTACAGTGTACTGGAAGTACATGAGTCTTACAGAAGTATGAAGTTACATGACTTGACAGTAATGGAAGTCATGTGTCTTACATAGTACTGGAAGTACATGAGTCTTACAGTAATACTGGAAGTACTGAGTCTTACAGTATACTGGAAGTAATGAGTCTTACAGAAGTACTGAAGTACATGAGTCTTACAGTAGGTACTGGAAGTACATGTGTCTTACCAGTGTACTGAAGTACATGAGTCTTACAGTGTACTGGAAGTACATGGAAGTCTTAAAAAACGGATTCTAAAAGTACAGATCTACAAAGGTTACTGAAGACAGAGTCTAGACCAGTGGTATGGAGTAATGGTAACTAGTGTACCTGAATACCATGATCTTGACAGTGCTACAGGAATTACAACTGAGTCTAACAGGAAATATGGAAATAATAATTATACAGTGTACGAGTACATGAATTAAAATTTCAAGAATGGTCAAAAAATAATAATAATCACTTAGTATCATGTACTGGAAAGATTTACATTGAATCTTAAGTAGTATGGAAATAACATATGTATTCAACAATGTACAAGTAGTTGTGTTGCTGAAGTAGCTCTAAGGTAGTCATGAGTTCTAAAGTGACTGGGATAAACAAGTGACTGACAGTAGTACTAATAACAGAGTCTTACAGAAGAATGGAAAGTACATGCTTGAACAACAAATGAATGCTAGCAATAGCATTTTTACAAGCAACTGCAATACAGAATTCATACAGGAAAACATTGACGTAAGTATGACCCTGCAAAATCTTCCACAGAAAGTCACTAGAATCATAGTCTTACGAATACTAATCAGCATAAACAATGACGTATATACAGTTAGTACAAAGTAGTGTCAAGTCTTTACAGTAGGACCCGAGTATCAGAGGTCTTACAGTAATACTGAACTCAGTACAAGAGTGAAATCAAAGATCTAATAGCTGTTCTGTGAAACTTAGAGATCTCAGGAATACAAAATATGAGACAGGAATGCCAACACAAGAACAGTTAGCCTGTATACTGGGTTATGTGAACAATTATCGGTATCCTTGGTCATTATCCATAAGAACTTGCAGTTAAGACAAAAGAGCTTTCAGATTAGTCAGACTGGATAGCTTCTAATATGAGATCAATTAAAATTTATAAAAATTATTAAGATTTTTAGATTTTATTATGAACATTAAAATTAAATGATATAAAATATAATTAATATAATCTTGCATCTCGGGTGAACAACAGTAGATAACTGTCGCTAGATGCAAATTTTCACATTGTAATACTTATGTTACTTCTCATGTAATTAACACATGTAAATAAAAGATCATTGCAAACTATGTACAGTTAGTTTGTGTAACTTTACAGTCTCAAGTAGTTCGCTATTCCAATATTGGACTAGACTTATAACAAGTGACTATCGAAAGTACCTCAATAATAAGTACTTTCTATGACCAATGGTCAGAGTGTAGTAGTAAGTTGTGAACAACAAAAATGCAATATGAAAGCCAATTATTTGCATAGTAAAAGCAATTAAAAGAATGGGGTAAATTAAAATATTGGGCACATAGTAATGGAAAGAGGATTTTTCAATGTCAAAATCCCCCTATGTTTGTATATAAAAAACATCCCGACTGTTTAAATCAGATCCATTAAAATTAGGTCCGAACAAGTCAGGACATAAAATCGAGTGTCTAGAACACAAACCTTGTACACTGAAAACTAAGTTATGCAATTTCTGTGAAACAAGTGTCACAGAACTAACATAATAATAGAAAAATCTGTAACCCCACCAAAGCCTAAAGACTGAAACCCCGGGGGGTAGGCCCCCCTTTATACAACCTGGCGAGGTGAAAAGAAGCCCTTTAACGGAAGACGGAAACAGTGTTAGAAATCGATTTAAAAGGGAATAAATTTATCCTTCTAAAAAAAACATCTTAAAAAATTTTTTTCATTACTAATAATCTTTGCAACCATTCAGGGGTTGCAACACCCCCCAACACGACAAACGGTCGCACTAGGAGTTGCATTAATGTCTTTCACATTACTGATTACTCATGTTACATTACTAACAATATAATATAAACATTGTAAAGTAAAAGGACACAAGTGCAACTAATGTGACATTTAATGTGGCAACATTTCGCTCTCCAGGAGATTTATCAAGCCAATACAAACAATACATGGACACAGAGAGTATATAAAGGCTCTGAGTGAGGTGCAATACTAGTGAGGTACCATTTCGATGTTCACTAGTGGTAGTAGTAGTAGTAGTAGTAGTAGTAGTAACAAAAATAATACAATATGGAATAGCAATTAATTCGTACATGAGTAAAAGGATATAAAAGCTATTACTTGGGTAACATAAAAATAGGTTGGACAAATATAGACTGGAAAGAGGCAGGTTTTTTCAGTGTTCACTCTCTGTAATGTGCTTTGTGTAGTATAACAGGAGAGACTATGTGATGGCGGGGTTTACTGTTTTCAGGAGGGATTCTTGCTAAGACTTCGGAGATGGTGAAGCTGCCGTTGTTTTGTTTAATTGTATTCGAAACAGCGATCAGTGCTGATTCAAGGCACTTGCGTCTGCAGAAATTAGTTTCTTTGATCACTAATTGGGCGTCTCTGAATTTCATGAGATGATTGGTGGAATTTCGGTGTTGTACACAGGCGTTGTTTAAGTTGTCGTTCCTACATGCGTAAATGAACACATTTATACTATAATGAACACTGTTATACTACACAAAGCACATTACAGAGAGTGAACACTGAAAAAAACCTGCCTCTTTCCAGTCTATATTTGTCCAACCTATTTTTATGTTACCCAAGTAATAGCTTTTATATCCTTTTACTCATGTACGAATTAATTGCTATTCCATATTGTATTATTTTTGTTACTACTACTACTACCACTAGTGAACATCGAAATGGTACCTCACTAGTATTGCACCTCACTCAGAGCCTTTATATACCCTCTGTGTCCATGTATTGTTTGTATTGGCTTGATAAAGCTCCTGGAGAGCGAAACGTTGCCACATTAAATGTCACATTAGTTGCACTTGTGTCCTTTTACTTTACATATTGTCGGTAATTCTACCAACTTTATTACAATATAAACATTAATCAGAGTCACTCTTGTGCCAAGCACCTCTATAATTTCACAGCGTCTATACACTAAGATATGCCCCTAATACTAGGGCAGTACACAGTATTGTATCTCCACATACTCGTGGTTATGTACATCAGTGTAGAGACAGGATAGTGCAGACAAGCATAATAGTCTTGTGCTATAGCCAGGAGACAGCATTCCACTCTTAAGTAGTGGTTGTGGAATGCGAGGCAGTTTGGACATCTGAGTATGAAACAGCTTAAGGTGTGTAGTGAGGGGGGGGGTTGTCTGCGGCAGGACAGTGTTCCATCACGCAATACATTGCCTGCACTACACTACCCACTCATCACTCAGCTTCTGTCTCCTTCTCACACACATCACTACTGTGAATATATAAATATAATAATTAGACATGACATGAATATACATAGTTAATATGGGCTGGAGGGATTAAGTTACTTTACTGAATTTGACATAGCAAGTAACAAAAGGTATTTGGGCATTAAAATCACGTTAATTTAAAATGGGGAAGTGCCCAAATACACGTCAAAATGTTCCAAGGACACCACAAGAGCTAGAGCCTCTTTCTCAATAGTGGCATAATTTTTCTGGTGTCAGTATAAGCTTAGATGAATAGTAACATATAGGATGGAGAATATCAGTGGATGTTGACTGTTGGAGCAGCACAACACCCACTGTATAACCACTCGCATCTATATGTCAAAAGGGAAGATTGAAATTAGGACTCTTCAACACAAGAGCAGAGGAAAGCAGATGCTTCAACCTTTTGAACAAATCTGAACTATCTCTAGTCCAGATGAACTGAACTTCGCTATTAGTGAACACAGTGAGAGGTGTAGGTGGAGGTGTGTGTGTGCTGGCTTGTCTGTCACTTGACACACGTGACAACGTCGCACATGATCAGCTACTGTTTCCTTCATCTTTGGCCAAGTAAAATGTTTTGCCAGTTTACCGAGTGTCTTCTTGACACCCAAATGTCCTCCTATGGGACTATTGTGAGCAAAATCAATGGCTTGTTCACGAAATGCAACTGGTAACAATACAAGATGCTTTACTGCGGTGGAAACACTATCAGCTGACAACTTGCGTGTATTTTTCTCCATCAGTACACCGTTGCTGTAATAGTAACAATTATCGAGATCCTTTGCTTCACTCTCAGTAACTGCTATATCTCTCAGTCTTTCCATTGACTGATCAACAAACTGATCCTTGATTAAATCATCATGAGTTAGAAATTTAACGTCAGTAGTGTCCTGACTAGGTTGATGACATGGAGGAAGTCAGTGTTAATGATCCTGGGCGCAGAGCGTCACTAAACAACATATTCAAGCCCAAATCATTGTCATCCACTAACTCAACAGGAGACAAGGATGGTTGTTGAATCTTTGACATAGCTCTAGCAATTGCGCTGAGAGGAAATAAAATAGGTTTCTCTCTACAAGCTTCAATGGCATAATTATCATCAGTGTTATTATCAATCACAAGTGGTTCTTTACATATACCAGCATGAAGGATATCGTTCCCTATCAACAAGTCCACTGACCTGATGGGAAATACACCACTGGATATACCTACTGAAATATAACCAGTATAATAGCTTGTTTCAATGTATATTTTGTGAAGAGGTACTTTTATAACAGCCCCTCCATAGGCTTCTAACAATACATCTATCTTGCAATAGGTATCATCATTTATGGGCAGTACATCTTCTCTTATAAGGTGAGATAACTGCCAGTGTCTCTGAAAGTAATATCTCAGTTAGATGTGTTTCGTCAAATCCTACTTTACCTCTCAAAAGTAAGGACTCATCGCTGAACGATCTTTTTGTCAGATACACTCTCTGACGCTAGTCATCTGTCCTGAGTAATTTATCTAAAACAGTAGGATCAGAGGTATTACTAGGATTTTGGTCCCTTTGTTGCTCGGAAGAGGATACGACTTGAGGGGGGGCGCCAGCCGCACGACTGCTTCTCGTATCTCTTTCCAATTATAGCAATCTCTCTAGCATGTCCTTTCTTTTACAATAGGTACATTTAACTTTTTCTTCTCGATATCAGATTTCTGTTAGCCACAGAGACAGATTCAGGATTGTGAGTTTTCCTGGTAAAGGTATGAAAAGTTACGTGCAGGTACATTAGGCGGGCAATGAGCAGCTGATTTGGGTTCCCAAACTTCTAGGACAATTTTTAGTTACCTTGTTTCTTTGTGTTTTAGTACGTACAAATTTGTGAGGAAATCTCGTTAATTGTCTGCTAATGCTGCATTTCCAGAAATATCCGAGGTAGTATAAATCGATCGATATTCTTGTATGTCAGCAAAACATACAGTTGTTAAACTCTTCATGTAGCTAAACAACGAACGAGGCTGTCGTAATTGTTACACTGGCAGACCTAACCACCTCTCAAATGCAATTTTTTTCTACGAGCAAACTCGACACAAGTTTGATCTTTCGTCGTTGAAACCCTACGAAATGCACGTTGATACTTACAGGTAACAAGTTATACGTCTCTAGAAAGTTTGTTTGACAGCATCATAAACTGATGTTACTTGGCAAATGGTAAAGCAGCGTACAAGTTTGAGCCTCTTCCGTCAAAGCTGTGTGCAACAAGGTAGCCAGTGCTTACGTGGCCAGTTCATACCCACATGCCGGGTTCTCAAACCACATCCAATAGGTTTTAAAGCCCACTTTCAAAAAACTAGGAACCAGGATGAGCTTTTGCACATTAATGTGTCCTGTGATCTACAGTTGTTGTCTTCCAAGACGAACATTTTCTCTTGAAATCTTCTTGGGTTCATTTTCCTTGGCCTTATTGTGCAGTCTGAAACATAATGAGACGTTCAACCTCTCAAACTGTTCCTGAGAGATAGGACCATTTGGGTAATGGAGGAGTGGGGAAATTAATATGTTTTTTCTGGACTGTCCTTAGGTCGGAAACTTAGTCCAGCCGTCCCTAGGAGTCTAGATCTGGTCTAGGATATGTAGATACAGGTGTAGCATACACAGTACTAGCGTGAGGCTTAGTCATGCTACCAGCTATACTCTGTACTAATGTGTCATTGAGGGAAGGAGTGAGCAGAGGTTCACAAGGCTCAGACACTTCTGCCTTAGTTGCTCTTTCTTTACATCATCAAATAGAGTCATACTTCCTAATTGTGACACTAGGCTTTCTGATCTGAATCATAATCAGACATCTATGTGTGAGCAGGAAACAATATATTTTTAAATAACGCTCTGACAGTTTCTGTGGTGTAATTCCTGTTATTACGTCACCCGAGAAAATTTGGCTATTGCCCAACACGTCTGAAGTTTTAATGTCCCTTAACTCAGACAAAGTCAGATTTATCAATTTTTGCTTCACTTTTGCATACATCACGAAAAATAAGTGTACTACGAGAGAGTGGATTATGGGAAACTATAATCTAATAGGAATTTTAGTGTTGGTTGTTTAGAGCTAGGAACTCATAAACAGTATTTCCATCTCCTTGGATAAAGAGACTCAGTCAGGTACATACATCCACCTAGCATGTTTGTACAAGACTAAACTCAAAGTCTTCAGATTAGGAAAGTACTCAAAGTGTTTTGATCATAGAGTTATAGTATGTAAAACTGGACAATTTCTCCCAAACACCTTGGATCAAGGGCATCCCGGATAGTTTCTCCAAACCTTGGATCAAGAGCATCCCGGCAGGCCCCTTTTGTTATAAAAACGCGACTCTAAAAGCTTGAGTCTCCAGTGAATACTAGAAAGGACTGCCCTTCTAGCATCCAGCCTGTTACTGGGTTTTCATAACAATTAGTCAGTATCCTTGTCCAATTATCCATTAGAATTCAGTATGATTCAATAGTGCTTCAGGATTACAACTGGTAGGCTACTAATAGAGAAATTAAAATTTAATAAATTTATTAAGTCTAGAGGTATATTATCAAATTAAATTAAATCAATATCAACAAAATAATAATAATCACTTCTCTCGTATACAACAGTATTGTGCTGAAAGCACTTATCACATTTATAATTCTTAAGTTACCGTCTGATACATTAACATTTAATAAGATTTTACAAATATGTACAAGTAAGTTTGTGTATGTGTGTAAGTGCTCTAAGTAGTTCGCTATGTCTCAAGACTTGACTAGACTTAAACAAGTGACTGACAAAGTCCTCAAATAAACTAACTTCTTGACCAACTGGCAATCAGAACAGTCTGCTTGAACAACAAAAAGAATGCTAACCCCAATAGCAATATAACAAGCAACTGCGACACAGAATCAGGAAAAAGGAGATAATATAACTACCACTAAGTGGGGACCATCAGCAGATCTTCCACAAAAGTCAAAAAAACCCCCATACAAACTAAATCTAAGTTCAGCATAAGAAAACCCCGACTGTGTAATACACAGTTTACCATACAGTTAGGTCAAAAAGCTACAGCTCAGGACCTGAGTTATCAGAGTGTCTGTGAGACACACAACCTCAGTAAAATGTCGAAAATCACTAAGTCTATACAATGTTCTGTGAACAGAGTTCTACAGAAACTAACAAGAATAATGAGACAGAAATCTGCCCAAACCCAAACCAAGAGAGTCTGGACAGACTAAATACTTCAGGCGAGGAAGGACACCCCCCTCGATCACGTGTTAGCTCCTGGACAGCTGCAGCTCAGAAACAAAAGCTGGCAGTCTAACGAGCCACAAGCGAAAATTACGTAGTTAGACAATCAAGACTTGAACTGAGCACATAATATGTTACATCCTATCTAACAACATAACTAAGTCAAATAATAATATAAAGCAATATATTTACGATTTAGCTATTATCACAAATAAGCAATATAAAATTATATGAAATATACATATACATATAATCATTGTAACCCATTCAGGGTTGCAACAATGAGTCTAACAGTGGTACTGGAAGTACACGGTCCGTCGTAGTTACTGGAAGTACATGAGTCTTACAGTAGTACTGGAAGTACATGTGTCTTGTCGTAGTATGGAAGTACATGAGTCTTACAGTAGTACTGGAAGTACATGTGTCTTGTCGTAGTACTGGAAGTACATGAGTCTTACAGTAGTATGGAAGTACATGTGTCTTGTCCCTAGTTCTGGAAGTACATGAGTCTTACAGTAGTACTGGAAGTACATGAGTCTAACAGTGGTTTCTGGAAGTACATGTGTCTTGTTGTAGTATGGAAGTAATGAGTCTTACAGTAGTACTGGAAGTACATGAGTCTTACAGTAGTTCTGGAAGTACATGAGTCTTACAGTAGTACTGGAAGTACATGTGTTTACAGTAGTACTGGAAGTACATGAGTCTTACAATAGTACTGGAAGTACATGAGTCTAACAGTGGTACTGGAAGTACATGTGTCTTTACAGTAGTACTGGAAGTACATGTGTCTTACAGTGGTACTGGAAGTACATGAGTCTTACAGTAGTACTGGAAGTACATGAGTCTAACAGTGGTACTGGAAGTTTCATGTGTCTTACAGTAGTATGGAAGTACATGTGTCTTACAGTAGTACTGGAAGTACATGAGTCTTACAGTAGTGCTGGAAGTACATGTGTTTACAGTAGTACTGGGAAATACATGAGTCTTACAGTAGTACTGAAGTACATGAGTCTTACAGTAGTGCTGGAAGTACATGTGTCTTACAGTAGTACTGGGAAATACATGTGTCTTACAGTAGTACTGGAAGTACATGAGTCTTACAGTGGTACTGGAAGTACATGTGTCTTACAGTAGTACTGGAAGTACATGAGTCTTACAGTAGTACTGGAAGTACATGTGTCCCACGTAGTACTGGAAGTACATGAGTCTTACAGTAGTACTGGAAGTACATGTGTCTTACAGTAGTACTGGAAGTACATGAGTCTTACAGTGGTACTGGAAGTACATGTGTCTTACAGTAGTACTGGAAGTACATGAGTCTAACAGTGGTACATGGAAGTACATGTGTCTTACAGTATACTGGAAGTCATGAGTCTTACAGTTGTTTCTGGAAGTACATGTGTCTTACAGTAGTACTGGAAGTACATGTGTCTTACAGTAGTGCTGGAAGTACATGTGTGTTTCAGTGGTACTGGAAGTACATGAGTCTTACAGTGGTACTGGAGGTTCTAGTGGTGTTACAGTAGTACTGAAGGTTCTAGTAGGCTTACAGTAGTACTGGAGGTTCTAGTGTTCATACAGTGGTACTGGAGGTTCTAGTGGTCTTACAGTGGCACTGGAGGGTCTAGTGGTGTTACAGTGGTGCTGGAGGGTCTGGTGGTGTTACAGTGGTGCTGGAGGGTCTAGTGGTGTTACAGTTACCAGTTCAAGGGCTGCTGCACTCACTGTAAACAAAGTCAGTAATATAGCTACCAACCTGGCAATAGAAGGTCAAGACAAGTAACTAATAAGTTAATTCAGAAACATTAGTACAATTATAATACATAATAACATTTATAAATTACCTGGAATAACCTGGAAATGTCATACAAAGTAACATATTTCTACTGGCGTCATTGACGGCATCCACAAAAGGGGTAGCTTTTTAGTCCTTTTATTCCTTCACTATGTCCGATATTTACACAGTTGCGATAAGACAGAACAAGATAAGGACTCATAGCAAGAGTGGACTGGACCAGAGTATGCGAGAGTCTGCTTCATAGCCAGACAGGCAGGCAGGCTTGACATCACCTTGGCCCAGGAGCTAGCTCTCACCCTACTGGTGGGTTAAACTGGACAATTAATTAACCTTGTAGGGTTGATAATACACTCAGCTCACATTCTGAGCGTCCGTGGTTCAGTCCCCGGCACGGTTGAGTTCAATGGGCATATTTCTTTACACCTACTGTCCATATTCACCTAGCAGCTAGTAGGTGCCTGGGTGTTAGTCACCTTACACCTGCTGTCCCTGTTCACCTAGCAGCAAGTAGGTGCCTGGGTGTTAGTCACCTTATGCCTGGTGTCCCTGTTCACCTAGCAGCAAGTAGGTACCTGGGTGATATTCACCTTACACCTGCTGTCCCTGCTCACCTAGCAGCAAGTAGGTAACTGGGTGCTATTCACCTTACACCTGCTGTCCCTGCTCACCTAGCAGAAAGTAGGTACTCGGGTGTTAGTCATCTTACACCTGCTGTCCCTGCTCACCTAGCAGAAAGTAGGTACCCGGGTGTTAGTCATCTTACACCTGCTGTCCCTGTTCACCTAGCAGCAAGTAGGTGCCTGGGTGTTAGTCACCTTACACCTACTGTCCTTGTTCACCTAGCAGCAAATAGGTGCCTGGGTGTTAGTCATCTTACACTTACTGTCCTTGTTCACCTAGCAGCAAATAGGTATGTTATTGATATCAGCTACGGTCTGAATACGTTGTATCATGTACCTGTAAAAATAAAGATTATTATTATTATTATTATTATTATTATTATTATTATTATTATTATTATTATTATTATTATTTACTGGGCAAGTCGACAAAATTGCACAAATTAAAATTGATTTACTATGGTCGATAGAATTTCTCAAATCTATCTAGATTTTTGTACCTGCCCAGTGAGGGCTTACTCTGTTGCAGACATTGCAAACACCATGTTGCATTTTTCTAATTTATTATGTAAACAGACATTACGAAAATAGTAAATGAAACTTGTTTTCAACCATTATGAAGGTGTACACAAATTATAAGCAAGAACAAAATATCGATATTTTAAGATTGCAAAGAGTTGTCAAGGGATGTAACTTGTAAATACCATTTTCATGCATTGCCTGGGTACAGTCTTTATAAAAGAGAATTATTTAAAAGTCCATGCAGTAATTATCTTTTTTACATAGATTTACATTGCATGTAACACATAGAAGAGGATGTGACTTGATGCACTATGTAGACCTTACGTGACAGAGAGTAAACATCTGTCACTGTCAACTTGCGGTAATCCTACACAAGTGTACTTCCATACATGGGAGAGAGTAAACATCTTTTCACTGTCAACTTGCGGTAATCCTACACAAGTGTACTTCCATACATGGCAGAGAGTAAACATCTGTCACTGTCAACTTGCGGTAATCCTACACAAGTGTACTTCCATACATGGCAGAAAGTAAACATCTGGCACTGTCAACTTGCGGTAATCCTACACAAGTGTACTTCCATTTCATGGCAGAAAAATAAACATCTGGCACTGTCAAATTGCAGTAATCCTACACAATTGTACTTCCATACATGGCAGAGAGTAAACATCTGGCACTGTCAACTTGCGGTAATCCTACACAAGTGTACTTCCATACATGGCAGAGAGTAAACATCTGGCACTGTCAACTTGCGGTAATCCTACACAAGTGTACTTCCATACAAGGCAGAGAGTAAACATCTGGCACTGTCAACTTGCGGTAATCCATACACAAGTGTACTTCCATACATGGCAGAGAGTAAACATCTGTCACTGTCAACTTGCGGTAATCCTACACAAGTGTACTTCCATACATGGCAGAAAGTAAACATTTGTCACTGTCAACTTGCGGTAATCCATACACAAGTGTACTTCCATACATGGCAGAGAGTAAACATCTGTCACTGTCAACTTGCGGTAATCCATACACAAGTGTACTTCCATACATGGCAGAGAGTAAACATCTGGCACTGTCAACTTGCGGTAATCCTACCCAAGTGTACTTCCATACATGGCAGAGAGCCAACATCTGACACTGTCAACTTGCGGTAATCCTACACAAGTGTACTTCCATACATGGCAGAGAGTAAACATCTGACACTGTCAACTTGCGGTAATCCATACACAAGTGTACTTCCATACATGGCAGAGAGTAAGCATTTTGACACTGTCAAAATTGCGGTAAACCTACACAAGTGTACTTCCCTACAAAGGGAGAGAGTAAACATCTGACACTGTCAACTTGCGGTAATCCATACACAAGTGTACTTCCATACATGGCAGAGAGTAAGCATCTGACACTGTCAACTTGCGGTAATCCTACACAAGTGTACTTCTATACATGGCAGAGAGTAAACAACTGTCACTGTCAACTTGCGGTAATCCATACACAAGTGTACTTCCATACATGGCAGAGAGTAAACATCTGTCACTGTCAACTTGCGGTAATCCTACACAAATGTACTTCCATACATGGCAGAGAGTAAACATCTGTCACTGTCAACTTGCGGTATCCTACACAAGTGTTTCTTCCATACATGGCAGAAAAGTAAGCATCTGGCACTGTCAACTTGCGGAATCCTACACAAATGTACTTCCCATACATGGCAGAGAGTAAACATCTGTCACTGTCAACTTGCGGTAATCCTACACAAATGTACTTCCATACATGGCAGAGAGTAAACATCTGTCACTGTCAACTTGCGGTAATCCTACACAAGTGTACTTCCATACATGGCAGAGAGTAAACATCTGTCACTGTCAACTTGCGGTAATCCTACACAAGTGTACTTCCTGTCATGTTTTTCACAAGAGGTGAACACCATGAACATAGTCTTTCTCTGACTCATGTTCAAAGGAGCAAACCCTTTGCAGTCATGACTACAATCAACTCCTTAATGCTGATTGAGTTCCAATAATTCCTAAGATAATTAAACGCCTTAATAATTTTCTGAACACTGCATTTTCCTGCGTTAATTAAAAATTTCATTAACTGTGTCATTACACAGTTAATTATAGCTAAGCAGAGACTGGCAAGTGCCACTGCACAGGTTCACTTAGCAGTAAACAGGTGTCAAATATTCATGTTCCTGATACCTGTTGCCGCTGTTCAGCTGCTAGTAAATATGCTTGTCACGTGCTGAGTCGCTTCCTGCGCCGGATGAGACGTTTACCTGGAGATTACCTGGAGAGAGTTCCGGGGGTCAACGCCCCCGCGGCCCGGTCTGTGACCAGGCCTCATTAGGTCAGTGTCCCAGGATGCGACCCACACCAGTCGACTAACACCCAGGTACCCATTTTACTGATGGGGAACATAGACAACAGGTGGAAAGAAACACGTCCAATGTTTCTACTCTGGCTGGGAATCGAACCCAGGCCCTCGCCGTGTGAAGCCAGAGCGTTAACCACCTACTTCCTTTGTTTACTATGTAGTAAATAGGTGTTACCCGGCTGATGTGTGTCACTTCCTGAGCACTATTATTATGCCTTAGTATGTCTTCAAGAAGGCACTGGACAGGCACCTAAAGTCAGCCCCTGACCAGCCGGGCTGTGATTCGTACGTCAGTTTGCGTGCGGCCAGCAATAACAGCCTGGATGATCATACCCTGATCCACCACGAGACCTGGTCTCAGACCGAGCCGCGGGGACGTTGACTCCCGAAACCTTCTCCAGGTAAACTTAATTCACCAACCAATTGCTCAGTTTTTTGCTTTCACAATATTGTGAATTACCTCTGTGAAAATGAATTAATCTATCACTGAAACTAGTCAATAAATTTGTAAAAAAAAAAATAAATAAAAAAGTGTCAGGTGAGGCAGACGAGCAGCGGCGACTCGACGACTGACTTGCATATTAGGTCATTCACGCGTCAGCTGTTGGGCGGTGTCGGCCAGTCACCATCTGTTTCAGCCAGTCACCACTGATGTCAGCCAGTCACCATCTGTTTCAGCCAGTCACCACCGATGTCAGCCAGTCACCACGGGTGTCAGTCAATCACCACCGGTGTCAGCAAGTCACCACCGGTGTCAGCCAGTCACCACTGGTGTCAGCCACTGGTGTCAGTCAATCACCACTGGTGTCAGCCAGTCACCACTGGTGTCAGCCACTGGTGTCAGTCAATCACCACTGGTGTCAGCCAGTCACCACTGGTGTCAGCCACTGGTGTCAGTCAATCACCACTGGTGTCAGCCAATCCAGGGCACAATCCAGGGTACAATCCAGGGCACAATCCAGGGCACAATCCAGGGTACAATCCAGGGCACAATCCAGGGTACAATCCAGGGCACAACCCGGGGAAAAACCGGGGTACAATCCAGGGCCAATCCGGGGTCAATCCAGGCACAACCCGGGGGAAACAGGGTTCGGGCAGTCGCCCCTGCCCTCGCAATACGGATCACTATAAATTGTCTTGGATCCTGGAAGAAAAACGAATGCAGTGTAATATACACAGACTTTGCAAAAGCTTTAGAAAAGTGCGTCGGGCGAATAGCTCACAAAATATATCTAAAAGAATAAGGGGGAAAATGGGGGAAGGATGTTCAACTTCCCAACAAACCAAAAACAAAGAGTAGGGCCAACAGAGTTAAATCGGGGGGTGCATAGTGAAAAAGTTGTTACACAAGGCACGTACCCTCCCCATCCCGTTCCTTATCCTCTTCAACATAGACAAGATATACATCCAGCACCGTATTACCTTTGCGGTGAACAGGTCTGCCCTGAGGCTGTCATCTGCTGAGGGCGCGGTTAACCCCCAAAAGATATAAACAAAAATTTTTATGGGGAACGGTAAACAATATGATGTTCAATGAGGGGCAAATCCAACTACTCCGTTATGGAAAATGGGGGGAGATAATAAACTAAAAAGTATACTACAGACTCTGGGCCTACAATAGGCGGAAAAAAAATGGGGCCTAGGGGAGGGAATGTCTGAGGATCTCAGTTTCAAGGATCACAACAGTGCCACGATCACAACTGCAAAGAAAATGATAGGATGGATAATGAGAACTTTCAAAACAATAGATGCCAAACCAATGATGATCCTTTTCAAATCACTTGTTCTCTCTAGGCTGGAATAACTGCTGTACATTAAAATCTCCATTCAAGCTGGTGAAGTTGTAGATCTTGAGAGTGTAGAGAATCTGTAAGCACATATAAGTTCCATCAAACACCTCAACTACTGGGAACGCTTGGAAGCACTTGACTTGTACTCGTTGGAACGCAGGCGAGAGAGAGATATCATAATCTACACTTGGAAAATTCTAGGAGGAATGGTCCCAAATTTGCACACAGAAATCACTCCCTGCGAAAGTAAAAGACTTGGCAGGCCCTTACTTTTCCCAGTGAAAAGTAGGGGCGCCATTGGTACACTAAGAGAAAACACATAAGTCTCCGGGAACCAAAACTGTTCAACAGCCTCTCCTCTGTGAACACTTTTTTGAATCTAATGTTGAGCTCCTCACATACTTCACGGTCGTTTCTTGTGATCTCTCCTCCTTCCGCACCCTGATTTCCTCATCCTTGACTGTTGTGTTCCTCCTGTTGTGGCTGTACAACAGCTTCGGTCAGATTTAGCTCTCGCTGCTATGTCGTTTCGTATTGTCGTTGGGCCTCCCTTCTTACTTGTGCACATTCAGCAGTGAAAGCTAAATCAATCCCTTAGCCGTACCAAGATACGTTGTGTTCCATTGTCTGGCAGTGTGAATATGATAATGGGATACAATATCAACAGGTTGATAAGTAAGACACATGTACATCAGTTAGGTATCGTTATCCCGGAAAGTTTGTCCCACACATAAGACTTCTTGAGTCGAGTACAGAGGAGTTAGCAGAAGCGGCAGATATGTGAAGATGATGTAATGGTCTTATCAATCTGTCAGTGTTGAGTACCGTTATTATATTCACTCTGTCAGACACTGTATTATGCAATATTATGTAATAAAAATATTGTATAAAAACTACTCCAGAGTTCTGGGATTGTTCTGAAAGTGAACGCTAGTCTGTCAGAGTGGCCAGTCGAGTGAAGCGTTTTATGCAGTAGGTGAAGCACAGAAGATGGAGCAAGATGTAGTTGTGTAAGTGAGATGGTGTTACCATAGGTTAGTTTTATGTTTTAAGTGTTGGTAGACAGACCGGCAGAAAGTGGGGGTGTCATGGAGCCTCCCTCTTTATAAATGCTTATATACATTGTTTCAGTCTAGTAGCACTGAGCTAATGTGAGTGAATGAAGGTAATGTTGGTTGTAGTAGATTGTAGGTTATGTTATTTTAATATATCTTATATTTTTATATAGTTAGAGTTTTTGCGCTCCTAATATAAATTATTGACTAATTAACGTTCCACATTTAATATGAAGATACAAGCTGACTCTAGACTGGTTTCTTTTACTATTTTAAATAATGTAAATGCCCCTAGACAGGTAGGTATACCCTTTAAGAGCCAGGACATAAACGGCAACACAACGGTATCTTGGTACAGACAACATGCTTCAAGTGAGAAGGTTGGACTTAAGAGGACCTGCCTTCTCAGTGATTATATTCTTTCTTCTACTAGCTAGTGGGCTGAGCCTCATCATTTTACTGTATATAAGTCTCCATACTGTTGCTTCAACATCACATTGTTCCAGACCATGGAACACAACTCTTCTCAAGGCTAATGGACTGATCACCTCAAAACTACGTCTTCAAGGGTGATGGACTGATTACATTTTGACACCTCTACTGCTTCTGCTAACTCTTCTGTACTCAACTGAAGAAGCCTACTGTGTAGGCGATACCTTTCGGAATGAAGGTTACTTAACTGCTGCATATATATATATATATATATATAATAAAAATAAACAGGTATTAAAAATCCATTAAATATATAATCGTGATATTTATCAAAATATGATTCTCTATTTTACTTTTATATTATATATATATTTATAAAATATTATATATATATATATATATATATATATATAATGTAAGCAGAGTTATCAGATTAGTAATATATATATATGTGTATATTCAGGTTGTCTTACTACAATTTTATATAGTAATATAGTTATTCTATAAATAAATTATGGAGTATTTTAATAGATAAAATGCATTTTTTCAGGGGTTAAATAAATGTACTACAGGAAAGGTTACCCAGCCATTCTCCCGGCATTTTAGTGCTCATGAACTTAATGGCTTACAAAAGTCATATTCCCTTCCCAGGGTGCAGCATAATAAGAACAGAGCTGAAAAAGGAGAAAAATACCATGGCCTAACAAAGTGGCTGTTTGAACATGCGAAAATCTGTAGTGTATAGCAAGGGTAATCCTGTGTTATTAGCCGCTGTTTGGATTAGAAAGAAACAGCAATCCTACTCATCATGTAAACAGTTACGGTTTTTGTTTCACAGTCATGGCAGGACGGTTTGTACTTCCCCGGGTGGTTGCTGTTTCCAGTTTAAAAACTGTAGTGTAAAGCACCCTTCTGGCAAGCAGTGATGGGTGAATGATGGTGAAGTTTTTCTTTTTCGGGCACCGCCTTGGTGGGAATCGCCAGTGTGTAATAAAAATTATATAATATAATATATTATAATATAATTATATTATATATATATATATATATATAAAATAATGGTAGCAAGTTAGGCTGCAGATGTAGAGATATATAGCCGTGCATGTGTAATTCAGGTTGTCTTAGCTACAACTTTTACTGCAAGTAACTGTAGCTTATTCTGCATAAATAAAATACTGGCCGAGTATGTAATGAGATAAATGCATCTTGACAGGGGGAGAGTAAATGTACACTGGACACCCCTGGAACTTCTCCCGTTATTTACACTACTGTGGTCAGTGACTTATAGTGATTTATCAACAGTCATATATCAGTCCAGTTGGGCAGCATTTACATAATAACCAGAGCGTCAAAGGATGGATTAAATACCTGGCCTCACACAGTGGCTGTTTAACCTTAGCGAAAATCATCTGATGCTGAAACCGGGGGCAAGGGGTAAGCGTGCAGTGGTGGCTTTAATTTTATTAGGCCAGCACTGGTGGATTAGTTACTGATAGCAGCACTGGTGGCTTAGTTACTGATAGGGGATGGTGGTTAGAGAAGCCAGCACTGGTGGTTAGTTATGATAGCAGCATGGTGGTTAGTTACTGATACCCAGCACGGGTTTTAAGGCCACCTGGTGGCTTAGTTACTGTAGCTGGGCACTGGTGTTTTTTAAGCCACTGTGGTTGGGTTTTGATAGCCGGGAACCGGGTGGCTTAGTTACTGATAGCCACACTGGGGGATGTACTGTGCAACGGTGGATTAGTTACTGATAGCCAGCACTGGTGGTTTAGTTACTGTTAGCCAGCACTGGTGGCTTATTTTCTGATACCCAGCACTGGTGGTTATTTTACTGATAGCCAGCACCCTGGTGGCTTTTACTGATAGCCACAATGGTGGCTTAGTTCTGATAGCCAGCACTGGTGTGGTTTATTTTCTGATACCCAGCACTGGTAAGCCATTGGTGGCTTGGGTTACTGAAAGCCATCACTGGTGGTTATTTACTGATAGCCGCACTGTGGATTAATTACTGATAGCCAGCAACCCTGGTGGCTTAGTTACTGATAGCCAGCCTGGTGGACAGTCCCTAGGTTTTGATAGCCAGCACTGGTAAGCCACTGGTGGCTTATTTACTGATAGCCAACACTGGTGGTTTAGTTACTGATAACCAGCACTGGTAACCCATTGGTGGCTTATTTACTGAACCCAGCATAGTAAGCCACTGGTGGCTTATTTACTGATACCTGCACTGATGGCTTAGTTACGATAGCCAGCACGGGTTTTAAGGCCAAACCTTTGTGGCTTAGTTACTGATACCCAGCACTGGGGGCTTATTACTGTTAGCCACCCACTGGTGGCTTGTTTTTCCCGGGGATTAGAAGCACTGGTAAGCCACTGGTGGCTTATTTACTGATACCCAACACTGGTGGCTTATTACTGATAGCCAGCACTGGTAAGCCACTGGTGGCTTAGTTTTACTGATGGTCAGGGCAATAAGTAACCCAACTGGTGGCTTTTTTACTGATAGCCTGCACTGATGGCTTAGTTATGTAGCCAGCACTGGTAAGCCACTGGTGGTTTAGTTACTGATAGGAGCACTGGTAAGCCACTGGTGGCTTGTTACTGATAGCAGCACTGGTGGTTTTAAATTTTTACTGATGCTTGCAAGCACTGGTGGTTAGTTATGATAGCCAACATGGTGGTTAGTTACTGATAGCCAGAAACTGGTAAACGCACTGGTGTTGCTTATTTACTGATAGCCAACACTGGTGGCTTAGTTACTGATACCCAGCACGGTAAGCCACTGGGGGCTTAGTTACTGAAAAGTAGCACGGGTAAGCCACTGGTGCTTAGGTTATTGATAGCCAGCACTAGTAAGCAACTGGTGGCTTTTTTTACTGAAAACCTGCCTGATGGTTTTGTTACTGTTACCCAGGGGGGCAACTGGTAAGCCACTGGTGGCTTAGTTACTGAAAACCGCACTGAGGGGTTTTTTGTTACTGATAGCCAGCATGGTGGTTTAGTTACTGATAGCCAGCACTGGGGGTTTAGTTACTGATAGCCAGCACGGGTGGTTTAGTTACTGATAGCCAGAAATGGTGGTTAGTTACTGATAGCCAGCACTGGTGGTTTAGTTATTTATAGCCAGCACTGGTGGCTTAGTACTGATAGCCAGCACTGGTGGTTTAGTTACTGATAGCCAGCACTGGGGGTTTTAGTTACTGAAGCCAGCATGGTGGTTATTTTACTGATAGAGCAGCACTGGTGGTTAGTTACTGATAGCCGCATGGTGGTTAGTTACTGATAGCCAGCACTGGTGGTTTAGTTACTGATAGCCAGCACTGGTGTTTAGTTACTGATAGCCAGCACTGGTGGTTTAGTATGATAGCCAGCACTGGGGTTTAGTTACTATAGCCAGCACTGGTGATTTAGTTACTATAGCCAGCACGGGTGGTTTAGCTACTGTAGCCAGCACTGGTGGTTTTAGTTCTATGAGAGCCAGCATGGGGGCTTAGTTACTGATAGCCAGCACTGGTAAGTCATTTTGGCTTAGTTACTGATAGCCAACACTGGTGGCTTAGTTATGATACCCAGCACTGGTGGTTTAGTTACTGATAGCCAGCACTGTGGCTTAGTTACTGATCACCCAGCAACATGGTGGCTTAGTTATGATAGCCACACTTGGGTTAAGATAGCCCACTGGTGGTTAGTTACTGATACCCAAACATTTGGTCTTAGTTACTGATACCCAGCCTGGTGGTTTAGTTACTGATAGCACAGGGAACCTGGTGGCTTTATTACTGATACCCAAACACTGGTGGCTTAGTTACTGATAGCCAGCACTGGTAAGCCACTGGTGGTTATTTTACTGAACCCAAACACTGGTGGTTATTTTACTGATACCAGCACTGGTGGTTTAGTTACTGATAGCCAGCACTGGTGGCTTAGTTACTGAAAGCCAGCATTTGGTGGTTAGTTATGATAGCCAGCACTGGTGGCTTAGTTACTGATAGCCAGCACTGGTGGCTTAGTTACTGATAGTAGCACTGGTATCGTAGGGGTTCTTAAAAGGAGATATCGAGGGTTAAAGGTGGTTTGTTGGATTGGTAACGATATTATTGTCAGACTCTGGTAATGGGAGATGGAGCCCAGCCTCTGCCTTGTCACTGCCTAGCTGGATGTCTATGCGCCGACGGGAGGCAGAGGGAGCTCGCCTCACACTCGAGCTGCATCCCGTGACGTCATTACAGTCACAGGCCTAAGGGGTTTCTATATAAAGCACAAAGGTGATATATGAATGCTATACAAACAGGGATCAGCAACTATGCTGACAGCTTGGTCATTTACGTATGTCGTCTCGACACAAATACTATCTTATAGGCTGAACAGGCAGGTGGTTTGGGGTGATTCTTTTACAAAAACAAATTCATATATAACTTGATCTAATGGTGGTATCATAATGGATGTTAACATAATGAATTTTACGTAATGGGTGTTAACGTAATCACTTTTAACGTAATGCATTACAAAAATATAAGAACAAATCATTGTACAAAATGGATGGGAAATTTATCGATCGATCTGTATTCATGCACTCTAGGATTCTGAGGAAGAATAAATATATATATATTCAAGGTGAAATTAACAGCAAAGGCATCTGGTGCACTCAGATATTACTGTCAAATTCTAGAATACGGAGGGAAAAGTGAATAGAAAAAAAATCTAAAAACTGTCAGTTAATAACAAACAGTTGACAATTTTACTTCACCCCGGACATCTATTATATAGACTATGTACATTTAAACCCAATTCTGGAGGGTGAGGTTTACATATGCAGAATGGTTATCATCTCTGGGAGGGTCGAATTCCTCTGCAATGGCTAACACATGCCTTGACTGAGGGAGATCTGAAGAGTATCTACAAAAGATACTTGTGGGTTTCTCATTATTTCGAGTACGCAAGGAGTAACGACATTCAGGTTGGTTATCTGACTGAGTATCTGAGGTAGAGGGTACAAGTCAAGAGGATTTTCGCATCTGTCACATTAGTCTGGGTAGCATATCATAACATCCTATAATTTCATATGATCTAAATGCGATTTTGTACTTACCAGTACTAATTTCTCTAACCTTATACTTATTACCAGAGATTTGTTCTACAACTCGATAAGGTCGACAACTTTTGATCGAGCTTAGGCATTGGGATTTTTTGTTAAAATTTGTCAGCTTTACTCTCGAACTACTTTGACTTTTGATGGCTTAGCAGGCTATTAGTTTTCTCTAGTAAATTCTGCTGTTAATTTGTGAAGTGTTTCACGGATTCTTCTAAAACACTTTGAGCCATGCTGGTACGAGTTGCTACGAAAATCTAGGGTTGAAAATTTGGTTTCGGAGTGGAATATAACAACTCATAGGGTAAACGCTTGTCTACACCATACAAGCATAATGTGGAGTATCACCTATGGAAGATTGTAAGCAGAATTTATGGCACATTGAACATCTGGTATAATTCATCCAAGTTTCACTATTGGGGTTGATAGTGGCTCTCAGGACTGACTTTCTTATTGGTTCTTTTGGCTAACCCTTGCTGGCAGGATGATGAGGGAAAAATGGTGGATTTAGAGATCTTGTAAAAGTACACAAATTTTTTAAATCTCATTACAGGGAAATTTACCTCCATTATCGTTACTAAGGACTTAGGGGTGGTATGCCTTTCAGATAATGCGTTCTTTAACGCTTTAGCTACTTCTCTGCAGTCTTATCTGCAATAAACTAACTCCAATATCTGGTGAAATGGTCTACCCTAAAACACAGATGTTTGTTGCCTTGGAAGGGGAAAATTTAAAATTGGTTAAAAGTCAAGGGCAACTCTTTCCCCTGGTTCGCTAAATGGTTGGGTACACTTGGATTGGATTGGCCATTGACATTTCCTTTATGTTGCATACAGAAAAATTTCTTAACATACTCGGAAATGTCATTGCCATACGTGGCCAAAAGTTTCATTCTGGCTTTTTCACAGAAACGATTCATACCAGGGTGTCAAACCTGGTGCATCGTTTAACTAGTTGTAAAACTACGTTCACTAGTGACTTGGAATTTTCTAACTGGTAAACTCTTCTACTTGGAGTACCCAACTCGGCTGTTCGATACAGTTTTTCTTGGCTCAATTACAAAGTCACTAATGGTTGCTGGTGGCTTCACAGTCAGAATAAGATCTTCCCGGAGCAGGAATCGAATCACACCAACCACAGGGATCTGTTCTTTGGCTTCTTTAATAATCTTGGGGTTAATAAAATGAGCTTGGGGAAGTGATCACAAATCACTCAATTTTAATATATATGGAACCCCCTAAAATGGCAATCAATTCCCCCCCTGACTTTCGTTTGGGGGGGGATTTCATAGGACTAAAAATTTTACTTGGTTTGGGCTGAACTGGAATGACCTGACAAAAAGGGCGGGGAAATTTGGGATGGTTCCCGGGATAAAAAGGCTTTCCGGGGAAAAAAAAAGTTCTAGCTGTCAGTAAAAATATGCCCAAATGGGGAAATTTCAGATAAAACAAAAATGACCCAAAATTTTGGAAAAACCATAGTTTAAAAATATCTGTTTGGTCAAAAGAGAGGCATATATGGGCAAATAAAAAAAGGGGAAAGGGGGGCCAATTGAAAATCGATATATTCAGTTAAAGGGAAAAAATAAAAAGGAATTAAAAACCTAAAAAGAAAATTATGGGGTTTAAAGTTGAAAGAGAATCAAAAGACAAACCCCCAAAAGGGATTTTTTTCCAGGTATACAAAGTAAAAACGGGGACAAGATACCCCAAACCAAAATTTTCCTGGGGTCAGCTCACGACAGTGAAAAGGGAAAATTTTGGTAAAAAATTTTTTTAAAAACATACCCTCTCCAGTTTTTACACAAGGATACCACAAAATTTTCCAGTAATAAAAAATTTTATGTAGAACAGGACATAATAAACGTGAACTATTAGGGCCCACAAGTGCCCAGGGTTTCCTTAGGCAAAAAGAAAAATTTAAAACCAAAAAAAACCCCCAAAGGCCCTGATGAACTGTATAAAGGGGTTTAAAAAAGGGAATGTAAAGAGGAGTTTAAGGGCAAAACCTTTGGGGCAATTTCCTTTTCAACATATCACTAAAAACCGGGCAGGGGTGCCAGATAAGGGGAAAATGGCAAAGGGTGTTTACCTATTTTTCAAACAGGTGACAGGTCCTTAGCTTCAAACAATAGACCAATAACCTAACCTCCTTTAGGGGGAAATTTTTTTATGGAATCAAAAAAGGGCCGGGGCATTTTCGTACCCACCTGAAAACAAAAATTAATAAACGAATCCCCAGCATTTTTTTTACAAAGGGGCTTTTCCCCCTCCCCTTTACGAATTTTTTAACTTTTTTCACAAAGGGTTTTTGGGAGGGGGTAGATCAGGAATAAATTTGGAATTTTGTGTATATGGACTTCAGAAGGCTTTTGCCCGGGTCCCCACAGAACTTTTTGAAAAATTTAAAAAGCACATGGAATAGGAGGAGAAATTTTTTCCTGGATAAGGCAGGTTACAATGGGCCAAGATTTTGGGCCATAAATGGGGAAAATCAGGGGGGAAAGTGTTACGAGCGTTTTTCCAACAGGGGCAGTTTTGGGGCCCCCCTGCTGTTCAAAAATCTACATAAACGAAAATAGTTTGAGGCTAAAGACGACATGGGAAAAGTTTCCCGGATGACACCAAAATAGGCCGTCTTTTTCATTCTGACGAGGAAAACGAGAAATTTCCCAGGAAGATTTGAATAGACTGATGCAGTGGTCGGAGAAAATGGCAGAAGCATTTAATTAGACAAATCAAAGTTCTAAATTTTTGGACAGGACAAAACCATGCCACATATAAACAAATTTAAAGTAGAACTTAATAAATTTCGGATTGCGAAAAAGATTTAGGGGTTCTGGTTAGCAGTAATCTGAAACCAAGACAAAATGCCCTAAAAATTTTGCAATAAAGCCCAATAGAATCCTTGGCTTCAAAAAGAAGCAAAATAATAGGAGTCCTCAGGGTTTTTTCCCTTTAACTCAAAACATCCCCTTTGGGTTTGGGCCCCATTTAGAATTTTTGGGGCACAGTTTGGGTCACCCTTTTTACAGAAAAGGATATAAATTCTCGGAAAATGTACAAAGGAGGGTGAAAAAAGTTTTTTTTCCCCGGGATCAGAAACCCTTCCCCATGAGGGGTAGACAAAGGGGCCCCGAATCTGGGACTCTCTAGAAAGACGTAGAATTAGGGGGGATAAGATTTAGGTGTAAAAATGGAAGACAGGAATAAATAAAGGGGATGTAATAGTGTGCTGAAAATATCTAGCCTGGGACAGGACTCGCAGCAAGGGTTTAATTTGGGAAAAATTCAGATTCAGGAAGGATAAAAGGAAAGTACTGGTTTGGTAATAGAGTTGTGGATGAGTGGAACAAACTCCCAAGTACCGTTTAGAGGCCAAAAACGTTGTGTACTTTAAAAATAGGTTGGATAAATACATGAGTGGATGTGGGGGTGTGGGGTTAACCTGATAGCTTGTGCTACCAGGTCGGTTGCCGTGTTCCTCCCTTAAGTCAATGTGACCTGACCTGACTAGGTTGGGTGCATTGGCTTAAGCCCGGTAGGAGACTTGGACCTGCCTCGCATGGGCCAGTAGGCCTTCTGCAGTGTTCCTTCGTTCTTATGTTCTTATGTTCTTATGTGTGTCCACATCTTCGGACATGACAATTACGTCATCTAAGTACACCATAAGTGCTTTACCTATAAGACCTCTAAAGATATTGGTCATAAGTCTAGAGAACGTGATAGGAGAAGATCGTAATCCAAAAGCCATTCGTAGGAAGTGATAATGACCTGTGGGAGTGGAGAATGCAGTTAACTCTTGGCTGTCCTCGTGAAGAGGGACTTGCCAAAACCCTTGTAACAAGTCCACGGTTGAGAAGACTTTGTTATCTCCAATGTTGTTGACACTTGTAAGCCACTGGTGGCTTAGTTACTGATAGCCAGCACTGTGGCTTAGTTTTCTGATAGCCAAACCTGGTGGCTTAGTTACTGATAGCCAGCACTGGTGGTTTAGTTACTGATAACCAGCACTGGTGGCTTAGTTACTGATAACCAGCACTGGTGGCTTAGTTACTGATAACCAGCACTGGTGGTTTAGCTACTGATAGCCAGCACTGATGGCTTAGTTACTGATAGCCAGCACTGGTGGCTTAGTTTCTGATAGCCAGCACTGGTGGTTTAGTTTCTAATAGCCAGCACTGGTAAGCCACTGGTGGCTTAGTTACTGATAACCAGCACTGGTGGCTTAGTTTCTGATAGCCAGCACTGGTGGTTTAGTTACTGATAACCAGCACTTGTGGCTTAGTTTCTGATAGCCAGCACTGGTGGTTTAGTTACTGATAGCCAGCACTGGTGGTTTAGTTACTGATAACCAGCACTGGTGGCTTAGTTTCTGATAGCCAGCACTGGTGGCTTAGTTTCTGATAGCCATCACTGGTGGTTTAGTTTCTAATAGCCAGCACTGGTAAGCCACTGTTGACTTATTTAATGATAGTCAGCATTAGTAAACCAGTGGTGGTTTATTTAGTAATACTCAGCACTGGTAAACCAGTGATTGCTTAAAAATTGATAAGCAGCATCTGTAAACCAGAGTTGGTTTAATCACCGGTGATGCAACACATGAAAAACACCCTTGCCAAACTACAACACACCAGCATGTGCTGGTGTACATGCATCGCATATAATACCGATAAGATGAATTAAACACATGTAGAACACATGTAGAACACCTGCTCAACACAAACTTGAAGACTGAGGGACTGATTACCTAGCCTTATATATATAGTTCTTCAGTCTTCACATAATGTCCTTGCATTGTTTTGATTAAGTTACTGGATGGTGGAAAGTCTACAAATCAAGAGACCCAGATGTTGCACATGTGTCTTATTAATCAAGCTGGTGTTTATGTATGTTTTATCTGTTACTTCAGGAGGATGATCGTTCCTGCTTCCCTGGCTCTCCTAAATTAGGAAGTAATTCAAGAATATATTTCAGAGATAAGAAGTAATCTGAAACAGACAGGAGAGTTACAATAAGTGTATAGTTCATAGATTAGCTTCATATTATGGTTTTTCCAAGCCATACCCCCGGCCGGGATTGAACCCGCGGTCAGAGAGTCTCAAAACTCCAGCCCGTCGCGTTAGCCACTAGACAGCTAGCCACAATAAGATTCATCCAACTATATATATTTCTACACCATAGGAAGGTTAGCACAGGCACCTCTGTGACCACAAATGCAAGTTGACGGCAGTGAAGGGACTTGAGCTAGAGTTATGGTCACAGTGGTGCCTGTGCTAACCTTCCTATGGTGTAGAAATATACCTAGTTGCATGAATCTTATTGTGGCTAGCTGGTCTAGTGGCTAACGCGACGGGCTGGAGTTTTGAGACTCTATGACCGCGGGTTCAATCCCGGGGGGGGGGTGTTTGCAATCGTGTCATTACGATTTCTTGAGCCCAATGGTTTTTCCGGTAGCTCACAAACTGGGGTCTGGAGATCGAATCCCCGAACGCTGGAAAATATTAGGACTGTTTAATTAAGACACCTGCTTCCATTTTACCTATCAGTAAAATGGGTACCTGGGTTAGGGACGGGTGTGGGTCGCATCCTGGGATAAAAACTGACCTAATTTACGGTAAATGCTCGCTAACAAGCGGCTTTCTATAAGTTTGTATTTATTGATGTCACTATGGCCCTGTATACCTTGTACATGTACTTTTATACCTTGTACATGTACTTTGTATACCTTGTACATGTACTTGTATACCTTGTACATGTACTTGTATACCTTGTACATGTACTTGTATACCTTGTACATGTACTTGTATACCTTGTACATGTACTTGTATACCTTGTACATGTACTTGTAAAACCTTGTACATGTACTTGTATACCTTTTTACATGTACTTGTATACCTTGTACTGTACTTGTATCCCTTTGTACATGTACTTGTATACCTTGTACGTGTACTTGTATACCTTGTACATGACTTGTATACCTTGAAACATGTACTTGTATACCTTGTACATGTACTTGTATCCCTTTGTACATTACTTGTATACCTTGTACATGTACTTGTATACCTTGTAAAAATGTACTTGTATACCTTGTACATGTACTTGTATACCTTTGAAACGTGTACTTGTATACCTTGTACATGTACTTGTATACCTTGTAATGTACTTGTATACCTTGTACATGTACTTGTATACCTTGTACTGTACTTGTATACCTTGTACAGTACTTGTATACCTTGTAAAATGTACTTGTAAAACCTTGTACATGTACTTGTAAAACCTTGTACAGTACTTGTATACCTTGTACTGTACTTGTATCCCTTTGTACATGTACTTGTATACCTTGTACATGTACTTGTATACCTTGTACTGTATTTGGTATACCTTGTACATGTACTTGTATACCTTACATGTACTTGTATACCTTGAAACATGTACTTGTATACCTTGTACATTACTTGTATACCTTGTACATATATTTGTATACCTTGTACATGTACTTGTATACCTTGTACATGTACTTGTATACCTTGTACATGTACTTGTATACTTGTACAAGTATTTTGTATACCTTGTACATGAAACTTGTATACCTTGTACATGAACTTGTTATACCTTTTACATATACTTGTATACCTTGTACATGTACTTGTATACCTTGTACATGTACTTTATACCTGTACATGTACTTGTATACCTTGTACAGAAACTTGTATACTTTGTACATGTACTTGATACCTTGTACATGTACTTGTATACCTTTACATGTATTGTATACCTTTACATTACTTGTATACCTTGTACATTACTTGTATACCTTTGTACATGTACTTTATCCTTTGTACATGTACTTGTATACCTGTACATGTACTTGTAAAAACCTTGTACATGTACTTTATACCTTGAAACATGTACTTGTATACCTTGTACATGTACTTGATACTTTTGTACATGTAACTTGTTAAACCTTGTACATGTACTTGTATAACCTTGTACACGTACTTTTGTAAAACTTGAACATGTACTTGTATACCTTTGGGTACATACTTGAAATACCTTGTACATGTACTTGTATACCTTGTACATGTACTTGTATACCTTGTACATGTACTTGTATACCTTGTACATGTACTTGTATACCTTGTACATGTACCTGTATACCTTGTACATGTACTTGTATACCTTGTACATGTACCTGTATACCTTGTACATGTACTTTTAGAAAATAAACATATTATTATTATTATTATTATTATTATTATTATTATTATTATTATTATTTTTATTTTTATTATTATTATTATTATTATTATTATTATTATTATTATTATTATTATTAATATTATAAAAATAATCTGACAGTCGTGAAAAAGTTGTTCCTTTACACTGTTATGGCAGGACAATAGTACCTCCTCGTATTTGCTTTATTGTAGAAGTTAATACCTGGTACCAGAGTGAAGAATATTTCAGGTTAGGTTTCACATTCCCGTCAGAGGATGACAGTTCTTTCCCTGGCTGGGATAAGCCAGCAGAGGCTTACTCATTGAATGAGTTTCCTGACGAATAAAACCCCACTACTGCTACTACCTGCTATTAGAGTGCAAAACATTTAGAAGGCTTCCGTTTCTTTTTCACAGGACCGGACGGTAGCGCTCGTCTGGATGGTTGCTGTCTACCAACATGATGGTTGCTGTCTACCAACATGATGGTTGCTGTCTACCAACATGATGGTTGCTGTCTACCAACATGATGGTTGCTGTCTACCAACATGATGGTTGCTGTCTACCAACATGATGGTTGCTGTCTACCAACATGATGGTTGCTGTCTACCAACATGATGGTTGCTGTCTCCCCAACATGAGGGTTGCTGTCTACCAACATGTTGGTTGCTGTCTACCAACATGATGGTTGCTGTCTACCAACATGATGGTTGCTTTTCTACCAACATGATGGTTGCTGTCTACCAACATGATGGTTGCTGTCTACCAACAGATGGTTGCTGTCTACCAACATGATGGTTGCGTCTCCCAAACATGATGTTGCTTTGTCTACCAACATGATGGTTGCTGTCTACCAACATGATGGTTGCTGTCTACCAACATGATGGTTGCTGTCTACCAACATGATGGGTTGCGGTCTACCAACATGATGGTTGCTGTCTACCAACATGATGTTGCTGTCTACCAACATTTTGGTTGCTGTCTACCACATATGGTTGCTGTCTACCAACATGATGGTTGCTGTCTACCAACATGATGGTTGCTGTCTACCAACATGATGGTTGCTGTCTACCAACATGATGGTTGCTGTCTACCAACATATGGTTTGCTGTCTACCAACATTATGGTTGCTGTCTACCAACATGATGGTTGCTGTCTACCAACATTTTGGTTGCTGTCTACCAACAGATGGTTTTGCTGTCTACCAACATGATGGTTGCTGTCTACCAACATGATGGTTGCTGTCTACCAACATGAGGGTTTTGCTGTCTACCAACATGATGGTTGCTACCAACATGATGGTTGCTGTCTACCAACATGATGGTTGCTGTCTACCAACATTTTGGTTGCTGTTACCAACATGAGGGTTTTGCTGTCTACCAACATGTGGTTGCTGTCTACCAACATGATGGTTCTGTCTACCAACATGATGGTTGCTGTCTACCAACATAAATGGTTGCTGTCTACCAACATGATGGTTGCTGTCTACCAACATGATGGTTGCTGTCTACCAACATGATGGTTGCTGTCTACCAACATGATGGTTGCTGTCTACCAACATGATGCTTGCTGTCTACCAACATGATGCTTGCTGTCTACCAACATGATGGTTGCTGTCTACCAACATGATGGTTGCTGTCTACCAACATGATGGTTGCTGTCTACCAACATGATGGTTGCTGTCTACCAACATGATGGTTGCTGTCTACCAACATACCACCTGCTATAAAGAACAAAGAAAGCCACAATACCGTGACTGGAACGATACACAAATAACCCTCACATACAAGAAAGGAGCATACGACGACGTTTCGGTCCGTCTTGGACCATTGACAAAGTCACACTGTCTCATCTATGTGCGGGTTACTGGTGTATACTACTTACTGCCAGAATGAAGGTTAAATACCTTCCTGGTAGACACCAAACATCCACTAAACTTCTCAATCTAGAAACATTATACTTCGACTACCGTAACATGAACTTACGGGAGACATACACAGAGAGGTGTATGTCTCTCAATGTATATACACAGACAATTTACATCAAGTATATCAGGGATTAAAGTATTCTTGACTGGTGGTGAGCATAATATATGCAGCTTCTTTGATCCTTGTGCAGTCGATAGGCTTTAAACTCAATTAATCGACGAATTTGAACGATTCACAACTTGAAGCCTCAACAGCAATGTAGTTTGACTGAGAGTTTAAGAACAGAGCAGGAGCTGTGACTCGACCCCTGGAACCACAACTAGGTGAGTACGTGTTAGCGTAGCCTCTCGTAGCCAGAGCTGCGACTTATGCTTGTAAAGGAAAGAGAATCTTGCTACAACACCAGAGAATAAACTTTTTATCAATAAATATACAAGTGCCAAAACAGCCATAACTTGATTATTAGGCAAGTTATGGCTTATTAAGTAACACACACACACACACACACACACACACACACACACACACACACACACACACACACGCAGGACCCAAGGATCAGATGAGAATGGTTCGGGTAGGGAGGAGTGGATGGGGAAAGCAGGAAAAGGATGGAACAAGAGTGGGAGAGAAAATTAGGAGAGCTTTCTGAAAAAATGGAGAAAGAGCTCTCTGTGAAATTGGAAAGGTGGTTGGAGAAGGAGACAAAGAATTGGGAGGCACAAGTCGAAACTGCAGTAGCCAAGATAAGGGTCCTAGAAGTTGAGATAAATAGGCTGGAGCGAGTTACAGGGGCAGTGACCAGAGAAAAACACAGCATATGAAGCTGCGAGGCTGAACAGGAAGGAAGGAATTATGAATTATGCTAAGGTCCCCATCAATCTCCAAGGAGGGCCAAGGAGTGAAAGGGAAGATCAACTGGTTGCAGATGGAGAGGGTGATAGGTCGAATGCTGAAGCACAACAAGGCTATCAAGAGCCACTGGAAAAATCAAGGAGAAACTGACCACATACAGGCAGGATCCAGAGCCACAGAGGTGAGGCAATGCGGGAAAAAAAGGGCAAAATCAGTGTTTATCCATGGGCTTCAGGAGAGAGAGGAAAGGACACACACTGAAAAGGAAGCAGGAAGAAAGGAAGGAGATTGAGAAAATCATAACAAAAAATAGGTGAAGAGAGGGACGAGATTGTAAATTTTCAGAGAATAGGGGGGTACTCGAAAGGTGAGAAACCGACCAAACAAGCTGATTCTCAGGACGGAAAAAGTGCGGAACAGGATCCTCCAAGAAAACCACGATTGAAATACTCGGAAGAGTACAAGAGGGGGGGTTCCTAGACAGAGACGAACAAAATCAGAACGACAGCAGCTGAGGGAGAGGACAAAAAAGCGAAAGGAGCTAGGAAAAGAGACAGGAGGGAACCAGCAGAGGTCTGTCAAGCAGGACAGAACAGCAAGAGCAAGCACACACACAACTACTCTCAGAACCATACAACCTATCACAACCATCCCAACACACCCTACAATCCATACCCACAGCCTCCACCAACACCAAGCTATAGAACCCCACAGTATGCCACCAGGGCTCCCACCCTCACAGGCCCCCCAAACCACCCGTGTTGGAAAGGAAACTGAAGGTATGGTACACAAAAGCTGATGGAATAACAAATAAGTGGGAGGAGTGCAAGAAAGAGTCAAAGAAGCAAACAAACCCGGGCATCATAGCTCTCACAGAAACCAAGCTTACAGGGATGATAACAGATGCCATCTTTCCAATGGGATACCCAAAACCTGAGGAAAGACAGAGGGAACAGGGGGTGGAGGAGTGGCGTTTCTGATCAAAAATCGCTGGAATTTTGATGAGCTGGAGAGAGAAGATAGCGGAGAAGAAAGTGATTACATAGTGGGAACACTTCACTCTGGAGGTCCCAAGGTGGTAATAAGCAGTGATGTATAACCCACCACAGAACAGCAGGAGGCCAAGGCAAGAGTACGACGAGAGCAATAGAGCGATGGTTGACACACTTTGCTAGAGTGGCCAGAAGAGCTCATGCATGCAGGGCAAAGCTCCTGATCATGGGTGACTTTAACCACAAGGAGATAGATTGGGAGAACTTGGACCCCCATGGGGGCCAAGATACTTGGGGCTAAGATGATGGAGGTGGTACTGGAGAACTTCATGTACCAACCGTAAGGGACACTACAAGAGAGAGAGGAGAGGATGAACCAGCAAGGCTGGACTTAGTATTCACCTTCAGTAGTGCAGATATCGAGGACATCACATATGAAAACCCCCTTGGGCCAGTGACCATGTGGTTGTAAGCTTCGAATACACAGTAGAGCTACAAGTGGAGGGAGAAGCAGGAAGGCCAGGGCGAATGAAGCCAAACTACAAGAAAGGGGACTACACAGGAATGAGGAACTACCTGAACGGGTTTATGGGACAGAGAACTGGCAGGGAAACCAGTTAATGAGATGATGGAATATGTAGCAATAAAATGCAAGGAGGCTGAGGAGAGGTTTGTACCAAGGGTTAACAGGGGTAATGAAAAAGCCAGGATGAGCCCATTGTTTACCCAAAAAGGTGCAGGGGGGCAAAAAAACCCAAATGTGCTAGGGAATGGAAGAAATATAGAAGGCAAAGGACCCAGGAGAATAAGGAAACAGTCGTAGAGCCAGAAAAAGAAAATGCACAATAAGAAGGGAGGCCCAAAGACAATATGAAAATGACATAGCAGCGAAAGCCAAATCTGACCCGAAACTGTTGTACAGCCACATCAGGAGGAAAACAACAGTCAAGGACCAGGAATTTAGGCTAAGAAGGAAGGAGGAGAACAACAGGAAATGACCGGGAAGTATGTGAAGAACACAACAAGAGATTCAAAGAAGTGTTCACAGAGGAACAGAAGGGGCTCCAGAAAGACGGAGAGGTGGGGCACACCAAACCCGTTTCTGGGCACAGTGCACACAACCGAGGAAGAAGTGAAGAGGCTTTTGAGTGAGCTAGATACCTCAAAGGCAATGGGGGCCCGATAACATCTCCCCATGGGTATTGAGAGAGGGAGCAGAGGCGCTATGTGTACCCCTAACAACAATATTCAATACATCTATCGAAACAGGGAGATTGCCTGAGGCATGGAAGACAGCAAATGTAGTCCCAATCTTTAAAAAAGGAGACAGACATGAAGCATTAAACTACAGACCAGTGTCACTGACATGTATAGTATGCAAAATCATGGAGAAGATTACAGGGGAAGAGTGGTGGAACACCTAGAAAGGAATGATCTCATCAACAGCAGCCAGCATGGTTTTAGGGACGGGAAATCCTGTGTCACAAACCTACTGGAGTTCTATGACATGGTGACGCAGTAAGACAGAAGAGGAGGGTGGGTGGATTGCATTTTCTTGGACGCAAGAAGGGGTTTGACAAAAGTTCCACACAAGAGATTGGTGCAAAAACTGGAGGACCAAGCAGGATACAGGGAAGGCACTACAATGGATCAGGGAATACTTGTCAGAAGACAGCAGCGAGTCATGGTACGTGGCGAGGTGTCAGAGTGGGCACCTGTGACCAGCGGGGTCCCGCAGGGGTCAGTCCTAGGACCAGTGCTGTTTCTGGTATTTGTGAACGACATGACGGAAGGAATAGACTCTGAGGTGTCCCCCGTTTGCAGATGACGTGAAGTTGATGAGAAGAATACACTCGACGAAGACCAGGCAGAACTACAAAGGGATCTGGACAGGCTGCAGAACTGGTCCAGCAATTGGCTCCTGGAGTTCAATCCCACCAAGTGCAAGTCATGAAGATTGGGGAAGGGCAAAGAAGGCCGCAAACGGAGTACAGTCTAGGGGGTCAGAGACTACAAACCTCACTCAAGGAAAAAGATCTTGGGGGGAGTATAACACCAGCACATCCCTGAAGCGCACATCAACCAAATAACTGCTGCAGCATATGGGCGCCTAGCAAAAACCCCAGAACAGCATTCCGCATCCCTTTAAAAAGGAATCGTTCGGACCCTGTAACCGTATACGTTAGGCCCATATTGGAGTATGCGGCACCAGTTTGGGAACCCCCCACCTAGCCAAGCACGTAAAGAAACTAAAAAAAGTGCAAAGGTTTGCAACAAGACTAGTCCAAGCTAAGAGGTATGTCCTACGAGGAGAGGTTAAGGGAAATCAACCTGACGACACTGGAGGACAGGAGAGATAGGGGGGACATGATAACGACATACAAAATACTGAGAGGAATTGACAAGGTGGACAAAAACAGGATGTTCCAGAGATTGGACACAGTAACAAGGGGACACAGTTGGAAGCTAAAGACACAGATGAATCACAGGGATGTTAGGAAGTATTTCTTCAGCCACAGAGTAGTCAGTAAGTGGAATAGTTTGGGAAGCGATGTAGTGGAGGCAGGATCCATACATAGCTTTAAGCAGAGGTACGATAAAGCTCACGGCTCAGGGAGAGTGACCTAGTAGCGATCAGTGAAGAGGCGGGGCCAGGAGCTCGGACTCGACCCCCGCAACCTCAACTAGGTGAGTACAACTAGGTGAGTACACACACACATCTGATGAGGACCAGGCAGGACTTCAAAGAGACCTGGACAGACTGGACACCTGGTCCAGCAAATGGCTTCTCGAATTTAATCCTGCCAAATGCAAAGTCATGAAGATAGGGGAAGGGCACAGAAGACCACAGACAGAGTATAGGCTAGGTGGCCAAAGACTGCAAACCTCACTCAAGGAGAAAGATCTTGGGGTGAGTATAACACCGAGCATGTCTCCGGAAGCACACATCAATCAGATAACTGCTGCAGCATATGGGCGCCTGGCAAACCTGAGAACAGCATTCCGATACCTTAGTTAGGAATCGTTCAAGACACTGTACACCGTGTATGTCAGGCCCATACTGGAGTATGCAGCACCTGTTTGGGAACCCGCACTTGATAAAGCACGTCAAGAAACTAGAGAAAGTACAAAGGTTTGCAACAAGGTTAGTTCAGAGCTAAGGGGAATGTCCTATGAAGAAAGATTAGGGGAAATCGGCCTGACGACACTGGAGGACAGGAGGGTCAGGGGAGACATGATAACGACAATAAAATACTGCGTGGAATAGACAAGGTGACAAGGACAGGATGTTCCAGGGAGGGGACACAGAAACAAGAGGCCACAATTGGAAGTTGAAGACACAAATGAGTCAGAGAGATAGTAGGAAGTATTTCTTCAGTCATAGAGTTGTAAGGCAGTGGAATAGCCTAGAAAATGACGTAGTGGAGGCAGGAACCATACACAGTTTTAAGACGAGGTTTGATAAAGCTCATGGAGCGGGGAGAGAGAGGGTCTAGTAGCAACCGGTGAAGAGGCGGGGCCAGGAGCTAGGACTCGACCCCTGCAACCACAAATAGGTGAGTACACACACACACACACACACACACACACACACACACACGATAAATGACATACAGAAGGGGCTCCACAAAGACGGAGAGGTGGGGCACACCACCATGTGCTGGACACAGTGCACAGAACCGAGGAAGAAGTGAAGAGGCAATGGGGCCAGATAACATCTCCCCATGGGTATTGAGAGAGGGAGCAGAGGCGCTATGTGTACCCCTAACAACAATATTCAATACATCTATCAAAACAGGGAGATTGCCTGAGGCATGGAAGACAGCAAATGTAGTCCAAATCTTTAAAAAGGGAGACAGACATGAAGCATTAAACTACAGACCAGTGTCACTGACATGTATAGTATGCAAAATCATGGAGAAGATTATCAGGAGAAAAATGGTGGAACACCTAGAAAGGAATGATCTCATCAACAGCAGCCAACATGGTTTCAGGGACGGGAAATCCTGTGTCACAAACCTACTGGAGTTCTATGACATGGTGACAGCAGTAAGACAAGAGAGAGAGGGGTGGGTGGATTGCATATTCTTGGACTGCAAGAAGGCGTTTGACACATTTCCACACAAGAGATTGGTGCAAAAACTGGAGGACCAAGCAGGGATAACAGGGAAGGCCAAGCCCATGATGACACTCTTCAGGTCACTTGTTCTATCTAGGCTGGAATATTGCTGCACACTAACAGCACCTTTCAAGGCAGGTGAAATTGCCGACCTAGAAAATGTACAGAGAACCTTCACGGCGTGCATAACGGAGATAAAACACCTCAATTACTGGGAGCGCTTGAGGTTCCTAAACCTGTATTCCCTGGAAAGCAGGCGGGAGAGATACATGATTATATACACCTGGAAAATCCTAGAGGGACTAGTACCGAACTTGCACGCGAAAATCACTCACTACGAAAGCAAAAGACTTGGCAGACGATGCACCATCCCCCCAATGAGAAGCAGGGGTATCACTAGCACGTTAAGAGACCAAACAATAAGAGTCAGGGGCCCTAGACTGTTCAACTGCCTCCCAGCATACATAAGGGGGATTACCAACACACCCCTGGCAGTCTTCAAGCTGGCACTGGACAAGCACCTAAAGTCGGTTCCTGACCAGCCGGGCTGTGGCTCGTACGTTGGTTTGCGTGCAGCCAGCAGTAACAGCCTGGTTGATCAGGCTCTGATCCACCAGGAGGCCTGGTCACAGACCGGGCCGCGGGGGCGTTGACCCCTGGAACTCTCTCCAGGTAAACTCCAGGTAAACAATGGATCAGGGAATACTTGTCAGGAAGACAGCAACGAGTCATGGTACGTGGCGAGGTGTCAGAGTGGGCAACTGTGACCAGCGGGGTCCCGCAGGGGTCAGTCCTAGGACCAGTGCTGTTTCTGGTATTTGTGAACGACATGACGGAAGGAATAGACTATGAGGTGTCCCTGTTTGCAGATGACGTGAAGTTGATGAGAAGAATTCACTCGATCGAAGACCAGGCAGAACTACAAAGGGATCTGGACAGGCTGCAGACCTGGTCCAGCAATTGGCTCCTGGAGTTCAACCCCACCAAGTGCAAAGTCATGAAGATTGGGGAAGGGCAAAGAAGACCGCAGACGGAGTACAGTCTAGGGGTCCAGAGACTACAAACCTCAATCAAGGAAAAAGATCTTGGGGTGAGTATAACACCAGGCACATCTCCTGAAGCGCACATCGACCAAATAACTGCTGCAGCATATGGGCGCCTAGCAAACCTCAGAACATCATTCCGACATCTTAATAAGGAATCGTTCAGGACCCTGTACACCGTGTACGTTAGGCCCATATTGGAGTATGCGGCACCAGTTTGGAACCCACACCTAGCCAAGCACGTAAAGAAACTAGAGAAAGTGCAAAGGTTTACAACAAGACTAGTCCCAGAGCTAAGAGGTAAGTCCTACGAGGAGAGGTTAAGGGAAATCAACCTGACGACTCTGGAGGACAGGAGAGATAGGGAGGACATGATAACGACATACAAAATACTGAGAGGAATTGACAAGGTGGACAAAGTCAGGATGTTCCACAGACTGGACACAGTAACAAGGGGACACAGTTGGAAGTTGAAGACACAGATGAATCACAGGGATGTTAGGAAGTATTTCTTCAGCCACAGAGTAGTCAGTAAGTGGAATAGTTTGGGAAGCGATGTAGTGGAGGCAGGATCCATACATAGCTTTAAGCAGAGGTATGATAAAGACTCATGGTTCAGGGAGAGTGACCTAGTAGCGATCAGTGAAGAGGCGGGCCAGAGCTCGGACTCGACCCCTGCAACCTCAGCTAGGTGAGTACAACTAGGTGAGTACCACACACCACACACACACACACACACACCACCACACACACACACACACACACACACACACACACACACACACACACACACACACAACCCCACCACACACCCCCACACACACACAACACACCACACACCACCCCTACACACCCACACAACCACAACACACACACACACACCACACCCCAACACTCACGGTTCAGGGAGAGGACCTAGTAGCGTCGTAAGAGGCGGGCCAGGACTGGGACCGCCCCCTGCAACCTCTAGGTGATACAGCTAGGTGAGTACACACACCACACACACCACACAACACCACACACACACACACCCCATACACCCACACACACACACACACACCACACACACACACACACACACCACACCCCCACACACACACACACACACACACCCCCCACAACTTTCTAAGAACCTCCCAACCAGGTAAACCCCCAGTGAAACCAAACATCTAAAATAAAAACACCCATCCACTCCAATCCCCCCCCACCCCCCCATTACAAACTTCACCCCCACAGCAAAACCCTATTTCCCTTACCAGGTCTCCCACCCCCCAACCCCCAAATTATTTCCAGCCCGTCTTAGAAAAAAGTTGAAGGTGGGGTATAAAAATGCAGATGGAATAAAAAAAAAGATGAGGATGGACGAAAAAATCAAAGAGACACCCCCAGACATAATAGCATCACAAAACAAAACTCCCCAGAATAATAACAGATTCAATCTTTCATGGGGATTTTCAAATCTTCGGGAAAAGACAGGGGGAGGGGGGGGGGAGGAGAGTTGCACTGCTCTTAAAAACCATGGGGTTTTTGAGAAAAGGAAGGAATGGATGGCGGGGCGAAAGGGATACTTGTAGGAACAACCCGTCTGAGGGACAAAAGGTGATAATTGCTAATGACAACCCACCACAGAACTGCAGGGGGCCCCAAAGAAAAGAATACGTGAGGAAACAGAGCAATGATCAACACACTACCGGGGGGGCCAGGAGAGACCAGGGGGGGGAGCAAAGTTACAGTTTGGGTGATTTAAATCACAAGGAGATTGCGGGGAAAACCGGGAGCCCATGGGGGCCCGAAAACATGGAGACCCCAAAAGATGGATGTGGTAGGGAAAAAACCTCATGCACAACATGTTAGAGCCACCAGAGAGAGAGGAGAGGATAAACCCAGAAAGGGTTGGCCCTTGTTTTCACCAATTTGTTCGGAATCGGGGGTATCAGAGAAAGGCCCCGGGAGCTAGTGTATTGGTTTCGTCTTCGAACATAGTTGAGCCCCAAGTGGAGAGAGTAGCGGGAATAGGGGGGAAAACCAAACTACAAAAGGGGGAATACTAGGCATGAGGAACTTCCTTAAAGACATTCAGGGGGAGAGGGAACTGACAGGAAAACCAGTACAAGAAATGGGACTTGTACAAAAAAATGAAGGGGGCAGAGGAGGGTTTGTTCCCAAGGGAAACGAAAAAGGGGAAGAACAAAAACGAGTCCTTGGTTACCCAAAGGTGTAGGGGGCAAAAAAAGGTGTACTAGAGAAGGGAAAAGGACAGAAACAGAGAATCGGAAAAATAAAAAAATACCCCAAAGAGCCGAAACAAATATGCAAATAAGAAGGGAGGCTCAGAGACAATAAAAAATGACTAGCATCAAAAGTAAAGACTGACCCGAAGTGTTGTACAGCCACATCAGGGGGAAACAACAGTAAAGGGGACCAGGAAAACAGACTGAGGAAGGGTGATGGGGAATTCACAAGAAACGACCGAGAGGTAGTCAGGAGCTCAACACAAGATTTAAAGAGGTATTTACAGTGGGGAAAAATAGGGCTCCCAAAAAATCAGAACAGGGGGGCAACCGCAAGTGTGGAAAGGACATAAACCAAAGGGGGAGGTAAGAAGCTGCTTATGCGAACTGACACCTCAAAGGCGGTGGGACCAACAAAAAACTCTCCATGGGTCCTTAAAGAGGGGCAGAGATATTGTTGAGCCATTAACAAAGTCTTCAACACATCATTTGAAAAGGGCAACTCCCTGAGGTTGGAAAATGGAAAAAGTAGTTCCCAATTTTTAAAAAGGGAGACAGACATGAGGCACTAAACTACAGACCTGATTCTAACTGTATAGTATCAAGGTCATGGAGAAGATCATCAGGAGGAGAGTGGGGGGCACCTGGGAAAAAAAAAGGAAATTGAAACCAGATGGGGTTTTAGGGGAAGGAAAACCTGTGTCCAAACCCACTAAGGGTTTTTGACAAGGTGACAGAAGTAAGACAAGGAGAGGGGGGGGGGGATCGAATGCGTATTTTTGGACTGCAAAGGCTTTTGACACAGTTCCCACAAAAGGTTACTGCAAAAGCTAGAGGACCAGGGACACATAACAGGAAAGGCACTGCAATGGATCAGAGAATATCTGACAGGAGGAAAAAAACGAGTCATGGTACGCGACGAGGTTTTCAGAGTGGGCGCCTGTGCCAAGCGGGGTTCCACAGGGGTCAGTCCTGAACCTGTGCTGTTCTTGGTATACGTGAACGACATAAGGGAAAGGGGATAAAACTCAGAATGTCCTTTTTTGGGCAGACGATGTGAAGTTAATGAGAAGGATCGAATCGGACGAGGATCAGGCAGGACTACAAAGAGATCTGGACAGGCTACAAGCCTGGTCCAGCAACTGGCTCCTTGAATTTAACCCTGCCAAATGCAAAGTCATGAAAAATTGGGGGAAGGGCAAAGAAGACCGCAGACACAATATAGTTTAGATGGCCAAAGACTGCAAACCTCACTAAAGGAAAAAGATCGGGGGTGAGTATAACACCGAGCATATCCCCTGAGGCGCACATCAATCAGATAACTGCTGCAGCATACGGGCGCCTGGCAAACCTACGGATAGCGTTCCGATACCTCAGTAAGGATTCGTTTAAGACTCTGTACACCATCTACGTCGGGCCCATATGGAGTATGCAGCACCAGTTTGGAATCCACACCTAGTCAAGCACGTCAAGAAATTAGAGAAAGTGAAAAGGTTGCAACAAGACTAGTCCCAGAGCTACGGGGATTGTCCTATGAAGAAAGGTTAAAGGGAAATCGGCCTGACGACACGGGGAGGCCAGGAGGGTCAGGGGAGACATGATAACGACATATAAAATACTGCGTGGAATAGACGAGGTGGACAAAGACGGGATGTTCCAGAGATGGACACAGACACAAGAGGTCACAATTGGAAGTTGAAGATCAGATGAATCAAAGGGAATGTTAGGAAGTATTTTCTTCAGTCACAGAGTAGTCAGGCCGTGGAATAGCCTAGAAAGTGATGTGGTGGGAGGCAGGAACCATACATAGTTTTAAGGCGAGGTATGATAGAGCTCATGGGGCAGGGAGAGAGAGGACCTAGTAGCAATCAGCGAAGAGGCGGGGCCAGGAGCTGTGACTCGACCCCCGCAACCACAAATAGGTGAGTACAAATAGGTGAGTACACACACACACACCACACACACACACACACACACACACACACACACCACACACACACACACACACACCACACACACTACACACACACACACAAAACACACACACACACCACACACCACACCCCTCACTAGGCTAGGTGGCCAAAGACTGCAAACCTCACTCAAGGAGAAAGATCTTGGGGTGAGTATAACACCGAGCATGTCTCCGGAAGCAACATCAATCGATAACTGCTGCGCATATGGGCGCCTGGCAAACCTGGGGAACAGCATTCCGATACCTTAGTAAGGAATCATTCAAGACACTGTACACCGTGTATGTCAGGCCCATATGGAGTATGCAGCACCTGTTTGGAACCCGCACTTGATAAAGCCGTCAAGAAACTAGAGAAAGTACAAAGGTTTGAAAAAGGGTTATTTCCCAGAGCAAGGGGAATGTCCATGAAGAAAGTTTAAAGGGAAAATCGGCCTGCGACACGGGAGGACAGGGGGGTCGGGGGAGCATGATAACGACATATAAAATACTGGTGGAATAGAAAAGGTGGACAAGGACAGGGTTCCGGGGAGGGACACGAAAAAAGAGGCCACAATTGGGAAGTTAAAAAGACACAAATATCAGAGAGATAGTAGGAAAGTATTTCTTCAGTCTGAGTTGAAAGGGCGGGGGAATACCTAGAAAATACTTGGAGGGGGAAACCATAAAATTTTAAGACAGGTTTGATAAAGTCATGGGCGGGGAGAGAGGGGGCCCTAGTAGAACCCGGTGAAGAGGGGGGGCCCAGGAGCTGGGACTCGACCTGAACCACAAATAGGGAGTAAATAGGTGATACACACACACACACCACACACACAACACACCACAACCACACACACACACACACACAACACATCACACCCCGCACACCACACCACACACCACACCCCAAACACACCACACACACACACCACCACCACACCACACACACACACACAAAACCCCTAGCAGTAGTGGGAAGTTTAAAATTTGTAGGGCAAGGAATGGGGCAGGGGGTTTAAAAGTCTTGGCTAAGGGGACTACAGCCTCAACAGTTCGAGGATAATTTTAGGACACAAAGACAGTACAAAACTGAAAACAAGTATTGGGTACAATGTAGTAAAAAAGGGATACATAACTGGGTGAAAAAATACTTGTTAACCACCTAGATTATAATTATTTGAATTATCTCAGTGTTAATGGTTTCTATTAGTTTTACGGGAACACAGGGGGAATTGTATTTCGGAACATAAAAACATTGACGTGCTCAACCACACACGTGCACACCAAAAACACTCGGGGCCCGGAGCTGGTCTCGACCCCTGAAACCCCAACTGGGGTACACACAGCTGACCTAGAAATTTTACCGCATCCCCTCACCTTCCCCCAAAACCCTTTTTCCCCCCCACAGATTTTTCCCCCCCCCCGCTTTGCCTTACTTTTTCCCCCCCCCTCCTTTTTCCCTCCTCGCGTTTCTCTCCTCATAGCCTTTTTCCCCCCCCTTTCCCCCCACTCTTTCTTTTCTTTTTTTTCTCTCTCTCTCTCTCTCTCTTCTCTCTCTCTCTCTCTCTCTCTCTCTCCTCTCTTCTTTCTCTCTCTCCCCCCTCTTTTCTCTCTCTCTCTCTCTCTCTCTCTCTCTCTCTTTTCCCCCTCACTCCAAAACCCCCTATCTCTCACCCCCTGTCCCCCTCTATAGGTTCTCTCTCCATCCCCATTTCTCTCTTCATACCTTTTCCTAGCCCTCCTTTCCCCCTCTCTCTCTCTCCCCCTCTCCCTTCCCTCTCTTTTCCCCCTCTACCCTTTCTTCCCCCCTCACATTTCTCTCTTTCTCCCCCTTGGTTTTTCCCCTCACCCCCTACCTCCCTCCTCTCCCCTTTCTCCCCTTTTCCCCTCCTCTCTCTCCCCTTTCACCCTTTCTTTTCCCCTCTTCTCCCTCTTTCTACCTTTCTCTCCCCTCTCTCTCCCTCTTTCTACCCTTTCTCCCCCCCCCTCGCCCCCTAGGGACAAAAAACAGAGTCGGGAAACGAACCGGGGAGAAAGACGGGGGAGTTAAAGCCCCAAAAAAGGGGAGGAAAAAGTGGGGAAAGGAAGTAGTAGGCTTGGAAAGAAAATGGAGGAGGGAAAAAAGCTGAAGGAGTGCGGGAAAAGGGGGAAGACAGGTCTTAGCAAAAGCTGGGATACAGCTTAGAAGAGAAACTGCAAAGCCTAAACAGATTAGAAGAAAATGACATCAGATGGACATCAAATTTAAATGTCGGCGCAGAAAGGGGACAGTAAGAACAAGGGAGACTGCCTACACGAAGCCCCTATCAGACCCAGGGGGCCGGGGAAAAAGAGAGGAGCACCTAAGATAAAATGACAGGTCGAAGACAATGAAGGTTGCTATTGCAGAGATTCTAACAGCCAATGCTACAGGGACGTGGTCGGAAAACAGTTCACTGAGAATAGAAGTTTCAGTATGACAGGGGTGAAAGGGAAAACATGTCAAAGGAAGGAAATAAAATGCCCAAGGGAAGCAGAGGGGAAATCAGGGGAGGGGGAAAAGGCGAGGTCGTTTTTTGTATGGGCTCCCAAAAAGCCAAGGGGGGCAATTTGAAGAAATAAAAGGGGAGAAAAAAATGTTGAAGGCATCATGAAAAAAATAGGTAGGGGATATGACCCCGGTAAAATTTTCAAGAATTGGGGGTTTTCAATGGAAAGATCGGCCCCCGTCAAATAACTTTCAAGGGAAAAACACTTCGCCAGGTTTTGCAAGAGAAACAAGACGAGGGACAAAGAGGGGTACAGGAAATATCCTCGACCGCGACAGAACCAAAAAGAAAAGGGCACATGAAAAAGGGGTAAGAACGCAAAGGGGGAACGGAGGCAATGACAAAAAAGACCGGACCCCGAACAGGAGGAATGGCAAACACACCCCACAGAACTCCCACCAAAAGACTCCATCCGCGACATTCCCAACGCAACTGAGCAACCTATACTACAACCCACTCACTGTTCCTCTGCCACCAACCCCCATATCACAAACCTCACCCCAACAGCTGTCCCTTATGGGCATTCTGACCCACCCCCTCATCACAAACCCCACCTACACCATAAGCCCCATATAGGCCCCCACCAAGGCTCTCGCTCCCCCAACCCCAATATTCTTGCATGACCACAATGATAGAAAAGAAACTGAAAGTTTGGTACACAAACGCGGATGGAATAACGAATAAACATGAGGAGTGGAACGAAAGATCAGTGAAAAATCCCCAGACATCATAGCAGTCACAGAAACAAAACTCGCTGAGACAATAACAGACACAATCTTCCCAACAGGATATCAGATCCTGAGGAAAGATAGAAGGAGTAGAGGGGGAGGAGGGGTTGCACTGCTCATAAAACACCGATGGGGATTTGAGGAAATGAAGGCATGGACATGATTGGAGAAAGAGACAACATTGTAGGTACAATTCAGTCCGGAGAACATAAAGTAGTCATTGGAGTGATGTATAACCACCACAGAACTGCAGGAGGCCAAGAGAGGAGTACGAAGAAAACAACAGGGTGATGGTGGACACACTGGCTGAGGTGGCAAGAAGAGCTCACTCGAGCAGAGCAAAGTTACTGATAATGGGCGATTTCAACCACAGGGAGATTGACTGGGAAAACCTGGAGCCACATGGGGGTCCCGAAACATGGAGAGCCAAGATGATGGATGTGGTACTTCAAAACCTCATGCATCAACATGTCAGGGACACAACAAGAGAGAGAGGGGAGGATGAGCCAGCAAGACTGGATCTTGTGTTCACCCTGAGCAGTTCAAACATTGAGGACATCACTTACGAGAGGCCCCTTGGAGCTAGCGATCACGTGGTTCTGAGTTTTGATTATATAGTAGAGTTACAAGTGGAGAAGGTAACAGGAACTGAAGGGAACAGGCCAAACTATAAAAGGGGGGACTACACAGGTATGAGAAACTTCCTGCAGGAGGTTCAGTGGGACAGAGAAATGGTAGGAAAATCAGTAAACGAGATGATGGAATATGTGGCAACAAAGTGCAAGGAGGCAGAGGAAAGTTTTGTTCCCAAGGAAACAGAAATAATAGGAAGACCAAAAAACGAGCCCTTGGTTTACCGAAGGTGTAGGGAGGCAAAAACTAAGTGAACAGGGGAAGGGAAAAAAGGAAACAGGAGGCATAGGACCCAGGAAAACAAGGAGATTAGTAGAAGAGCAGAAACGAGTATGCACAGATAAGGAGGGAGGCCCAGGACAGTATGAAAACGACGTAGCATCGAAAGTCAAATCTGACCCGAAACTGCTGTATAGCCCATTAGGAGGAAGACAAACAGTAAAGGCCAGGTGATAAGACTGAGGAAAGAAGGGGGGGAAATTTCACAAGAACGTCAAGAGGTATGTGAGGAGCTCAACACGTTTTTTAAAGGAAGAAATTTACAGTAGAGACGGGAAGGACTCTGGGGGAAAGACCAGATGGGGACCCCAGAAAGGAATACACCAACAAGTGTGGGACGACATAAATACAGATGAGGAGGAGGTGAAGAAACTGCTAAGGGACATCGATACCTCAAAGGCAATGGGACCGGACAACATTCCCCGGGGTCCTTAGAGAGGGAGAGATATGTTGTGCATGCCACTTACCACAATCTTCAACACGTCCCTGGAAACTGGGCAACTACCTGAGGTAAAGGAAAATGGCAAAGGGAGTTCCCATTTTTAAAAAAGGAGACAGAAAAAGGCACTAAACTATAGACCTGTGTCATTGACGGTATAGTATCAAAATTAGGAGAAGATTATCAGGAGGAGAGTGGTGGAGCACCTGGAACGGAACAAGAGTATAAAGCCCAACCCGCACGGATTCCCTGGAAGGCAAATCCTGAGTCACAAACCTTCTGGAGTTTTATGAAAAATAACAAAAAGTAAGACACGAGAGAGGGGGGTGGGTTGATTGCATCTTCTTGGACTGCAAGAAGGCCCTTTTACACAGTTCTCACAAGAGATTAGTGCAGAAGCTAGAGCATCAGGCGCATATAACAGGAAGGGCCCCTGCAATGGATCAGAGAATACCTGACAGGGAGGCAACAACGAGTCATGGTACGTAATGATGTATCACAGTGGGCACCAGTGACGAGCGGGGGTCCCACAGGGGTCGGTCCCAGGACCAGTGCTATTTTTGGTATAAGTGAAAAGCATGATGGAAGGGTTAGACTCAGAAGTGTCCCTGTTTGCAGATGATGTGAAGTTAATGAGGAGAATTAAAAACTGATGAGGACCAGGCAGGACTTCAAAGAGACCTGGACAGACTGGACACCTAGTCCAGCAAATGGCTTCTCGAATTTAATCCTGCCAAATGCAAAGTCATGAAGATAGGGGAAGGGCACAGAAGACCACAGACAGAGTATAGGCTAGGTGGCCGAAGACTGCAAACCTCACTCAAGGAGAAAGATCTTGGGGTGAGTATAACACTGAACATGTCTCCGGAAGCACACATCAATCAGATAACTGCTGCAGCATATGGGCGCCTGGCAAACCTGAGAACAGCATTCCGATACCTTAGTTAGGAATCGTTCAAGACACTGTACACCGTGTATGTCAGGCCCATACTGGAGTATGCAGCACCTGTTTGGAACCCGCATTTGATAAAGCACCTCAAGAAACTAGAGAAAGTACAAAGGTTTGCGACAAGGTTAGTTCCAGAGCTAAGGGGAATGTCCTATGAAGAAAGATTAAGGGAAATCGCCCTGACGACACTGGAGGACAGGAGGGTCAGGGGAGACATGATAATGACATATAAAATACTGCATGGAATAGACAAGGTGGACAAAGACAGGATGTTCCAGGGAGGGGACACAGAAACAAGAGGCCACAATTGGAAGTTGAAGACACAAATGAGTCAGAGAGATATTAGGAAGTATTTCTTCAGACATAGAGTTGTAAGGCAGTGGAATAGCCTAGAAAATGACGTAGTGGAGGCAGGAACCATACACAGTTTTAAGACGAGGTTTGATAAAGCTCATGGAGCGGGGAGAGAGAGGGCCCAGTAGCAACCGGTGAAGAGGTGGGGCCAGGATCTAAGACTCGACCCCTGCAACCACAAATAGGTGAGTACAAATAGGTGAGTACACACACACACACACACACACACCACACACACACACACACACACACACACCACACACACCACACACACACACACACACCACACACACATGCACACACACACACACACACACACACACACACACACACACACCACACACCACACACACACACACACACACCCACACACACACACACACACCACACACACACACTCACACACCACACACACACACACCACACACACACACACAACCATACACACACGCACACACACCACACACCACACACACACACCACACACACACACACCACACACACACACACACACACACACACACACACACACACCACCACCCCCCCACACACACACACGCCGTGTGGGTCCCGGGGTGCAGACGGGGTAACAAAGCTCCGAAAACCCTTAGCATTGTAAGGCGTGAATAACAGCTAGAGAACAGTGGAAAGGAACGTCAGGAACAATACTACAGTGAAAATTTGAATTTTTAGTTAAAGAAATGAGGGGAAACTGAAATCATAATATTTCAAAGCAAAAACCCGTTGGGGGGCCCTTACCGCTGTTCCCACAGGGCAGCGGTGGGCCGGGGAAGAAGTGACGTCACGACAATTGTGTGCCATTTACATATAAAGTGAAGTGATAAAGTGAAGTGTATACTATCATAGTGAAGATAAAATCGCATGAGGAAGGGGGATATAGAGAATTAGGGTTATAAACTCAGGGGTAAAGGATCTCCAAAATGGGGGATTTAAGACCAGTACACACTCCATCTCGCAGCTGGCAACCTGTCACCGCACCCTTGAGCGCAAATTTATTGCCTATTTTGGTTTGCAAGTTGACGGCCATGGCTGGCCCTTTCATACTGTTTGATACTGGGCACTCCTCCCCCAGCTATTCCAAATTTAAAAAAAATTAATAGAATAGTGAAATAAGTGTTACAGTGTGAGAAAGGGAGGTGGGACAAGCTTTCAAGGGCAACATTGTAAGACGGTGCGGGGCGGGCAAGTCCCCGGGGGGTTTTGTCAGGTCACAAGAATTGCGGCCCGTCATTAACAAACATCACCACAACACACACTCACACACACACCGCGCACACACGCACAAGGGGGAGGGCAGTGTTACTACCCGGGAGCTATTAGCAGAAGAATACTTAGGAAACTAGGAAGTCCTCTCTCAAAGGAAAAAGGAAAATGATAATAACCAAAAATTAAAATGTAAACCAGAAAGCGTTGAAAGGGGTGTAATATAGCTAGAAATAAACATGGTAGTGAAAAAGTCAGTGAACAATATACGAGTGTAATTTAAAATTATTAGTTAAAGAAAAATGAGAGAAAGCGAAAACATAATATTTCAAATTAAACCATTGGGGGTCTTAGGTGCTGTTCCCATTGGTAGCGGTAGGGCCCGTGAAGTGAAAAGTCACACAATTGTGTGACATTTTACATAGAAGTGAATTTTAAAATGTAAGGTAAATCATCAGTGAAGAGTGGTGAGGAAGCGGGATGACGAGAATATATGGTTTTAACTCACGGGTGAAGGACTCCAAAATGGGATTTAAGGCCTACTACGACACTTCGCATCAGCAGCTGGCAACTGCACCACAAGTTTTTTTCGCCTAGTTTTGGTTTCAGTTGGGGCCCTGGCTGGGCCCGCATATGTTTGATACTGGTCACTCACTCCTGCAAGCTATTTCCAAAATTAGAATAGAAATAGCATAGACATGAGAATATAGGGGTTACGAGTGTGGGAAGGAGGGGACAAAACTTTTAAGGGCAACATTGAAACCGTGTTAGGGTCGGGCCCAGGAGGGTTGTCAGGTCACAAGAAGTTTTCGGCCAGAATACACCGCACAAGACACACTCACACACACACACACACACACACCTCACCACACACACACATACACACCACCAGGCGTGTTACTACCGAGTTTTTGCAGTAAGAAAAACTTTGGAAATAGGGAAATCCCTCCAAATTTAACAAGGGAAAAAGATAAAAACCAGAACAATTAACACGTAAATCCAGAAAGGGGAATAAGTGGGGAGATAGAATAATTGGGAAAGATAAATGAGCTAAATTTTTGCCTACACCGGATCTTTCAAACCCCCCCCCCCCGACCCCTCCTCCCCCACACAAACACACACACACAAGGGTAGACCCACACACACACACACACCCACACACATACACAACCCTAACCCAAACCCCAAACAAACAAAAATCACACATACATAAACACACACACACACCCACACAAGCACAAAACACCACACCCACACACACACAACACACACACTCAACACACCACACACCCCACCACACACATACACACACCACACACACACAAAAATACACCCCACACACCACCACACACACACGACACATGCACACACCACACAACACACAACCCACACACACACACAAAAGAGCCCCCCCCACACCCCAAAACACCACAACAC
>NC_069463.1:32322970-32338878 GCF_026875155.1 Cherax quadricarinatus
AAAGATTTGGACTACATTTGCTGTCTTCCATGCCTCAGGCAATCTCCCTGTTTCGATAGATGTATTGAATATTGTTGTTAGGGGTACACATAGCACCTCTGCTCCCTCTCTCAATACCATGGGGAGATGTTATCTGACCCCATTGCCTCTTCACTTCTTCCTCGGTTCTGTGCACTGTGTCCAGCACATGGTGGTGTGCCCCACCTCTCCGTCTTTCTGGAGCCCCTTCTGTAGGTCATTTATTGTGTTGTGTGGTGTGTGTGTGTGTGTGTGTGTGTGTGTGTGTGTGTGTGTTGTGTGTGTGTGTGTGTGTGTGTGTGTGTGTTACTTAATAAGCCATAACTTGCCTAATAATCAAGTTATGGCTGTTTTGGCACTTGTATATTTATTGATAAAAAGTTTATTCTCTGGTATTGTAGCAAGATTCTCTTTCCTTTACAAGCATAAGTCGCAGCTCTGGCTACGAGAGGCTACGCTAACACGTACTCACCTAGTTGTGGTTTCAGGGGTCGAGTCACAGCTCCTGCTCTGTTCTTAAACTCTCAGTCAAACTACATTGCTGTTGAGGCTTCACGTTGTGAATCGTTCAAGTTCGTTGATTAATTGAGTTTAAAGCCTATCGACTGCACAAGTATCAAAGAAGCTGCATATATTATGCTCACCACCAGTCAAGAATACTTTAATCCCTGATATACTTGATGTAAATTGTCTGTGTATATACACTGAGAGACATACACCTCTCTGTGTATGTCTCCCGTAAGTTCATGTTACGGTAGTCGAAGTATAATGTTTCTAGATTGAGAAGTTTAGTGGATGTTTGGTGTCTACCAGGAAGGTATTTAACCTTCATTCTGGCAGTAGGTAGTATACACCAGTAACCCGCACATAGATGAGACAGTGTGACTTTGTAAATGGTCCAAGACGGACCGAAACGTCGTCGTATGCTCCTTTCTTCTATGTGAGGGTTATTTGTGTATCGTTCCAGTCACGGTATTGTGGCTTTCTTTGTTATTTATAGCAGGTGGTATGTTGGTAGACAGCAACCATCATGTTGGTAGACAGCAACCATCCAGACGAGCGCTACCGTCCGATCCTGTGAAAAAGAAACGGAAGCCTTCTAAATGTTTTGCACTCTAATAGCAGGTAGTAGCAGTAGTGGGGTTTTATTCGTCAGGAAACTCATTCAATGAGTAAGCCTCTGCTGGCTTATCCCAGCCAGGGAAAGAACTGTCATCCTCTGACGGGAATGTGAAACCTAACCTGAAATATTCTTCACTCTGGTACCAGGTATTAACTTCTACAATAAAGCAAATACGAGGTGGTACCATTGTCCTGTCATAACAGTGTAAAGGAGCAACTTTTTGACGGCTGTCAGATTATTTTTATAATATTAATAATAATAATAATAATAATAATAATAATAATAATAATAATAATAATAATAATAATATAATAATAATAATAATAATAATATGTTTATTTTTCTACCAGTACATGTACAAGGTATACAGGTACATGTACAAGGTATACAAGTACATGTACAAGGTATACAAGTACATGTACAAGGTATACAAGTACATGTACAAGGTATACAAGTACATGTACAAGGTATACAACTACATGTACAAGGTATACAAATACATGTACAAGGAATACAGGTACATGTACAAGGTATACAAGTACATGTACAAGGTATACAGGTACATGTACAAGGTATACAAGTACATGTACAAGGTATACAACTACATGTACAAGGTATACAAGTACATGTACAAAGTATACAACTACATGTACAAGGTATACAAGTACATGTACAAGGTATACAAGTACATGTACAAGGTATACAGACCATAGCTGACATCAATAACATACTACTATATAGAAAGCCGCTTGTTATGCTGAGCATTTACCGTAAATTAGGTCAGTTTTATCCCAGGATGCGACCCACACCAGTCCACTAACACCCAGGTACCTATTTTACTGATAGGTAAACATGGACAGCAGGTGTCTTAAGGAAATACGTCCTAATATTTTCCAGCCGTACCGGGGATTCGATCTCCAGACCTCAGTGTGTGAGCTACGGAAAAACCATGACTCAAGAAATCGTAATGACACGATTGCAAACAAACCATACCCCGGCCGGGATTGAACCCGCGGTCATAGAGTCTCAAAACTCCAGCCCGTCGCGTTAGCCACTAGACCAGCTAGCCACAATAAGATTCATCCAACTAGGTATATTTCTACACCATAGGAAGGTTAGCACAGGCACCTCTGTGACCACAAATGCAAGTTTTTACAGACGAATCTCCAGCTAGCGTGGCCGTGACGAACTCTAGCTCAAGTCCCTTCACTGCCGTCAACTTGCATTTGTGGTCACAGTGGTGCCTGTGCTAACCTTCCTATGGTGTAGAAATATACCTAGTTGGATTTATCTTATTGTGGCTAGCTGGTCTAGTGGCTAACGCGACGGGCTGGAGTTTTGAGACTCTATGACCGCGGGTTCAATCCCGGCCGGGGGTATGGCTTGGAAAAACCATAATATGAAGCTAATCTATGAACTATACACTTATTGTAACTCTCCTGTCTGTTTCAGATTACTTCTTATCTCTGAAATATATTCTTGAATTACTTCCTAATTTAGGAGAGCCAGGGAAGCAGGAACGATCATCCTCCTGAAGTAACAGATAAAACATACATAAACACCAGCTTGATTAATAAGACACATGTGCAACATCTGGGTATCTTGATTTGTAGACTTTCCACCATCCAGTAACTTAATCAAAACAATGCAAGGACATTATGTGAAGACTGAAGAACTATATATATTAGGCTAGGTAATCAGTCCCTCAGTCTTCAAGTTTGTGTTGAGCAGGTGTTCTACATGTGTTTAATTCATCTTATCGGTATTATATGCGATGCATGTAAACCAGCACACATGCTGGTGTGTTGTAGTTTGGCAAGGGTGTTTTTCATGTGTTGCATCACCGGTGATTAAACCAACTCTGGTTTACAGATGCTGCTTATCAGTTTTTAAGCAATCACTGGTTTACCAGTGCTGAGTATTACTAAATAAACCACCACTGGTTTATTAATGCTGACTATCAGTAAATAAGTCACCAGTGACTTACCAGTGCTGGCTATCAGTAACTAAACCACCAGCGCTGGTTATCAGTAACTAAACCACCAGTGCTGGCTATCAGTAACTAAGCCACCAGTGCTGGCTATCAGTAACTAAACCACCAGTGCTGGCTATCAGTAACTAAACCACCAGTGCTGGCTATCAGTAACTAAACCACCAGTGCTGGCTATCAGTAACTAAACCACCAGTGCTGGCTATCAGTAACTAAGCCACCAGTGCTGGCTATCAGTTACTAAGCCACCAGTGCTGGCTATCAGTAACTAAGCCACCAGTGCTGGCTATCAGTAACTAAAGTGCTGGCTATCAGTAACTAAGCCACCAGTGCTGGCTATCAGTAACTAAGTCACCAGTGCTGGCTATCAGTAACTAAGCCACCAGTGCTGGCTATCAGTAACTAAGCCACCAGTGCTGGCTATCAGTAACTAAGCCACCAGTGCTGGCTATCAGTAACTAAAGTGCTGGCTATCAGTAACTAAGCCACCAGTGCTGGCTATCAGTAACTAAGTCACCAGTGTTGGCTATCAGTAACTAAACCACCAGTGCTGGCTATCAGTAACTAAACCACCAGTGCTGGCTATCAGTAACTAAACCACCAGTGCTGGCTATCAGTAACTAAACCACCAGTGCTGGCTATCAGTAACTAAGCCACCAGTGCTGGCTATCAGTTACTAAGCCACCAGTGCTGGCTATCAGTAACTAAGCCACCAGTGCTGGCTATCAGTAACTAAAGTGCTGGCTATCAGTAACTAAGCCACCAGTGCTGGCTATCAGTAACTAAACCACCAGTGCTGGCTATCAGTAACTAAGCCACCAGTGCTGGCTATCAGTTACTAAGCCACCAGTGCTGGCTATCAGTAACTAAGCCACCAGTGCTGGCTATCAGTAACTAAAGTGCTGGCTATCAGTAACTAAGCCACCAGTGCTGGCTATCAGTAACTAAGTCACCAGTGCTGGCTATCAGTAACTAAGCCACCAGTGCTGGCTATCAGTAACTAAGCCACCAGTGCTGGCTATCAGTAACTAAGCCACCAGTGCTGGCTATCAGTAACTAAAGTGCTGGCTATCAGTAACTAAGCCACCAGTGCTGGCTATCAGTAACTAAGTCACCAGTGTTGGCTATCAGTAACTAAACCACCAGTGCTGGCTATCAGTAACTAAACCACCAGTGCTGGCTATCAGTAACTAAACCACCAGTGCTGGCTATCAGTAACTAAACCACCAGTGCTGGCTATCAGTAACTAAGCCACCAGTGCTGGCTATCAGTTACTAAGCCACCAGTGCTGGCTATCAGTAACTAAGCCACCAGTGCTGGCTATCAGTAACTAAAGTGCTGGCTATCAGTAACTAAGCCACCAGTGCTGGCTATCAGTAACTAAGTCACCAGTGCTGGCTATCAGTAACTAAGCCACCAGTGCTGGCTATCAGTAACTAAGCCACCAGTGCTGGCTATCAGTAACTAAGCCACCAGTGCTGGCTATCAGTAACTAAAGTGCTGGCTATCAGTAACTAAGCCACCAGTGCTGGCTATCAGTAACTAAGTCACCAGTGTTGGCTATCAGTAACTAAGCCACCAGTGGCTTACCAGTGCTGGCTATCAGTAATTAAGCCACCAGTGCTGGCTATCAATAGCTAAACCACCAGTGCTGGTTATCAGTAACTAAACCACCAGTGCTGGCTATCAGTAACTAAGCCACCAGTGGCTTACCAGTGCTGGCTATCAGTAGCTAAACCACCAGCGCTGGTTATCAGTAACTAAGCCACCAGTGCTGGTTATCAGTAACTAAACCACAAGTGCTGGCTATCAGTAACTAAGCCACCAGTGTTGGCTATCAGTAACTAAACCACCAGTGCTGGCTATCAGTAACTAAGTCACCAGTGTTGGCTATCAGTAACTAAGCCACCAGTGGCTTACCAGTGTCAGCAACATTGGAGATAACAAAGTCTTCTCAACCCTGGACTTGTTACAAGGGTTTTGGTAAGTCCCTCTTCACGAGGACAGCCAAGAGTTAACTGCATTCTCTACTCCCACAGGTCATTATCACTTCCTACGAATGGCTTTTGGATTACGATCTTCTCCTATCACGTTCTCTAGACTTATGACCAATATCGTTAGAGGTCTTATAGGTAAAGCACTTATGGTGTACTTAGATGACGTAATTGTCATGTCCGAAGATGTGGACACACACCTGAAAAGACTTGATATAGTACTTGGTAAGCTTGAAGAAGCCAATTTAAAGATCAAACTGTCTAAATGTCAATTTTTCAGATCAGAAATTAAGTTTCTTGGTCACGTAGTCACTCCTAGAGGGGTTACGACTGATCAAAGTAAAGTAACGGCAGTACTAAATTTTCCAACTCCCAAAACTGCTGATGCTGTAAGATCCTTTGTGGGTCTAGCAGGTTTCTACAGATCTTTCATTGCAAATTTTTCTTGAGATTAAGACACATGTGCAACATCTGGGTATCTTTATTGTAGACGTTTCGCCATCCAGTGGCTTTATCAATACAAATTCTAAGACATAACTTGAAGACAGTAGAACTATGTACAGAAGATGAGGTAATCAGTCCCTCAACCTAGGAGTAGGTGCGAAGAGCACCATAGTCGTGGAGACTACGGTGCTCTTCGCACCTACTCCTAGGCTGAGGGACTGATTACCTCATCTTCTGTACATAGTTCTACTGTCTTCAAGTTATGTCCTAGAATTTGTATTGATAAAGCCACTGGATACCTGTAGAGACCTGTAGAGAGTTCCGGGGGTCAACGCCCCCGAGGCCCGGTCTGTGACCAGGCCTCCTTAGGTCAGTGTCCCAGGATGCGACCCACACCAGTCGACTAACACCCAGGTACCCATTTTACTGATGGGGAACATAGACAACAGGTGGAAAGAAACACGTCCAATGTTTCTGCTCTGGCTGGGAATCGAACCCAGGCCCTCACCGTGTGAAGCGAGCGAGAGCGTTAACCACCAGGCCACCAGAGCGAAACGTCTACAATAAAGATACCCAGATGTTGCACATGTGTCTTAATCTCATCTTGTCGGTATTGTATACCATTCGTACACAAATTTTTCTTCAATAGCAGCTCCGCTAACTGAATTGCTTAAGAAAGATGCTCCTTTCGTTTGGACCTTCCGTCAAGAAAGAGCATTCCAGACACTAAAAGAAAAGCTAACATCTGCTCCAATTTTGAAATTCCCAGATTTTCCTAAGCCCTTCTATCTGACAACTGATGCTAGTTCAATTGGCATAGGTGCCATACTAGCTCAGAAGGATGTTGACAAGTACAACGCAGTTGCATTTGCTAGCCGAGTCCTTACGAAGGCTGAACGTAATTATACAGTAACGGAGCAAGAAGCTTTAGCAATAGTGTGGTCTTTAAAGCACTTCCGAGACATTATTTACCAGTACCCTGTTCATGTCTTGACAGACCATGCACCACTGATACCTTTATTCCAGAACAAACAGCCTACTGGAATGTTAGCCAGATGGACCTTGACTATCCAAGAGTTCAATCCCACTTTTGAACATTTACCTGGCAAGTGAAATGTAGTCGCAGATGCTTTATCATGACACGTTAGTGTAGTTACTGCAGATCCTCCATTTACTGTCGAGGATGTAAAGAATGCACAAAGAACAGATCCCATGTGGTTTGGTGTGATTCGATTCCTGCTCCAGGAAGATCTTATTCTGACTGTGAAGCCACCAGCAACCATTAGTGACTTTGTAATGAGCCAAGAATAACTGTATCGAACAGCCGAGTTGGGTACTCCAAGTAGAAGAGTTTACCAGTTAGTAATTCCACAGTCACTAGTGAACGTAGCTCAACAGCTAGTTCATGATGCACCAGGTGTTGCACACCCTGGTATGGATCGTTCTGTGAAACAAGCCAGAATGAAATACTTTTGGCCACGTATGGCAACTGACATTTCTGAGTATGTTAAGAAATGTCTGTATGCAACATAAAGGAAATGTCAATGGGCCTAATCCAATCCAAGTGTACCCAACCACTAGCGAACCATGGGAAAGAGTTGCCCTTGACTTATTAACCAATTTTAAATGTTCCTTACAAGGCAACAAACATCTGTGTGTTATGGTAGACCATATCACCAGATATTGTGAGTTAGTTAATATTGCAGATAAGACTGCAGAGACAGTAGCTAAAGCGTTTAAAGAACGCATTATCTGCAGGCATACCACCCCTAAGTCCTTAGTAACAGATAATGGAGGTGAATTCTGTAATGAGATTCTTGAAAATTTGTGTACTTTATACAAGATCTCTAAATCCACCATTGTTCCTCATCATCCTGCCAGCAATGGGTTAGCCGAACGAACCAATAAGAAAGTACAGTCCTGAGAGCCACTATCAACCCAGTAGTGAAACTTGGGATGAAGTCATACCAGATGTTCAATGTGCCATAAATTCTGCTTACAATGCTTCCATAGGTGATACTCCACATTATGCATTGTATGGTGTAGACAAGCGTTTACCCTATGAGTTGTTATATTCCACTCCGAAACCTAATTTCAACCCTAATGATTTCGTAGCAACTCGTACCAGCATGGCTCAAAGTGTTTTTAGAAGAATCCGTGAAACACTTCACAAATTAACAGCAGAATTTACTAGAGTAACTAATAGCCATGCTAAGCCATCAAAAGTCAAAGTAGGTTCGAGAGTAATGCTGACAAATTTTAACAAAACATCCGCAATGCCTAAGCTCGATCAAAAGTTTGTCGGACCTTATCGAGTTGTAGAACAAATCTCTGGTAATAAGTATAAGGTTAGAGAAATTAGTACTGGTAAGTACAAAGACTCGCATTTAGATCATATGAAATTAGTATGTGATGTTGATGATATAGCTACCCAGACTAATGTGACAGATGCTGAAAATCCTCTTGACATTGTACCCTCTACCTCAGATACTCAGTCAGATAACCAACCTGAATGTCGTTACTCCTTGCGTACTCGACAAGTAATGAGAAACCCACAAGTATCTTTTGTAGATACTCATTCAGATCTCCCTCAGTCAAGGCATGTGTTAGCCATTGCAGAGGAATTCGATCCTCCCAGAGATGATAACCATTCTGCATATGTAAACCTCACCCTCACAGAATTGGGTTTAAATGTACATAGTCTATATAATTAGATGTCCGAGGTGAAGTAAATTGTCAACTGTTTGTTATTAACTGATCAGTTTTTTAGAGCTTTTTTTTCGTATTCACGTTCCCTCCGTATTCTGAGAATTTGACAGTAATAGTCTGAGTGCGCATCAGATGCCTTTTGCTGTTAATTTCACCTTGAATATATATATATTTATTCTTCCTCAGAATCCGTAGAGTGCATGAATACAGATCGATCGATCAATTCCATCCATATTGTACAATGATTTGTTCTTATAGTTTGTAATGCATTACGTTAAAAGTGATTACGTTAACACCCATTACGTAAAATTCATTATGTTAACATCCATTATGATACCATCCATTAGTTCTAAGTTATATATGAATTTGTTATTGTATAGAATCAGCCCAGAACCACCTGCCTGTTCAGCCTATAAGATAGTAGTGTATGTCGAGACGACATACGTAAAATGACCAAGCTGTCAGCATAGTTGCTGATCCCTGTGTTGTATAGCATATCATAGTATCACCCATGTGCTTTATATAGAAGACCCCTTAGGCCTGTGACTGTATGACGTCACGGGATGCAGCTCGAGTGTGAGGCGAGCTCCCTCTGCCTCAGTCGGCGCATAGACATCCAGCTAGGCAGTGACAAGGCAGAGGCTGGGCTCCATCTCCCATTACCAGAGTCTGACAATATATCGTTACCATCCAACAACCACCTTCAACCCTCGATATCTCCTTCTAAGAACCCCTACGATACCAGTGCTAGCTATCAGTAACTAAGCCACCAGTGCTGGCTATCAGTAACTAAGCCACCAGTGCTGGCTATCAGTAACTAAGCCACCAGTGCTGGCTATCAGTAACTAAGCCACCAGTGCTGGCTATCAGTAACTAAGCCACCAGTGCTGGTTATCAGTAACTAAACCACCAGTGCTGGCTTTCAGTAACTAAGCCACCAGTGCTGGCTATCAGTAACTAAACCACCAGTGCTGACTATCAGTAACTAAGCCACCAGTGTTGGCTATCAGTAATAAAGCCACCAGTGGCTTACCAGTGCTGGCTATCAGTAACTAAGCCACCAGGGCTGGCTATCAGTAACTAAGTTACCAGTGCTGGCTATCAGTAACTAAACCACCAGTGCTGGCTATCAGTAACTAAGCCACAAGTGTTGGCTATCAGTAACTAAGCCACCAGTGGCTTACCAGTGCTGGCTATCAGTAACTAAGCCATCAGTGCTGGCTATCAGTAACTAAACCACCAGTGCTGGCTATCAGTAACTAAGCCACCAGTGTTGGCTATCAGTAACTAAGCCACCAGTGACTTACCAGTGCTGGCTATCAGTAACTAAGCCACCAGTGCTGGCTCTCAGTAACTGAACCACCAGTGCTGGCTATCAGTAACTAAACCACCAGTGCTGGCTATCAGTAGCTAAGCCACCAGTGCTGGCTATAAGTAACTAAATCACCAGTGCTGGCTATCAGTAACTAAACCACCAGTGCTGGCTATCAGTAACTAAACCACCAGTGCTGGCTATCAGTAACTAAATCACCAGTGCTGGCTATCAGTAACTAAACCACCAGTGCTGGCTATCAGTAACTAAACCACCAGTGCTGGCTATCAGTAACTAAGCCACCAGTGACTTACCAGTGCTGGCTATCAGTAACTAAGCCACCAGTGCTGGCTCTCAGTAACTGAACCACCAGTGCTGGCTATCAGTAACTAAACCACCAGTGCTGGCTATCAGTAGCTAAGCCACCAGTGCTGGCTATAAGTAACTAAATCACCAGTGCTGGCTATCAGTAACTAAACCACCAGTGCTGGCTATCAGTAACTAAACCACCAGTGCTGGCTATCAGTAACTAAATCACCAGTGCTGGCTATCAGTAACTAAACCACCAGTGCTGGCTATCAGTAACTAAACCACCAGTGCTGGCTATCAGTAACTAAGCCACCAGTGGCTTACCAGTGCTGGCTATCAGTAACTAATGGCTTACCAGTGCTGGCTATCAGTAACAAAGCCATCAGCGCAGGTTATCAGTAAATAAGCCACCAGTGGCTTACTAGTGCTGGCTATCAATAACTAAGTCACCAGTGGCTTACCAGTGCTACTTATCAGTAACTAAGCCACCAGTGGCTTACCAGTGCTGGCTATCAGTAACTAAGCCACCAGTGTTGGCTATCAGTAAATAAGCCACCAGTGGCTTACCAGTGCTGGCTATCAGAAACTAAGCCACCAGTGCTGGCTATCAGTAACTAAACCACCAGTGCTGGCTATCAGTAACTAAACCACCAGTGCTGGCTATCAGTAACTAAGCGATCAGTGCAGGCTAACAGTAAATAAGACACCAGTGGCTTACTAGTGCTGGCTATCAGTAACTAAGCCACCAGTGGCTTACCAGTGCTACCTATCAGTAACTAAGCCACCAGTGGCTTACCAGTGCTGGCTAACAGTAACTAAGCCATCAGTGCAGGCTATCAGTAAATAAGCCACCAGTTGCTTCCTAGTGCTTGCTATCAGTAACTAAGCCACCAGTGGCTTACCAGTGCTAGCTATCAGTAACTAAGCCACCAGTGGCTTACCAGTGCTGGCTATCAGTAACTAAGCCACCAGTGTTAGCTATCAGTAAATAAGCCACCAGTGGCTTACCAGTGCTGGCTATCAGTAACTAAGCCACCAGTGTTGGCTATCAGAAACTAAGCCACCAGTGCTGGCTATCAGTAACTAAGCCACCAGTGCTGCTATCAGTAACTAAGCCACAAGTGGCTTACCAGTGCTGGCTATCAGTAACTAAGCCACCAGTGGCTTACCAGTGCTGGCTATCAGTAACTAAGCCATCAGTGCAGGCTATCAGTAAATAAGCCACCAGTGGCTTACTATTGCTGGCTATCAGTACTAAGCCACCAGTGGCTTACCAGTGCTGGCTATCAGTAACTAAACCACCAGTGTTGGCTATCAGTAAATAAGCCACCAGTGGCTTACCAGTGCTGGCTATCGGAAACTAAGCGACCAGTGCTGGCTAACAGTGACTACGCCACCAGTGCTGGCTATCAGTAACTAAGCCACCAGTGGCTTACCAGTGCTGGCTATCAGTAACTAAGCGATCAGTGCAGGCTATCAGTAAATAAGCCACCAGTGGCTTACTAGTGCTGGCTGTCAGTAACTAAGCCACCAATGGCTTACCAGTGCTAGCTATCAGTAACTAAGCCACCAGTGGCTTACCAGTGCTGGCTATCAGTAACTAAGCCACCAGTGTTGGCTATCAGTAAATAAGCCACCAGTGGCTTACCAGTGCTGGCTATCAGAAACTAAGCCACCAGTGCTGGCTATCAGAAACTAAGCCACCAGTGCTGGCTATCAGTAACTAAGCCACCAGTGCTGGCTATCAGTAACTAATCCACCAGTGCTGGCTATCAGTAACTAATCCACCAGTGTTGGCTATCAGTAACTAAGCCACCAGTGGCTTACCAGTGCTGGCTATCAGAAACTAAACCACTAGTGCTGGCTATCAGAAACTAAGCCACCAGTGCTGGCTATCAGTAACTAAGCCACCAGTGCTCGCTATCAGTAACTAAGCCACCAGTGCTGGCTATCAGTAACTAAGCCACCAGTGCTGGCTATCAGTAACTAATCCACCAGTGCTGGTCGGTTCTCTGAACCATTCATCTACATATCAGTAACTAAGCCACCAGTGCTGGCTATCAGTAACTAATCCACCAGTGCTGGCTATCAGTAACTAAGCCACCAGTGCTGGTTATTAGTAACTAAGCCACCAGTGCTGGCTATCAGTAACTAATCCACCAGTGCTGGCTATAAATAAGCCACCACTGGCTTACCCTTGCTGATACAGCACAGATTATTCGCTAAGGTTAAACAGCCACTGTGTAAGGCCAGGTATTTAATCCATCCTTTGACGCTCCGGTTATTATGTAAATGCTGCCCAACTGGACTGATATATGACTGTTGATAAATCACTATAAGTCACTGACCACAGTAGTGTAAATAACGGGAGAAGTTTCAGGGGTGTCCAGTGTACATTTACTCTCCCCCTGTCAAAATGTATTTATCTCATTACATACTCGGCCAGTATTTTATTTATGCCGAATAAGCTACAGTTACTTGCAGTAAAAGTTGTAGCTAAGACAACCTGAATTACACCATCACGGCTATATACTCTACATCTGCAGCCTAACTCTGCACCATTATATATATAATATATATATATAATATATATATATATATATATATATATATATTATATATTATTATTATCACACTGGCCGATTCCCACCAAGGCAGGGTGGCCCGAAAAAGAAAAACTTTCACCATCATTCACTCCATCACTGTCTTGCCAGAAGGGTGCTTTACACTACAGTTTTTAAACTGGTAGACAGCAACCACCCAGGGAAGTACTACCGTCCCGCCAAATGACTGTGAAACAAAAACCTTAACTGTTTATACATGATGGTAGGATTGCTGGTTTCTTTTTCTGTCTTCATAAACACGCTAGATAACAGGGATTATCTTCGCTACTCCTACTTACACTTTGGTCACACTTCACAGACACGCACATGCATATATATATATACATACATCTAGGTTTTTCTCCTTTTTCTAAATAGCTCTTGTTCTTCTTATTCTCTTCATGTCCTGGGGAAGTGAAAAGAATCTTTCCTCCGTAAGCCATGTGTGTCGTATGAGGCGACTAAAATGCCGGGAGCAATGGGCTAGTAACCCCCCTTTCTCCTGTAGACAATTACTAAAAAAGAGAAGAAGAATATATATATAATATATATAATATATTATATATATATATATATATATATATATATATATATATATATATATATATATATATATAATGTATAATAGTATATATATTAAATATATAATATATATATATAATTATAGTATATAAATATAATATATATATATATAATAATATATATAATATATATATATATATATTATATATAATATATATATATATGCAAAACAATCACTCTGAAAAAATAGAGAAATTCCCAAGCATAGTTCCTCCTGATAATGTGAGTAGTCACGAAAGCGCTTGGAATTTCTCTATTCTTTCAGAGTGGTTGTTTTATATATTCTGAAATCACCTGTTTACTGTGATCTTATTGCATATATATATATATATATATATATGCAGCAGTTAAGTACCTTCATTCCGAAAGGTATCGCCTACACAGTAGGCTTCTTCAGTTGAGTACAGAAGAGTTAGCAGAAGCAGTAGAGGTGTCAAAATGTAATCAGTCCATCACCCTTGAAGACGTGTTTTTGAGTGATCAGCCATAGCCTTGAGAAGAGTTGTGTTCCATGTCTGGAACAATGTGATGTTGAAGCAACAGTATGGAGACTTATATACAGTAAAATGATGAGGCTCAGCCCACTAGCTAGTAGAAGAAAGAATATAATCACTGAGAAGGCAGGTCCTCTTACATCCAACCTTCATCACTTGAAGCATGTTTGTCTGTACCAAGATACCGTTGTGTTGCCGTTTATAACGCTCTTAAAGGGTATACCTACCTGTCTAAGGGCATTTATATTATTAAAATAGTAAAGAAACCAGTCTAGAGTCAGCTTGTATCTTCATATTAAATGTGGAACGTAATTAGTCAATAATTATCATAGGACGCAAAAACTCTAACTATATAAAAATATAAGATATATTAAAATAACATAACCTACAATCTACTACAACCAACATACCTTCATTCACTCACATTACTCATGCTACTAGAGTGAAACAATATAAATAAGCATTTATAAAGAGGGAGGCTCCATGACACCCCCACTTTCTGCCGGTCTGTCTACCAACACTTAAAACATAAAACTAACCTATGTAACACCATCTCACTACACATCTATATCTTGCTCCATCTTCTGTGCTTCACCTACTGCATAAAACACTTCACTCGACTGGCCACTCTGACCGACTAGCGTTCACTTTCAGAACAATCCCAGAACTCTGGAGTAGTTTTTATACAATATTTTTATTACATAATATTGCATAATACAGTGTCTGACAGAGTGAATATGATAACGGTAATCAACACTGACAGATTGATAAGACCATTACATCATCTTCACGTATCTGCCGCTTCTGCAAACTCCTCTGTACTCAACTCAAGAAGTCTTATGTGTGGGACAAACTTTTCGGGATAACGATACCTAACTGATGTACATGTGTCTTACTTATCAACCTGTTGATATTGTATCCCATTATCATATTCACACTGCCAGACAATGGAACACAACGGTATCTTGGTACGGGCTAAGGGATTGATTTAGCTTTCACTGCTGAATGTGCACAAGTAAGAAGGGAGGCCCAACGACAATACGAAAACGACATAGCAGCGAGAGCTAAATCTGACCCGAAGCTGTTGTACAGCCACAACAGGAGGAACACAACAGTCAAGGATGAGGAAATCAGGGTGCGGAAGGAGGAGAGATCACAAGAAACGACCGTGAAGTATGTGAGGAGCTCAACATTAGATTCAAAAAAGTGTTCACAGAGGACAGGCTGTTGAACAGTTTTGGTTCCCGGAGACTTATGGTGTTTTCTCTTAGTGTACCAATGGCGCCCCTACTTTTCACTGGGAAAAGTAAGGGCCTGCCAAGTCTTTTACTTTCGCAGGGAGTGATTTCTGTGTGCAAATTTGGGACCATTCCTCCTAGAATTTTCCAAGTGTAGATTATGATATCTCTCTCTCGCCTGCGTTTCAACGAGTACAAGTCAAGTGCTTCCAAGCGCTCCCAGTAGTTGAGGTGTTTGATGGAACTTATATGTGCTTACAGATTCTTTACACTCTCAAGATCTACAACTTCACCAGCTTTGAATGGAGATGTTAATGTACAGCAGTATTCCAGCCTAGAGAGAACAAGTGATTTGAAAAGGATCATCATTGGTTTGGCATCTATTGTTTTGAACGTTCTCATTATCCATCCTATCATTTTCTTTGCAGTTGTGATCGTGGCACTGTTGTGATCCTCGAAACTGAGATCCTCAGACATTGCCTCTCCTAGGTCCCTCACATTATTTTTCTGCTCTATTGTATGGCCAGAGTCTGTAGTATACTCTGTTCTAGTTATTATCTCCTCCAGTTTTCCATAACGGAGTAGTTGGAATTTGTCCTCATTGAACATCATATTGTTTACCGTTGCCCACTGGAAAACTTTGTTTATATCTTCTTGGAGGTTAACTGCGTCCTCAGCAGATGACAGCCTCATGCAGATCCTAGTATCATCCACAAAGGATAATACGGTGCTGTGATGTATATCTCTGTCTATGTCTGATATGAGGATAAGGAACAGGATGGGGACGAGTACTGTGCCTTGTGTAACAGAGCTCTTCACTATGGCAGCCTCCGATTTAACTCTGTTGGCCACTACTCTTTGTGTTCGGTTTGTTAGGAAGTTGAACATCCGTCTCCCCACTTTCCCAGTTATTCTTTTAGCATATATTTTGTGAGCTATTACGCCATGATCGCACTTGTCTAAAGCTTTTGCAAAGTCTGTGTATATTACATCTGCATTCTGTTTCTCTTCCAGTGCATCCAAGACAATATTATAGTGATCCAGTAGTTGCGAGAGGCAGGAGGACCTGCCCTGAACCCCCTGTTGCCCTGG
>NC_069463.1:32339378-32359137 GCF_026875155.1 Cherax quadricarinatus
CCGTGCTGGGACCATCCAGAATCACATGCATATGCAGACGACTGTACACTGACATTCACTTATCCAAGAGAAGAAATGCCAGCTGCTCTAAGCTACATCAATCACCAGCTGAGAGCTATATCAGCTTGGGGAAATAGATGGCAAGTAACATTTGTACCTGAGAAAACGCAAATGATGATCGTCTCTAGGCACCATGATGGTAATGCTGGTGCAGTAGTAAGGATGAATGGGAGGGTGTTGGCACCTGGAGAAGTTGATATCCTTGGGGTGAAATTTGACTCCAAACTAACCATGAAGAACCATGTAAATCTTGCAAACAAGGCAGCCAGGAAGCTTACAGCACTTTGCCGTATCTCGCATCTGCTTGACAGTAGGGGTTGCAAGATTCTGTACGAGGCACAAGTACGCTCGCACCTTTAGTATGCTCCACTTTCTTGGTTTGCCTGCCCCCCCCCTCTCATCTTCGACTGCTTGACAGAGTAGAGAACAGAGCAAGACGTCTCATCTCTCGGCCTGGACCCATCCTGGATAGATCTGTCATTTCAGCAGAGCCTTCAACATAGGAGGGATGTGTGTGGCCTTACTGTTATGTACAAGGCCAATATTGTCAAAGTAGCACACTTGGATCCACTTCGAGGACAGCGTGAAACAAGCTTTTATGCCACAAGACGGGCAGAAAGCAGCAACTTCACTCTGGCTGTACCCTTCTCCAGAACATCAGTCCATCTGAGATCATATATACCCAGGATGACTCGAGTATGGAACACATTCGTACAGCATAATGATGTCAACGAGATAAAGTCAGTTGATCAAATGAAAATGCTGGCCCACAGATGGCTCCAACTTCATCCTGTTCCCTACTTGTATGTCTCATAACAATAAAAATGCTTTCAAATGAGCTGATGTAGGTAACAGCTCTTAGCTTGTCAATAAAGTTAGGAATCCTTAACCTGTAAATAGCTTGTCAATAAAGCTAGGGATCCTTAACCTTGTCAAACCCTGTGTAAAAAAAATAATTTATGCCACAAGACGGGCAGAAAGCAGCAACTTCACTCTGGCTGTACCCTTCTCCAGAACATCAGTCCATCTGAGATCATATATACCCAGGATGACTCGAGTATGGAACACATTCGTACAGCATAATGATGTCAACGAGATAAAGTCAGTTGATCAAATGAAAATGCTGGCCCACAGATGGCTCCAACTTCATCCTGTTCCCTACTTGTATGTCTCATAACAATAAAAATGCTTTCAATGAGTGATGTAGGTAACTAGCTCTTAGCTTGTCAATAAAGTTAGGAATCCTTAACTGTAAATTGCTTGTCAATAAAGCTAGGGATCTTAACCTTGTCAAACCCTGTGTAAAAAAAAAAAAAAAAACTATAAAGAGAGAGATACTCCCTGTACAGGTGAAGGCGAAGAATCACAGAGCTTCTCAAACTGGCCAGTCTATCTGAAATACAGAAGGAGGAACTGGCTAGAGAATTAGAAAATATGGAACTTGAGGTTAATAAATACTACATGATCCAAGAAACACACGAAGAACTTACAGCATTATATGAAATTGAAAGAAATGCAAAATATTTCTTTTTATAAGCCAAAACTAAAGCAAAAGCCTTATCCAGTACTTTGCCCTTTCTTAAATGACATGGGACTTACATTGATATGCTGAAGCCTTAGCATTACTCGGTGTTTAGCTTCCCCTTAGTCAGAATAAATGTCGACAATGTAAAGGAAGTTTTATTGACCAAAACTCATTTTTTTAATATCTTCAGAATCTCTGACATAATCCTAACACTAAATTTCTAAAGAACATTTATGATATGCTTATGCACTCCATCCTACTCCTTGTCATTAAGAACCTCAAGAACCCACTTTTGCATGCCATAAATATTCTATGAGAATGCAGCATAGACATGGGAGTCATCCCATAGTCACTCTGTAGCTCCACTGCACGAAGATAACAATTACAGCAATAACAAATAAATATAGAACAATAGCACTGATAACAAAAAAAGGCACAATACCGTGACTGGAACAATACACAAATAACCCGCACATAGGAAGAGAGAAGCTGATGTCCCTCAATCATAAAAGTTTGAAAGGTTCTGAACAGCAAGATCGCCAACTACTTGGATACCCAACACTTGCACAAACCAGGACAGCATAAGTTAAAACCTGGATGTATAACCACTGACGAGTGAACAAGTGATGGTATTAGAGCAACACTGACACAGTTCATCTTAGCCCAGGAGTGTTGAATATACTTAGTGAACAGGAACACTTGTGTCCAACGAATATTCTGTTCGATGTCGTACAAAAGAATAGTGGGATTCATCCCACCTTCCATCAACAGAGGAATCATCCCACCTTCGACGAAGTCATCGATTTCAGTGTCTTTTCTTGGGTACGATAGAGACACCCAGCTAAGCCCTCCCAAACTCATATTTCAGTGTGTTAGCTGAAGCTAACAGGTACTGATGTAAGATTTGATAAGGTTAACCAGTAGACATGGATGATCACCCAGTCCCAGGTAAGACTCATAAATCTCGTTCCAGGTGACATAGTTGAAACAGTGGTCGATGTAAGACTTCAAGGAGATTATTAACCCTGGTGATAATCGCCCTATTTACAACGCAGTGGGTGTTAAGACAGTCGAGTCGGAGGAGACCCCTGGGGAAGCTGCAGGGATTCTGAGCTGTCAAACAATAAGCGCCTTTTTATAGTCTCAGTGGTTTTCACTGACTTTAATCACTGAAAAATCCCACGAGTTGGCAGTAGTCAAAGGATTACAGAGGTACATAAAAGGATCCAGGGAAATGTATCTCAGTATTACAGAGGTACATAAAAAGTTCAGGAAAATGTATCTCAGTATTACAGAGGTACATAAAGGGTCCAGGGACTGAACCGCAAAATTCTGGTAAGTAAATAAGAGACAGATTCCACCGCTTTAGTGGTGTTTAGTGGACCCCACACACTGCGACCACACACACCGTGGTTCCTCACTTTTTTCACCCCCTGTTATCAACAGCGAGTCACGCGGTTCCCCACCCCCCCCAGCTGTTTTTAACCGTCGCCCCTTCCCCACACTTAACAATTACAGCATGGGAGGGGAGACTAGACAGGAAGAGACAGAGACAGAGACAGAAAAGAAAGGAAAGCGTACAGACGGAAGAGCAGAGACAGAGACAGAGACGAGACGACAGGACAGGACGGGAAACAGAGACAGACAGGGGACAGAGACGAGACAGACAGAGACGACAGAGACAGAGACAGAGACAGAGACAGATAGAGACGAGACAGGAAGAGACAAAAGAGGACAGAGAAGAGACGAGACGAGACAGAGACGAGACAGACGAAGGCAGACAGAGACAGAGAAGAGACGGGGGACAGATACAGAGACAGATACAGAGACAGAGACAGAGACAGAGACGAGACAGAGACAGACGAGACAGACAGAGACAGAGACAGAGAAAATACAGGCAGATACGGACGAGAAGGGGAGTACAGAGAAGTACGATACAGAGAAGAGACAGAGACAGATACAGAGACGAGCAGAGACGAGACAGATACAGAGCGATACAGAGACAGAGACAAGACGACAGAGCAGAGACAGAGACAGATACAGAGACAGAACAGAGACGACAGAAAAAGAGACAGAGACAGAGAAGATGGAGCAGAGACAGAGACGGGAAAAGAGACAGATACGAGAAGATAAGGACAGATACAGAGACAGATCAGAGAAAGATACAGAACGAGACAGTAAGAGAAGGACGGACAGAGACGAGCCAGAACAGAGACAGATACAAGACAGATAAGAGACAGATACAAAACAGTACAGAGACAGATACAGGAAAGATCAGTACAGGACATACAGAGAAGAGACAGAGACAGAGAAAGAGCAGATCAGGACAGTACAGAGAAAAAGATCAGAGACAGAGACAGAGACAGACAGAGCAGAGACAGACAAAATATTTTGGGGAGCGCAAAAATTTTTAAGACACTGTGTGTGAACACAAGATAAAATTTAAGTCTGGCATTTAGTTCTTATAATGTGGAGGATAATGCCCAAACAGTGGTACAGGAAGACACGTGTACAGTGGACAGGAAGTCACGTGTACAGTGGCAGGAATACACTGTACAGGGTCGGAAGTACACGTGTACGTGGACAGGAAGTAACGTGTACAGTGGTAAGAAGAAACGTGTAAAGTAGAAAAGGAATTTAACGTGTACAGTAGACAGGAAGTCACGGTACAGGGGGTACAGGAATTTTACACGTTCAGTGTACAGGAATACACGTGTACAGTAGTAAGGAAGTCCCGTGTACATTTTGTACAGGGGAAGTACACGGTACAGTGGTACAGGATTACCGTGAAAGTGGTAAGGAAGCCCCAGTGTACGTAGTACAGGAGTACACGGTACAGTGGTACAGGAAGTCACTGTAAAGTGGTAAGGAAGTAACGTGAACAGTGGTACAGGAAGTACAGTGTAAGTGGTAAAGGAAGTACAGTGTACAGTGGTACAGGAATACAGTGTACAGTGGTACAGGAAGTACCTTTTGTACGTAGAAAGGGAAGTACACTTTTACATTAGTACGGGAAGTACACGTGTACAGTAGTCAGGAAGTAACGTGTACTTTGTACGGAAAGTACCGTGTACAGTGGAAAGGGAAAAGTACACGTGACAGTGTACAGGAAAAGTAACGTGTACATAGTGGGAAAAGTACACTGTACGTGGTACGGAAAGTACAGTGTACATTTTGAAAGGAAGTGCCCGGACGTAGTACGGAAGTAAGGTACGTAGTACAAAAAGTAACGTGTACGTAGTAAGGAAGTCACGGTACATTTGTACGGGAAGTATAGTGTACAGTGGTACAGGAAGAAGGGGTACAGTGTTACGGGAAGTACCCCTGTACAGTAGAAAAAGGAAAGTACACTTTGTACAGTGTAGAGGAAGTACACGTGAAGTAGACGGAAGTAAAGTGTAAGTAGAACGGAAAGACATTTTGTACGGGTACGGGAAAGTACCGTGTAGAGAGAACGGAAGACACGTGTACAGTGTACAGGAAAGAAACCCTGTACAGTGGTACGGGAAAATTACACGTGTACGTAGTACAGGAAGTACACGTGTACGTGGTGGGAAAGTAACGTGTCAGTGGTAAGGAAGTCAGGTACGTAGTAGGGAAGTCACTTTTTTCAGTAGTACAGGAAGTACACGTGTACAGTGGACGGGAAGTAAGGTACAGTGAAAGGGAAGTTTTCGTGTACAGTGGTACGGGAAAGTCCGTGTCATGGTCGGAAGTACACGTGTACGTGGTACGGGAAGTACCGTGTACAGTGTACAGGAAGTACACGTGTACTAGTAGGGAAGTCACGTGTACAGTAGTACGGGAAGTCCCGTGTCAGTAGTAGGGGAAGTACCGTGACGTAGTACGGAAGTACAGTGTCAGTAGTACGGAAGACACGTGTACGTAGTAGAGGAAGTACCGTGTACAGTAGTACGGAATACAGGTAAAGTACAGGAAGTCCGTGTACAGTAGTGAGGAAGTACACGTGTACAGTGTACGGGAAAATAACGTGTACAGGGGGTCAAAAATACAGTGTACAGTGTACAGGAAGTAACGTGTACAGTAGTCGGGAAAGTAACGGTACGTAGTACGGAAGTAAACGTGTACGTGTACAGGAAGTCACGTGTCCCTTTACGGGAAAGTACACGTGTACGTGTACAGGAAAACGTGTAAGTAGTACAGGAAGTAACGTGTACAGTGGTACAGGAGTAACGTGTACAGTCTACAGGAAGTACCGTGTACGTAGTACAGGAAGTACACGGTACAGTGGTAAGGGAAGTACAAGTGTACAGGGTACGGAAGAAACCGTGTACAGTAGTGGGAAAGTACCGTGTACAGTGAAGGAAGAAAACCGTTTTACAGTGTCCCGGAAGTAACGTTAAAAGTAGTACAGGAGTCACGTGTTCGTGGTACAGGAAGTACCGGTACAGTGCTCGGGAAAAGTCACGGTACGTAGTCGGAAGTAAGTTTTACAGTGGTACGGGAAGTACCGTGACAGTGTAAGGAAGTACAGTTTTACAGGGGGTTAGGGGAAAGTAACGTGTCAGTGGTTACGGAAGAAACCGGTACGTGGTCAGGAAGTACCGTGTACAGTGGTACGGAAGTACACATTTTTCGTGGTACGGGAAAGTACACGGTACGTGTACAGGAAGTACAGTTTTACAGTGGTCGGGAAGTACAGTGTACGTGGTACGGAAGTACAGTGTACGTGGTAAGGAAGAAACACGTGTCCCCGTGGTACGGAAGTACAGTTACAGTAGTACGGGAAAGACACTGTAAGTTGTCAGGGTAACGTGTACAGGGGTACAGGAAGTACACGTGTACAGTAGTACGGGAAGTACGTGTCATGTACAGGAAGTACATTTTCAGGGACAGGAAGTCACGTTTACATTTTTTAGGGGAAGTCCGGGGTACAGGGTCAGGAAGTACAGTGTAAGGGGTACAGGAAGTAAAACGTTACAGTGTACAGGAAAGTCACGTGACGTAGTAAGGAAGTACACGTGTTCAGTGGTCGGGAAAAGTCCCCGTGTCAGTGGTACAGGAAGTAAGTTTTCAGGGTACGGGAAAGCACACGGTACAGTGGTAAGGAAGTAAGTGTACCGTAGTCAGGAAGGGTCAGTGTACAGTGGTAAGGAAAAGTCCGTGTACAGGGGTAAAAAAGTACATGGTTTTGTTAGTACTGGAAGTACATGATTTAAAAGGGGTTTACGGGAAAGTACTGTGTCCCCACAGTGGTACGGGTCATGGTCTTGTGTAGTACTGGAAGTATATGGTCAAACAGGGGTATGGAAGTACATGTGTTTACAGTGGTTCTGGAGTACTGGTTTTCTGGTAGGGGTAGTGATGTGCCTTACAGTGGTACTGGAAGTACATGTGTCTTCAGTGGTACTGGAAGTACATGTGTCTTAAGAAATTTGGAAGTCTGTGTCTTTCAATGGTACTGGAAGTATTTTGTGTCTTACAGTAGTATGAAGACGGGTTTAAACAGTGTCGGAAGTACATGTGTTTACAGTAGTATAAAAGACATGGTCTACAGTAGTACTGGAAGTACTTTGTCTTACAGAGGTACTGGAGTACGGGTTAACAGTGGTATGGAATAATGTGTCTACAGTAGTACTGGAATACATGTGTCTTTACATTTGTACTGGAAGACGAGTCTCAGTGGTCTGGAAGTATGAGTCTTACAGTGGCACTGGAAGTACAGGTCTTACAGTATACTGGAAGTACATGGTTAACGTGGTACTGGAAGTATAGGGTCTTCAGTGGTATGGAAGTACATGGTCTTCAGTGGTAGGGAAAGTCATGGTCAAACAAGGGTACGGAAAGTATATGAGTCTTAATGGTAGGAATACATGAGTTTACTGTTACGGAAGTATTGAGTCTTACATTGGTTGGAAGTACATGAGTCTAACGTGGTATGAAGACATGAGGCTACATTGGTACTGGAAGTACATGGTTTTAAAGTGGTATGGAAGACATGAGTCAAAACAGTGGTATGGAAGTACATGGTTTTCAGTGGTATGGAAGTACATGAGATTCAGTGGTCTGGAAGTACTGGGCTAACAGGGGTATGGAAGTACATGGTCTTACAGTGTACGGGAAAAGTCTTTGTTTACAAGGGTACTGGAAGTACAGTGTCTTGTGTTTCGGAAGTCATAGTTAACAGTGGTACGGGAAAGTAATGGTTGACAGTAGTAGGGAAGTACATGTGTCTTACAGAAGTTGGAAGTACATGGTCTTACAAAAGTAGGGAAAGTACAGGTTTCAAAAGTACGGGAAGTCATGAGTCTTACAAATTTCTGGAAGTACATGAGTCTTACAGTAGTACGGAAGTCTGGTTTACAGAAGTATGGAAGTCTGACTTGACGTTATATGGAAGACATGTGTCTTACAGTAGTAGGAAGTACATGAGTCTTTAGAATTTACGGGAAGTACTGAGTTTACAAAAAGTACTAAAAGTACATGAGTCTTCAGAAGGTACTAGAAGTACAGAGTTTTAAAAGTAGTATGGAAGTAAAAGACTCTGACAGAAATACTGAAGAATGTGTCTTACAGTAGTAGGGTGTACATGGTTTTCAGTAGTACTGGAAGTACATGAGCTGCAGTAATAGGGAAGTACATGTGTTTTAAGTAGTATGGAAGAATGAGTTGCAGAAATCTGGAAGTACAGTGTCTTAAGTGTATGGAAGTACAAGAGTTTAAAAAAAAAGCGATTTTTAAAAGCTTAGAGATCTCCAGTAAATACTAAAAAGGGATCCCCTTCTAGCATCCACCCTGTTATGGGTTTTTGTAAAATTAGTCGTATCCTTGCCAATACCCTTTAAAATTCGTATGATTCAATAGTGCTTCAGGTTAAAGGTAGGCTCAAACTAAGAAATTTAAAAATTTTAAATAAATTTTTAAATTTTAAAGTTGTCTAGAGGTATTTATAAAAATTAATTAAATCATATCAAGAAAATAATAATTTTTTTTTCTCTGTATAAAATAGTATTGTGCTGAAAGCAATTATCCATTTATAATTCTTAAGCCGTCTGGTACATTAAATTTAATAAAAATTTCAAATAGTACAATAATTTTGTGATGGTGTAAGTGCTTAAGTAGTTCGCTAGGCAAAAGATTGACTAGACTTAAACAAGTGACTGAAAAGTCCTCAAAAGCTTTTCTTGCCAAAACTGGCAATCGAACAGTCTGCTTGAAAAAAAAAAGAATGAAACCCCAAATAGAATATAAAAAGCAACTGCAAAAAGACGGGGACAAGGAGAAAATATAATTAACCTGGTGGGGAACATCGCAGACCTCCACAAAAGTCACAAAACTCCAATACACTGAATCTAAGTTCAGATAAAAACCCCGACTGTGTAATACACGATCCCAGTAAAAGTTGGTCAGGCTACAGTCAGGACCTGAGTTATCAGAGTGTCTATGGACAACAACCTCGTACAAACGTCGAAAATCACTAAGTTAGAAATTTTTCTGAAAAGTTCTACGAACTAAAAAAGAATAATGGACGAATCTGTCCAACCAAGAGAGTCTAGCCCGGGACTGAATCTTCAGGCGAGGGGGGGCACCCCCCCTCGATCACTGATAGCTCCTGGACAGGTGGCCCAAAAACAAAACCCGGCAGTCTAACGGCAAAGGCGAAAAATTTCGTATTTTGGACTAAGTTTGAAACTGAGCACATATTGTTACTCTATCTAACAACATAACAAAGTCAAAAATAATAAAAAAGAAATTAATTAGTTTTTGCTATTACGCAAACATAAGCAATATAAAAATTATATAAAAATATACATATAAATAATTTTTTCATTGCCCCATTCGGGGGTTGAACCCCCCCCAACACGACAACGGTCGCATAGGAGTTGCATTAATGTCTTTCAATTACTGATTCTGGGTTTAAATACTAAAAATATAATATAAACATTGTAAAGTAAAAGGAACAAGTGCAAATAATGTGAATTTAATGTGGAACTTTTCCCCTCTCAGTAATGGTTCATTTACGCTGTAGGAACGACAATTTAAACATCCCTGTGTACAACCCCGAAAATTCCCCAATCATCTCATGAAATCAGGCGCCAATTAGGGGGTCAAAGAAAAAATTTTTGCAAAGCAAGTCCTTGAATCAGCACTACGCTGTTTCGAATCTTTAAAAAAACAACGGCGCTTCCCATCTCCGAAGTTTTGCAAGAATCCCCCTGAAAACGTAAACCCGCCATCCATAGTCTTCTGTTATACTACACAAAGCACATTGCAGAGAGTAAACCTGAAAAAACCTGCCTCTTTCCGTCTATATTGCCCAACCCTATTTTTATGCTAAAAAAGTAAAGTTTTTTAATCTTTTATCATGTACGAATTAATTGTTTTCCCAATTTTTATTTTTTTACTATACTGCTACTACTACTACCAGTGAACATCGAAATGGTCCTCACTAGTATTGCACCTCACTCAGAGCCTTTTATATCCCCTCTGTGTCCATGTATTTTTGTATTGGTTTGAAAAAGCCCCTGGAGAGCGAAACGTTTGCCAATAAATGCCCAATTAGTTGCATTTGTGTCCTTTTATTTACATATTGTCGGTAATTTAAACTTTATTAAAATAAAAACATTAATCAGAGTACTTTGTCCCAAGCCCCTTATAATTTACAGCTCTTTACACTAAGATTGCCCCAAATATAGGGCAGTGACGTATTGTATTGCATATTGGGGTTTTATGAAACCAGTGTAGAGACAGGATAGTGAAAAACAGCATAATAGTTTTGTGCTATAGCCAGGGGCGTTTCACTTTTTAGTAGTGGTTGTGGAATGGGGACATATGAACTCTGAGTAGAAAAGTTTAAGGTGTGTGTGAGGGGGAGGGGGTTGTTGGGGCAGGACATGCCCTCACACAAACATTCCCTGCACTCCTCCCCATCTCACTCAGCTTCTTTTCCCCTTCTACACACACACTATGTAAATTAAAAAATATAATAATTAGCTGACATGAATATACATATTTAAATATGGGCGGGAGGGATTAGTTACTTTTAAATTTGAATAGAAGTAAAAAAAAGGTATTTGGGCTTTAAAAATCCTTTAAATTTAAAATGGGGAAGTGCCCAAATAACGTAAAAAATGTTCAGGACCCCACAAGAGCTAGAGTTTTTCATAGTGGCATAATTTTCTGGGGGTCGTTTTTAAGTTGATAAATGTAACATATAGGTGGAGAATATCAGTGGATTTTGATGTTGGAGCGCAAAAACCCCCACTGTATAACCACTCGCATCTATATGTCAAAAGGGAAGATTGAAATTGGGGTCTTCAACACAAGAAAGGGAAAGCGAGTTTTCAACTTTTAAAAACAAATCTGAACTATCTTAGTCCAGATGAAATGAAATTTGTTTTTAGTGAACACGAGGTGTAGGTGGCCCTGGTGTGTGCTGGTTGCCTGTCACTTGGACAACGTGGCAACGTTGAGTGACAGTACTGTTTCCCTTTATCTTTGGCCCAAATAAAATTTTTGCCCGTTTACCGAGTGTTTCTTGACACCCAAGTCTCCCAGGGGTATTGTGAGCAAAATCAATGGTTGTTCACGAAATGCAAATGGTTAAAAAATACAAAATGCTTTACGCGGGGGAAACACATCAGTGAAAAATTGCATGTATTTTTCTCCTTTTGTACAGTTTTCTGTAATGTAAAAATTTTTCGGATCCTTTGCTTCATTCAGTAACGTATTCTCTCGTCTTTTTAAATTGCTGATCAACAAATGATCCTTGTTTAAAACATCATGGTTAGAAAATTTAAAAGTCAGTAGTGTCCTGATGGTTGTGACATGAGGGAAGTAGTGTTAATGACTGGGACAGAGCACACTAACAAATTTCAAGCCCCAAAAATTGTATCCCCAAATCAACAGGAGCAAAAGGTGGTTGTTGAAATTTTTAATAGCTCTGCAATTGCGCGAGAGGAAATAAAAAGGTTTTTCTCTACAAGCTTCAAAGGCATAAATTTTCTCTGTTTTTCAATACAAGTGGTTCTTTACTTTACCCGATGAAGGATACGTTCCCCTTTAACAAGCCCCTGACCTGATGGGAAATTTCACCATGGATATACCTACTGAAATATAACCAGTATAATAGCTTGTTTCAATGTTATTTTTGAAAAGGTATTTTATAAAAGCCCTCCCTAGGCTTCTAAAAATAATCTATTTGCAATTGGGTTTAAATTTGGGCATACATCTTCTTTATAAGGTGGATAACTGCCGTGTCTCGAAATAATTTCTAGTTAGATGTGATTCGTCAAAAACCTACTTTACCCCTCAAAAAAATAAGGATATGCTGAGGAAACTTTTGTCAGATCACTCTCTACGCTAGTCATTTTTTCCCGAGTAATATTATCTAAAACAGTGGATCAGAGGATTTCTAGGATTTTGGTGCCTTTTTTTGCTCGGAAGAGGATACGATTTAGTGGGGCGGTCGCCGCCGACTGTTCTGTTTCTTTTCCCAATTATAGCAATACTCTTAGATGTCCCTTTTTTGTTCAATAGGTACATTTTAAATTTCTTTTTTGATATCAGATTTTGTCTAGCCCCGAGACAGATTCAGGTTGTGAGTTTCTGGTAAAGGACGAGAAGTTACGTAGAGGTAATCAGGTGGCAATGAGCAGTGTTTTGGTTTTCCAACTTCTAGGAAATTTTTTTGTTATTGTTTCTTTGTGTTTTAGTGTACAAATTTTTTGGAAATTTGTAAATTTTTGTAAGTGCAGTTTCCAGAAAAACAGGTGTATGTGATCAGATATTCTTGTTTTCAGCAGCTACAGTTGTTAACTTTATGTAGTAACAATGAAAAAGGCTGTCGTAATTTTACATTGGCAGGGCCTAACCCCCCTCTCAAATGCAACTTTTTTTTCATGAGCAAACGACAAAGTTTGATTTGTCGTCGTTGTAACATACGAAATGCACGTGATATTACGGTAACAAATTATAGTTCTAAAAAAGTTTTTTGACGCGTCATAAAAAGATGTCTTGGCAATGGTTTTAAACAGCAGTCAAGTTTTAGCTCTTCCCGGCAAAGCTGGTGCAACAAGGTGCCCGTGCTTTCGTGGCCGTTATAGCATGTGCCTGGTTCTAACAATCAAATAGGTGTCTAAGTCACTTTCAAAAACTTAGGAACCTGGTGCAGCTTTTGCCAAATTAAATGTGTCCTGTGTTACAGTCTGTTGTTTTCCCCGCGAACATTTTTTTCTTTTTTAAACTTGTTATTTTCCTCTGTGTTATTTGTGCAGTCTGCAGATAATGGACGTTCCCAAACCCCTCAAACTGTTCCCCGAGGATAGGCCAGTGGGTAAAGGAGGAGTGGGGAAAATTTAAAATTTTCTTTCTGGACTGTCCCTTTGGTCGGAAATTTGTCCAGCCTCCCCAGGAGTTGATCTGGCTGAATAAGTAGATTTCAGGTGTTGCATACACAAATAGCGTGGGCTTAGTCATACTACCAGCTATACTCTGTATAAGTGTATTGAGGGAAGGGTGAGAGGGTTCAAGGTCAGAATTCTGCATAGTTGCTCTTTTTTTACGTATAAAAAGGTCTACTTCCTAATTGTGCAATGGGTTTTTTAATTGAAACATAATCGCTCTATGATGGCAGGAAACAATTTCTTTAATTAACGCTTGCAGTTTCTGCGGGTAATTTGTTTACGTCACACCGAGATTTGGATTTCCAAATTTGAAGTTTTAATGTACTTAACTAGACAAAGTCAGGTATCAATTATTTGTTTCACTTTGGCATAACACGAAAAAAAGTTACTATAGAGAGGATTATGGGAAATTAAACCTAATAGGAATTTTAGGTTGGTTGTCTTTGAGCAGAACTCAAAACAGTATTTCCCTCTCCTTGGTGAAGGCTCAGTAGGTACATACATCCCCTAGTAGTTGTAAAGACCCAAATCAAAAATTTCAGATTAGGAAAGTATCAAAATGTTTGATCATAGATTATAGTATGTCAAACGGCAATTTTTCCAAACCCTTTGGATCAAGAGCATCCCGGATGTTTTCCAACACCTTGGTCAAGAGCATCCCGGACAGGGCCCCATTTTTACAAAAATGCATTCTAAAGTTGAGATCTCCCGTAATACTAGAAAAGGATGTCTTCTACATTCCAGCCGTTACTGGGTTTCATAACAATAGTCAGTATCCTTGTCCAATTATCCTTTGAATTCAGTTGTTCAAAAGTGCTTCAGGATTACAATGGGGGTACTAATAGGAAATTAAAATTTAATAAATTTATTAAACATTAAGTTGTCTGGGGTAATTTTTAAAATTAAAATTAATCATATCAACAAAATAAAAATAACACTTCTCTGTATAAATTGTATTGGTGAAAGAATTTCCATTTATTTTTCTTTAAATACCGGTTGTACATTAACATTTAATAAAATATTACAAATATGTCAAGTAAGTTTGTGTTGCTGTAAGTGCTCTAAGTAGTTCGCTATGTCTTAAGACTTTACCAGATTAAAAAGGGGGATGACAAAGTTCTCAAATAAAATAATTCTTGACCCAAATGGCAATCGAACAGTCTGCTTTAAACAAAAAAAATGCTAAACCCAATTGCAATATAAACAAGCAATGCGACACAGAATCAGGAACAAGGAGATAATATAAGTAATAAATAGGGACCATCAGCGTCCCCCCACAAAAAATCCAAAAATCCCCTACTACTGATTAAGTTCAGCATAAAAAAATTCCAACTGTGATAATACCAAAACCAGTAAAGTTAGGTCAGAAGCTGCGCTCAGGCCCGGTTTTTCAGAGTGTCTGTGAGCCAAACTCGTACAACGCGAAAATCCTAAGTCAACAATGTTCTGTGAAAGAGTTTACAAAATAAAAAGAATAATGGACGACAATCTTCAACCCCAAAGAGATCTAGACCCGGGTAATCTTCAGGCGAGGTGAGGCACCCCCCCCCGATCCCTGATAGCTCCCTGGACAGTGCAGTCAGAAACAGAAGCTGGCAGTCTAAGAGCAAGAGCGATAATTACAGTAGTTAGACAATCAAAACTTGAAACTGAGCAAATAAAATGTTAATCCTACTAACAACTAACTAAGTCAATAAAAATATAAAGCAAATATTTCGATTTAGCTTTTATCGCAAACATAAGCAATTAAAATTTTGAAAATTTCATTTAAAAAAATAAAATTGCAACCCCTTCAGGGGGTTTCAACAATGAGTCTAACAGTGGTATGGAAGTCACGTGTTTGTTTGTATGGAAAGCTGAGCTTCATAGTGCGGAAGTAATGAGTTAAATGGTAGGAAGTAATGAGTAACAGGGTACTGGAAGTACACGTGTCTTGTCGTTGTACTGGAAGTAATGAGTCTTACAGTAGTATGGAAAATACAGGTCTTACAGTGTAGGGAAGTTCATGGTCTTTCGTGTACTGGAAGTACATAGTCAACAGTAGTATGGAATACATGAGTTTCGTGTCTGGAAGTTCTGGGTCTTACAGTTGTACTGGAAATACTGAGTCTTTCAGTGTATGGAAAACAGAGTTTTAAAGTGGTACTGGAAGTACATGAGTTTAAGTAGTACTGGAAAATACATGGTCTAAACAGGGTACTGGAAGTACATGAGTTTACAGTGGTATGGAGGGTTTTGTGGTGTTTTGTAGTACTGAAGGTTTTTGTTGCTTTCAGTAGTTCTGGGGTTTAGTGGGTTCGGTTGTATGGAGGTTCTAGGGTCTTACAGTGGCATGGGGGGTTAGTGGGGTTACAGTGGTGCTGGGGGGGTGGTGTTACAGTGGTGCTGGAGGTTTGGTGGGTTTCAGGGGGGGCTGGGGGTCTATGGTGTTACAGTGGCATGGAGGGGTTTGTGGTTTACAGTGGTGCTGGAGGGTTGGTGGTGACAAAAGGTGCTGGAGGGTTAGTGGTGTTACAGTTTCCCGTTCAAGGGTGTGCACTCCGTAAAAAAGTAGCAATATAGTACCAAACCCGGCAAAAGAAGGTCAAGACAAGTAACTAAAAAGTTAATTCAGAAACATTGTAAATTATAAAACATAATAAAATTTATAAATTACCCCGGAATAACTGGAAATGCTACAAAAATAAATATTTCTATGGCGTATTGACGGTCCAAAAAAAGGGGAGTTTTTTTTAATTTTCCCTTTATATGTCCGAATTTACACGTTTCGATAAGACAGAAAAAGATAAGGATATGCAAGGGGACTGGCCGAGTATGCGGGAGTTCCCCTTTTAGCCAGACAGGCAGGAGGTTGACTCACCCTTGGGGGAGGAGTAGCTTCACGTAATGGTGGGTTAAATGGACAATTAATTAAACCCTTTTAGGGTTGTAATCATAGCTCCATTTGAGCGTCCCCCCCCCCCGGGTTTAGTCCCCCCCGGTTGAGTTCAAAGGGCTATTTTTTTACACCCATGTCCATATTCACCTGCAGTAGTAGGTGCCTGGGTGTTAGTCACCCTTCACTGTGTCCTGTTCACCAGAGCAAGTAGGTGCTGGGTGATATTCACCTTACACGCTGTCCCTGCTCACTAGCGAAATAGGTCCCGGGGGGTATTCACCCTTACACCCGCTGCCCTGCTACCTAGCAGAAATAGGTACCCCGGGGTTAGTCATCTTACATGCTGTCCCCGTTAATAGCGCAAGTAGGTGCCCGGGGGTTTTGTCCCTTACACCCACTGTCCTTGTTCCTAGCAGGGAAATAGGTGCCTGGGTGTTGTCTTTACACTTCTGTCCCTTTTTCACCTAGCGCAAATAGGTATGTTATTGATATCAGTACGGTCTGAATAGTTGTATCATGTACCCGTAAAAATAAAGATTATTATTTTATTTTTATTATTATTTTATTTTTATTATTATTATTATTATTATTTTATTTTTTATTTTTGGGCAAATCGACAAAATTGCACAAATTAAAAAAGAATTTACTATGGTCGATAAATTTCAAAATCTATCTAGATTTTTTTTACCCGCCCCCGTTAGGGTTACTTATTGCAGACATTGCAAACACCTTTTTGCATTTTTTATTTTTTTTGTAAACAGCATTCGAAAAAAGTAAATGAAATTGTTTTTACCATTTTGAAGGGGTACACAAATTATAAACAAAAAACAAAAAAACGATATTTTAAGTTGCAAAGGTTGTCAAGGGTTTTAAAATTGTAAATACCATTTTTTCCCTTGCCTGGGTACAGTTTTTTAAAAGAGAATTATTTAAAAGTCCTGCAGAAATTTTCTTTTTTACATAGATTTACATTGCATGTAACAAGATAGAAGGGTGTACTTGATGCACTTGTAGACCTTTTCGGCAGAGAGTAAATTCTGTCACTGTCAAATTGCGGTAATCCCCCAATTTTTACTTCCATAAAGGAAAAGTAAACATTGGCACTGTCAAATTGCAGTAATCCCACACAAGTGTATTCCTACATGGCAAGGAGTAAAAATCTGGCACTGTCAACTTGCGGGAAACCTACACGTGTTTTTCCCTAATGGCAGAGAGTAAACATCTGGCACTGTCAAAATTGCGGGAAACCCAACAGTGTACTTCCTACAAAAGGGGGAGTAAAATCTGGCACTGTCAAAATTTCGGTAATCCATACACAAGTGTCTTCCATACATGGCAGAGGTAAAAAATCTTCCTGCAACTTGCGGTAATCCCACACAAGTGTTTCCTACATGTCAGAAAATAAAATTTGTCACTGTCAATTCGTAATCCATAACAAGTGTATTCCATCTGGCAGAGAGTAAACATCGTCATGTCAACTTTCGGGAATCCATGCACAAGTGTTTCTTCCATACATGAGGAGTAACATCTGGCCTGCAACTTGCGGTAAACCCACCCAAGTGTACTTCCAACATGGCAGGAGCCAAAATTGACACTGTCAAATTGCGGTTAAACCTAACAATGTACTTCCATAAAAGGCGAGAGTAAAACTGACACTGTCAAAATTTCGGTAAACCAAACAAGTGTACTTCCCTATATGGAGAGAGTAAAAAACTGTATGTCAAATTGCGGAAACCTACACAAGTGTACTTCCATACTGGGGTGAGAGTAAAATCTGTCACTGTCAAAATTGGGAAACCATAACCCCAAATGTATTAAAAAATGGCAGAGAGAAGCATTGAACTGTCAAATTGCGGTAATCCTACCAATGTACTTTATACATGGCAGGAGTAAACAAAATGTCACTGTAACTTGCGGTAAACTACACAAGGTACTTCCTTGGCAGAGAGTAAACATCTTCACTGTAAACTTGCGGTAAAACTCCAAATGTACTTCCATACATGGCGGAGTAAACATCTGTCAGTCAACTTGCGGTAATCCATTCACAAGTGTACTTCCATACATGGCGAGAGTAAACATCTGTCACTGTCAAATTGCGGTAACCCACACAAATGTATTCATAATGGGGAGGAAATCTGTACTGTCAAATTGCGGTAATCCCTACACAAGTGTACTTCCCCAATGGCGGAGTAAATCTGTCACTGTAATTGCGGTAATCATAACAAGGTACTTATACAGGCAGGAGTAAAATCTGGCACTGTCAACTTGTGGTAACCCATACAAAGTGTACTTTTAATTTCAGAGAGTAAACATCTGTCACTGTCAACTTGCGGTAATCCTCACAAGTGTATTCCATAATGGTGAAAATAAACATCTGGACTGTAAAATTGCGGTAATCCTACACAAGTGTACTTCCCTACAGGCAGAGAGTAAACATCTGTCACTGTCAATTCGGTAATCCTACAAAGTGTACTTTATAATGGCAGAGAGTAAAAAATTGTCATGTCGCTTTCGGTAAATTTCAAAGTGTCTTCCCAAAATGGGGGAGTAAAAAAATCTGCCTGTAATTCGGTAATCCAAACCCGTGTATTCCTAATGGAGAGGTAAAAAATTGTCAGTAGCTTGCGGTAATCCCACACAAGTGTACTTCCATAATGCAGAGAGTAAAATCGTCCCGTCAAAATTTCGGTAAACCCACACAGTTCTTCCATACATGGCAGAGTAAACATTGCATGTCAATTTCGGTAATCCAAAAGTGACTTCCTGTATGTTTTTCACAAGAGGTGAACACCATGAAAATAGTCTTTCTTAACTTGTTGAAAGGAGCAACCCCTTTTCGTCATGATACAATCAAAACCTTTAAGCTGATTTAGTTCCCAAAAATTCCTAAGTAATTTTAAAGCTTAAAAAATTTTCTGAACATGATTTTCCCGCGTTAATTAAAAGTTTCATTACTGTGTTTATTACACAGTTTAATTTTAGAAACAGAGATGGCAAATGCCCTGACGGTTCTTGCGTAAACAGGTGTAAATTTCATGTTCGTGAACTGTTGCCCCTGTTAAAATGCTAGTAAATATGCAGACTGTGAGTGCTTCCCGCGCCGGTTGGGCATTGGATGTTGTTTTTCACCCATTCCTTGTTTATATTGTAAATAGGTGTTTCCCGGTGAGTTCACTTCCTGAGCCCTTTAGTTTCTTAGTATGTCTTCAAGAAAACCCCGGATAGGCACCCAAAGTCGCCCCTGATAGCGGGCTGTGTTGTAGTCAGTTTGGTGCGGCAGAATAACAGCCTGGGTGATTTAATTTATCCACCACGAGACCTGGTAAGACCCGGCCCCGGGGGGCGTTGCTCCCCAAAACCCTTTCCAGGGGAAACTTTTAATCACCAACCCAATTTCTCATTTTTTGCTTTCAAATATTGTGAAATTTCTCTGTGAAATGAATTTAAACTTTTTACTGAATAGTCATTAAAAATTGTAAAAAAAAATAAAAAAAAAAGTGTCAGGGGAGGGAGAGGGGGCGGGACTCGCGAGATTTCATATTTGTTCATTACGCGTAGCTGTTTGGGGGGTGTCAGCCAGTCCCATTGTTTTAGCCAGTCACACTGTTGTAGCCAGTTCTCGTTGTGTAACCAGTTTCCCGTTCAGTAGTAGTAACCGTTCCGTAACCGTCCCTTGACTCAAGACCAACCCTTTGCCTGAGTCAATCCTAATTATATTGTGTGACCCCGCAGTTTTCAAAGGCCCTCCATGGGTATGCAGCGGTAGTCTTTACGGTGTAACCCGGAGTAGGTCGGCTGGCAAGGGCTATTCCCCAAAAAAGAATTAAGTAATAAAGCTCGTGAGTATTTCTTACCCAATCCCTGTATTGAATCCCCATGATAAAAAGGTGACAGCGGTGTGGAGCGTGGTTTCGTTTTTAAGGTTTAATT
>NC_069463.1:32359637-32424637 GCF_026875155.1 Cherax quadricarinatus
TCACGGGATCGGACGGTACGCTGTTGGATGGTTGCTGTCTACCAACATGATTTTGCTGTTTACCAACATCCCACCTGCTTTAACAAAGAAACCCAAAAATACCGTGATGGAACGATACACAAAAAACCCCTCCTAGAAGAAGGGGCATACGACGACGTTTCGGCCCGTCTTGGACCATTTACAAAGTACACTGTCTCATTATGTGGGGTACTGGGATATACCTCTCCCCAAATGAAGGTTAAATACCTTCCTGGTAGCACCAAACATCCACAAATTTCTCAATCTGAAAAATTTAACTTCGACTCCCGTAACAGAACTTCGGGAGCTAAAAGGAGGTGATGTCTTCAGTGTATATACACAGACAATTTCATAAAGTTTCGGGTTTAAAAAGTATTTTTGATGGGGGTGAGAAAATATATGCAGCTTTTTTGATACTTGTCAGTCGTAGGTTTTTAAAATCAATTAATAAAGAACTTGAACGTTTCAAAACGTGAGCCTCAACGAAATGTATTTTGACTAAAGGTTTAAAAGAGCAGGAGCTGTGACTCGCCCCCTAAACCCCAAAAAGGTGAGTCGTGTTAGGTAGCCTCTCGTACCCAGAGCTGCGACTTTGCTTGAAAAGGAAAGAGAATCTTGTCAATACCAGGAATAAACTTTTTATCAATAAAATACAAGTGCCAAAACAGCCAAACTTGATTATTGGCAAGTTTGGTTTTTAAGTAAACACACACACACACACACCACCACCACCCCCCCACCACAAAACAACACACACACACACACACACATAAATGACCTACAGAAGGGGCTCCAGAAAGCGGAGGGTGGGGGAAACCCCACCATGTGCTGGCCCACAGTGCACAAACCGAGGAAGAAGTGAAGAGGCAATGGGGCAGATAAATTCCCCCTGGGGATTGAGAGAGGGAGCAGAGGTGTATGTGTACCCAACAAAATATTCAATACTCTATCGAAACGGGGATTTCCTGAGGCATGGAAAAACAGCAAATGTAGTCCCAAATTTTAAAAAAAAGGGGACAGACATGAAGCATTAAACTACAGACCCGTGTCACTGACATGTGTGATGCAAAAAACATGGAGAGTTATCAGGAGAAAAGTGGGGAACACCTAGAAAGGAATGATTCATAAAAAAGGTCAACATGGTTTCAGGGGCGGAAATCCTGTGTACAAAACTACTGGGTTTTTATGACATGGTGACAGCGTAAAACAAAGAGGAGAGGGGTGGGTGGATTGATATTTTTGGATGCAAAAAGGCGTTTGACACAGTTCCACACAAGATTGGTGCAAAAAATGGAGGACCAAACGGGGTAAAAAGGGAAAAGGCCCAAACCCATGTGACACTCTTCAGGTCACTTGTTCTATCTAGGCTGGAAAATTTTTGCACACTAACAGCACCTTTTAAGGCAGGTGAAAATTTCTGACCTAGAAAAGTACAGGAAAACCTTTCCCGGGGTGCATAAAGGAGATAAAAAAACCCAAATTTCTGGGGGGGCGCTTGGGTTCCTAAAAACCCGATTCCCCGGAAAGCAGGCGGGAGAGATACTGATTATATCACCCGGAAAATCCTAGAGGGACTAGTACGAACTTTCAGCGAAAATCATCACTAGAAAGCAAAAGACTTTGGGGACGTGCAAAAACCCCCCCATGTAAAGCAGGGGTATCACTAGCCGTTAAGAGACAAAAAAATAAGTGTCAGGGGCCTAGACTGTTCAACTGCCCCCAGATACAAAGGGGGTTACCAAAACCCCCTGGCAGTCTTTAAGCTGGCACTGGACAAAACCTAAAGTCGGTTCTGGGGCCAAACCCGGGGTTTTGGGTGACGTTTGGGTTTTCGTGCAGAGCGTAAAAGCCCGGTTGTCGGCTCTATCCACCCGGGGCCTGGCACAGCCCGGGCCGCGGGGGGCGTTGACCCCTGGAAAACTTCCCGGGAACTCCAGGTAAAAAATGGGTCGGGAATCTTTTCAGGAAAGACAGCAACGAGTCTGGTACGTGGCGAGGTGTAGAGTGGGAACTGTGAAGCGGGGGCCCCCAGGGGTCAGTCCTAGGCCAGTGCTGTTTCTGGTATTGTGAACGACTGCGGAAGGGGAATAGACTATGAGGTGTCCCGTTTGCGATAGTGAAGTTGATGGAAGAATTCACTCGTCGAAGACCGGGCAGAATACAAAGGTTTGGGGACAGGCTGCAGCGGTCCAGCAATTGGCTCCTGGAGTTCACCCCCCCAAGTGCAAAGTCATGAAGATTGGGGAAAGGGGAAAAGAAGACCGCAGAGGAGTACAGTCTGGGGTGCCGAGACTACAAACCCAATCAAAAAAAAAGATCTTGGGTGAGTAAAACACCAGGCAATCTCCAAAGCGCACATAAACCCAAATAACTGCTGCAGCATATGGGCCCCCTGCAAACCTCAGAAAATCTTTCCGCATCTTAAAAAGGGAAAACTTTCATGCCCCTGTACACCGTGTACGTTACCCCCATATTGGGTATGCGGCACCAGTTGGAACCCACACCTAGCCAAGCATGTAAAAAAACTAGGAAAGTGCAAAGGTTTGCACAAGATAGCCCAGAGCTAAGAGGTATCCCCCCCCCCCTAGAGGAGGGGTTTAAAGGAAAATAAACCGACGACACTGGAGGACAGGAGAGTAGGGGGGACTGATAACGAATACAAAATTGAGAGGAATGACAAGGGGGACAAAGACTGGATGTTCAGAGATGGACACAGTAACAAGGGGACACAGTTGGAAGTTGAAGAACAGTTGAATAAAAGGGATGTTAGGAAGATTTCTTCGCACAGAGTAGTCAGAAAGGGGGAATAGTTGGGGGAAGCGTGTAGGGGGGGTAGGATCAATAGCTTTAAAACAGAGGTATGATAAAATCCCGGTTCAGGGAGAGTGACCTATGCGATCAGTGAAAGGCGGGGCCAGGAGCTCGGACTCGACCCCCGCAACCCCAGTGGTGAGTCAACTGGTGGTACCACAAAACCACACCCACACACACACCACACCCCCACACACACAAAACCCACACCAAACACACACACACACACACACACACACACAACACCCCACACACACACACCCCACCACACACACACCACACACACACCTACCCACACAACACACACACCAACACACACGGGAAAGGGGTTTGACTCAGAAAATGTCCCTGTTTGAGATGATGTGAAATTAAAGAGGAGAATTAAATTGATGAGGACCCGGAGGACTTCAAAGACACCTGGACAGACTGGACACCTAGTCAGAAATGGCTTTTTCGGGAAATTTAAACCCGCCAAATGCAAAGTCTGAAGATAGGGAAGGGAAGAAGCCACAGAAGGTATAGGCTAGGTGGGAAGACTGCAAACCCCCCAAGGAGAAAAAAGATCTTGGGTGAGTATAAACACTGAACTGTCTCCCGGAAAAAACCCATCAATCAGATTAACTGCTGCAGCATATGGCGCTGGCAAAAACCCGAGAAAAGCATTCCCATCCCTTTGTAAGGAAAACGTTAAGAACTGTACACCCTGTATGTCAGGCCTACTGGAGTATGCAGCACCTGTTTTGGGAACCCCCATTTTTTAAGCAGTCAAGAAAACTAAGAAAGTCAAAAGGGTTTTCGGGCAAAGGGTTTGTTCCCGAGCTAAGGGGGAAAGTTCTATGAAGAAAGTTAAAGGGGAAAACGCCTGACGACACTGGGGGACAGGGGGGTCGGGGGATGATAACGCATATAAAATACTGTGTGGAATAGAAAGGTGGAAAAAGGACAGGTTTGTTCCGGGGGGGGACACAGAAACAAGAGGCCCACAATTGGAAGTTGAAGAACAAATGAGTCAGGAGATTTAGGAGTTTTTCTTCAGAATAGAGTTGTGGGCAGTGGAATAGCCTAGAAAATGACGTGTGGGGCGGGAAACCCTACACAGTTTTTAAAATGAGGTTTTATAAAGCCCTGGAGCGGGGGAGAGAGGGCCCCGTGACCGGTGAAGAGGGGGGCCAGGATCTAAGACTCGACCCCCCGCAACCCCAAAAAAAGTGAGTACAAAAAAGATGAGTACACACACACACCACACACACCCACACACACACACACACAAACACCAAAAACCACCACACCACCCACACCACACACACCACACACACCCACACACATGCAAAACACACACCAAACCCCCCACACCACACACACACACAACCACACACACACACCACCCCACACACACACACCACACACACACCACACACAAACACCACAACACACACACCACACCTACTCCCCGCACACACACCCCCACCCCACACACCACACCACACACACACCACACCCCCACACCCCAACACCCCAAACACCACACCACACCCCACACACGCGCGCGCGGTGGGTCCTTGCCCTGCAGACGTGGGTAAAAAAGCCCAGAAAATTGCATTGTAAAGGGGTGCAAAAAGCTAGCAGTAATCAGTGTAGGGAACGTCAGTGAAAAATATCGAGTGGGTAATTAAATTATTGTTAAAAAAATGAGAGGAAAGCTGAAAAAAATAAATTTTTAAAACAAAACGTTGGGGTCTTATCGCTGTTGAACATCGGCAGCGGGAGGCTGAAAGAAGTGACGTCACGACAATTTTGGTGCCATTATACATATAAGTGAAGTGTATATAAGTGAAGTGTATACTATCTCAGTGAAGGTGAAATCGCGTGGGAAGCGGGATGTATGAGAATATAGGGTTTATAAACATCACGGGAAAAAGGATCCCCAAAGGGGGATTTAAGACTAGTACGACGACTCCTATCAGCAGGGGGCAACCTGTCCCCCGCCCCTTTGGGGACGAAGTTTATTCGCCTATTTGCGGTTTGCTTTTGAGGCCAGGTTTTCCCTTGCATATGTTTGATACTGGTCACTCATCCTGAAAAGCTTTTACCAGAATTAGAATAAAAATGATAGAAATAGTGAATATAGTGTTGAGAGTGTGAGAAGGTAGGGGGGACAAGCTTTCAAGGGAACATTGTAGTGGTGCGAGGGTCGGTCAAGCCCCAGGAGGGTTGTGTCAGGCACAAGAAGTTGGGGCCCGTCTTAACAAGCACTCACCCCAACACACCACACCACACACGCGCGACACATGCACAAGGGGTGGGGCAGTGTTCTACGGTAGCTTTAGCAGTAAGAATTTAGGAAGCTAGGAAGCCCTCTTCAATGTGAAAAAGGGAAAAATGATAATAACCAGCAATAATTTAATATGTAAACCCAGAAAGCTTTGAAAGGCGTGTAATTCGCTAGAAGAATCAGTGGTAGTAAAACGTCGTGAACAAATACGAGTGAAAATTTAAAAAGTTTTATTTAAAAGAAAGTGAGGGGAAAAGCTGAAATCATAATTTTTCAAAGTGCAAACCTTTGGGGGTCTTAGGCGCTGTTGCCACATTGGTAGCGGTAGGCTGATAAAGTGAGTCACGAAAGTTGTGTGCCATTATACATATGAAGTGAAGTGTTATAATTGAAGTGTATACTATTTTTAGTGAAGAGGAAAGTGAGGAAGCGGGATGTACGAAAAATTAGGGTTATAATCTCAAGGGTGAAGGATCCCAAAATAGGATTTAAGGCTACGTACGATTTATTTCTCTCAGCAGTGGCATGTCACCGCAAGTTTTTTCGCATAGTTGGGGTTTGCATGTTGAGGCCCTGGTGGCCTTGCTACTGTTTGTATGGTCACTCCCCCTGCAAGTATTACCAGAATTAGAATAGAAATAGCATAGACTAGAGAATATAGGGTTGCGAGTGGGGGAAAGGGTAGGTGGGAAAAGTTTTTAAGGGCAACATTGTAAGACCGTTCAGGGTCAGGCCCCAGGAGGGTTTGTCAGGTCACAAGAAGTTGCGGCCAGTAATTACACCCCCAAAAGCCCCCACACCCCACACACAACACACACTCACACAACACACCGCCACACGCACACAGGCGTGTTACTACCGGTAGTTATTAGCAGTAAGAATTTAGGAAGTGGGAAGCCCCCTTTCAATGTAAAAGGAAAATGATAAAAACCAGCAACAATTAACACGAAAATCCAAAAAGGGGCAATAAGGGAGAGAGTAGCATAATTGGGAAAGAAAAATGAGAGAAAATTTGTGCCTACACGCGGATCTTTAAACCCACCCCCCCCCCCTAACCCCCCCTCCCCCCCAACACAAGCCAACACACAAGGGTAGACATCACCAACACACACACATACACACACATACACACAAACACACCACAATAATCCCACATAATAAACACACACACACACACACACACAAACACACACCCTCCCCACTTGAACACATACACCACATACCCACTCCACACAACTCATACACACAACAAAAACCCACACCACCCACACCACCACCCCTCCACACTTGACACAACCTTGACACAAACCTTGACACAAACAGTCCCCCCCCCTTTCCCAAACCCACCTCCCTTACCCCTCCCCCCCCCCCCCAAACCCCTAACCCCCCCCAAAACCCGTCTAACCCCGCCCAACAACCCCCTCCCCCCAATACCACCCTCCCCCCCCCCCATAACCTCCATCCCTCTTCCCCCAAACCTCTAACTCCCCCCCCAACTACTCTCCCACCCCCAAAACCACCCCCCCCCTCCCCCAAAACACCATCCCCTCTCCTAACCTCTATTCCCCCCCCCCTAACCGGGATGAGGACAAGGGGCCCAAGGGGGAATCTGAGAGGGGAATGGGAGATAGAGCTCAAAAAAAGGGAGGAAGATGGGGGGGGAGTAGATGAGCTGGAAAGGAAGTGGAAAGAAAGGTTAGTAGAGAATGCGAAGGTGGAAGCAAGGCCCAGCAGCAGAAATCAAGATAAAGATTAGAAGAGGGGCTAGACATCTGAAACAGCACAGAGACAAAATATTACAGAAGTGCATCGGCAATGGTACACGAAAAAACCCGAAAACAGGGCCGAAGGAAACTGGAAACTAAACTGTATGCAGAGGGCCTGTCAAACCCCCTGGGCCAAAAAAAAGACAGGGGCATCTAGGACAGAGAGGTTGAAAGAATTGAAGGAACTGGAATGTGCAAGGGGCCTTACCCGATACCTGTGGGGGCAGGAGAGGTGAGCAGGGGAAGGGTAAACCAAGAAGCATAGGGGCCATAAGAGGAAAGTGATGGGAAGGAAAAAACTCCAGGTAAGGAACTAAAAACTCAGAGGTGCAATGGGAGTACAGTGGGAGGTGGAAAAGGGGGAGTCCGTGTTTGTCTATGGGCTAGACGAAATAAAAGGGGAAACTTATGACGAAAAAAAGCAGGAGGAGAAAAAAAACGATTGAAGACATCAAAAAGTGATAGGCGGGGGGACATGAACCCGGTGGCAAATTTTCGGAGAATTGGGTGGGTTTACAAAGAAAAGGGAAAGGCTTCTCAAAGTAAAATTTTAAAAGGGAGAATAACCCGAAAACCCGATCCTGCAGGAGAAAGCCGGTGAGAGGCAAACAGGAGTTCCGGGTGTGTCCCCACCGAGACAAAAAACAGGACGAAAGGAAGACAAAAGAAAGAGAGGTTCAAAACGAAAAGGGAAATGGGGGGGGAAATGGAAAAAGGGGGCAGAAAACCCCCGGATCAAATGGAAGGAAAAAGCGCACCCCCCCCGAAAACCGCAGAAATACTCCAGCCAGACACCCCCAAGGAATGAACAATCCAAAAAACCATCAACACGTCCCTTGTTCCCACCCCCCCCACCAAGTTCGTATTAGAACGAAATTTAAGGTTTGGGACACAATGGAATGGTTAACGAAAAAAATGAGGGGGGTGGCAGGAAAGAATCAATGAGAAGTCCCCAGACATCTAGCAGTTACCAAACAAAACTCATGGAGACAATAAAAAGATGAATCTTCCCACCGGTACCGATCAGGGAAAGAAGAAGGGGCACAGGGGGAGGTGGGGTTGCTTGCTCTAAAAAACAGATGAAATTCGAGAAAAAAGGAAGGAATAGATGGACGGGGGAAAGAGACTCTAGAGGTACACTTCAGTCTGGGAAACAAAGTGGTCTTGCAGTGATGTATAATCCCCCACGAAAATGCAGGAGGCCAAAAGGGGGAATATGAAGGAGCAGCAGAGCAATGGGGGACACACTTGCTGAGGTGGCAAGAAGAGCTCACTCCCGCAGAGCAAAATTGTGGTTATGGGGGATTTCAACCACAGGGGGATTGATGGGAAAACCCGGAGCCCCATGGGGGGCCCGAAAATGGGAGCCAGGATGTTGGAGTGGTACGGAAAACCCCTGCACAAAAATGTTAAAGGGCACTACCAGATGAGAGGGGGAGGATGAACCGCAAGATTGGGGCCTTGTGTTACCCGGGCAGCCAGACATTTAGGACACAAGTATGAGAGTCCCCCGGAGCTAGCGACCCCGGGTTTTGTGCTTTGAATACATGTAGACTGCAAGTGGAGAGAAAACAGGAGTTGAAAGGGAAAAGCCCGACTATAAAAGAGGGGATACATAGGGGTTGAAGAACTTCCTGCGGAGGGCCCGTGGGACAGAGAATGGCAGGAAAGCCAGTAAATGAAATGATGGAATATTAACAAAAAAAATGCAAGGAGGCAGTGGGAAAAGGGTTTTTTCCCCAAGGGGAAAAAGAACAACGGGAAGCCAGAACGAGCCCCCGGTTTACCGCGGGGTAAGGAGGCAAAAAAAAAGTGCAATGGAATGGAAAAAGTACAGAAGGCAGAGAAAACACGAAAAAAGGGGGGATCAGTCGCAGAGCCAGGGAAAGGTATGCCCGGAAAAAAAAAAAAGGGGGGGGCCCAAAGGGGCATTATGAAAATGACATGCATCGAGAAAACAAGACTGGCCCCAAACGTTTTATGCCACATCAGGAGGAAGACAACAATCAAAGAAGGTGATCAGATTGAGGGGAGAAGGTTTGGAAAATACAATAAATGTTTAGGAGTTTGTGAAGCTAAAAGGGATTTAAAGGGAAATTTTTACAGTAGAAATGGGAAAGGGGTGTGGGAAGACAGCACGAAGGGGAAAATCAAGAGGGAATATACCAACAAGTGTTGGATGACTCGAACAAACCCAGGAGGGGTGCAGAAGCTGTAAGTGCCTTGATACCTCAAAGGCGATGGGACCCGGACAACATCTCCCCAAGGGTCTTTTGGAAGGTGCGAGATGTGTGCGTGCCCTAACCACAATTTCAACACATCCCTTGAATGGGAATACCGAGAAATGGAAGACAGCAAATGTAGTCCCATATTTAAAAAGGAAACAGAAATGAGGCACTAAACTACAGACCTGTGTCTCTGACATGTATTGTGTGAAAAAGTCATGGAGAAGATTATCAGGAGGAGAGTGGTGGAACACCTGGAACGGAACAAAATTATAAATAAAAAACCAGCATGGATCATGGAAGGCAATCCTGTGTCACAAACTCCTGGAGTTTTATGAAAAAGGAACAAAAGTAAGACATGAGAGAGAGGGGTGGGTTGACTGGTTTTCCTAGACTGCAGGAAGGCCTTTGACACATTTCCCCCACAAGATATTAGTGCAGAAGCTGGAGGGATCGGCATATAACAGGGAGGGCACTGCATGGATCAGGGAATCCCTGACAGGGAGGCAGCAACGAGTCATGGTCCCGTGAAGAGGTATCACAGTGGGCGCCTGTACGACCAGGTCCCACAGGGGGTCAGTTCTAGGGGCCCCGTGCTTTTTTTTGATATATGTGAACGGGCATGATGGAAGGAATAGACTCTGCAGTGTCCCTATTCGCGGATGGTGTGAAGTTGATGAGAAGAATTAAATTGGATGAGGATGAGGCAGGACTGCAAAGAGACCTGGACAGGCTGAACATGTGGGCCAGAACCCGGCTTATCGAATTCAATCCCGCCAAATGCAAAGTCATGAAGATTGGGGAGGGCCAAAGAAGACCGCAGGGCAGAGTATAGGCTAGGTGGACAAAGACTACACACCTCACTCAGGGAGAAAGACCTTGGGGTGACCATAACACCGAGCACATCACCGGAGGCCAAAACATCAACCAAATAACTGATGCAGCATACGGGCGCCCGGGAAACCTGAGAATAGCGTTCCGATACCTTAATAAGGAATAGTTCAAGACACTGTACACTGTGTATGTTGGCCCATACTGGAGTATGCAGCACCAGTCTGGAACCCACACCTGGTCAAGCACGTCAAGAAATTAGAGAAAATACAAAGGTTTGCAAAAAAGGCTAGTCCCAGAGCTCAAGGGAATATCTACGAGGAAAAGGGTTTAAAGGGGAAAACGGACTGATGACACTGGAGGCAGAAGGGTCAGGGGAGACATGATAAAAGACATACAAGATACTGCAGGGAATAGACAATGGTGGACAGAGATAGGATGTTCCAGAGAGGGGACACAGGGACAAGGGGTCACAACTGGAAGCTGAAGGGCTCAGACGAGTCACAGGGACGTTAGGAAGTATTTTTCAGTCATAGAGTTGTCAGCAAGTGGAATAGCCTAGCAAGTGAGGTAGTGGAGGCAGGAACCATACATAGTTTTAAGAAGAGGTACGACAAAGCTCAGGAAGCAGAGAAGAGGACATAGTAGCGATCAGTGAAGAGCGGGGCCAGGAGCTGAGTCTCGACCCTGAACCCCAATTAGGTGAGTACAATTAGTTGAGTAAACAAACACAACCCCCCCCACACACAACACACACACACACACACACACACACACACACACAACAAACACACACACCAATACACCACACACACATAACACACACTACACACACCATACACACACACATAACCACATAAACCCCCCATACACACACACATACACACACAACACACCCCACGCCCACACACACACAACACACCCCAAACATCACACACAACACATAAAACTACACCAAAACATACACACACACATAACACACACATCACCACACACACACACACACACACCACACACACACACCACCCCACACACCAACACATGGTTTACCCAAAAGGGGCGGGAGGGAAAAAAAAAAAGTGTGTAGGGAAAGGGAAAAAATTAGAGGCAAAGGCCCGGAGAAAAAGGAGAACGTGTAGAGCAGAAACGAATTGCACAGAAAAGAAGGGAGGCCAAAGACAATTGAAATGACTAGCAGCGAAAAGCCAAATCTGACCCGAAACTGTTGTACAGCCACATCAGGGGAAAAAAAACAGTCAAGGACCCGGTAATAGGCTAAGGAAAGGAAGGAGGAGAGACAACAAGAAAGGGCCCTGAAGTAGTGAAGAATCAACAAGAGATTAAAGAAGTGTTCAAGAGGAGACAGAGGGACTCCAGAAAGACGGAGAGGGGGGGCACCACCAATGCGGACACAGTGCACACAACCGAGGAAATTTTGAAGAGGCTTCTGGTGAGCTAGTACCTCAAAGGCAAGGGGGCCAGATAACATTCCCCAGGGGTTATTGAGAGGGGGGCAGAGGCTCTATGTGTACCCCTAAAACAATATAAAATACATCTATCGATCAGGGGTTGCCTGAGGCATGGAAAGACGCAAATGTAGCCCCAATTTTAAAAAAGGGACAACATAAAGCAAAAAACTACGACCAGTGTTATGACAGGTAGTATGCAAAATCATGGAGAAGATTATCAGGAGAAGAGGGTGGAACCTAAAAAGGAATGATCTCTCAACAGCAGTCAACTTGTTTCGGGACGGGAATCCTGTGCACAAAACCTATGGAGTTCTATGACAGGGGTGACAGCGTAAGCAAGAGAGAGAGGGGTGGGTGGATTGCATTTCTTGGACTGCAGAAGGCGTTTGCACGTTCCCCCAAGAGATTGGTGCAAAAATGGAGGACCAAAACAGGGTAAAAGGGAAGGCACTAAATGGATCAGGGAATATTTTCAGGGAAAACAGCAGCGAGTTGGACGTGGCGAGGTGTTTAGGTGGGCACCTGTGACGCGGGGTCCCGCAGGGGGAGTTTAGGACCCGTGCTGTTTTGGTATTGGAACGAATGACGGAGGAAAAGACCTGAGGTGTCCCCCCCGTTTGCGATGACGTGAAATTTATGAGAAGAAATTCACTCATCGAAGAAGGCAGAACTACAAAGGGATCTGGACAGGCTGCAGACCTGGCCAGCAATTGGTCCTGGGTTCAACCCCACCAAGTCCCAAAGTCTAAAGTTGGGGAAGGGCAAAGAAGGCCCGGACGGAGTACGTCTAGGGGGTCAGAGATTCAAACCTCATCAAGGAAAAAAGATTTTGGGGGTGGTAAAACCCCAGGCACATCCCTGAGCCACATCAACAAATAACTGCGCGCATATGGGCCCCTAGAAACCTCAGAACAGTTTCCCGACATCTTAATAAGGAAATCATTCAGGCCCCGTACACGTGTATGTTAGGCCCCATATTGGAGTATGGGGCACCAGTTGGAACCCACACCTACCCAAAGCCGTAAAGAAACTAGAAAAAGGCCCAAAGGTTTGCAACAAGACTGCCCCAGAGCTAAGAGGTATGTCCTCGAGGAGGGTTAAGGGAAATAAAACCTGACGACACTGGGGGGACAGGAGAGATAGGGGGGGCAGATAAGACATCAAAATACTGAGAGGAATTGAAAAGGTGGACAAAAAGGGATTTTCCAGAGTTGGGACACAGTAACAAGGGGACACCAGTTGGAAGCTGAAGACACAGATGAATACAGGGTGTTGGAAGTATTTTTCAGCCACAGAGTGTCGTAAGTGGAAAGTTTGGGAAGCGATGTAGTGGAGGCGGATCCATACATAGTTTAAACAGAGGGATGTAAAGTCCCGGTCAGGGGGTACTAGTAGCGTCAGGAAGAGGGGGGCCAGGAGCTCGGATCGACCCCGCAACTCAACTAGGTGGTACAACTAGGTGAGTACAACAAACGCGCACACACACATACACAACAAAACACACAACCACACAACACAACACACACACAGAAGGGCTTTGCCCAGTTCCTCACAAGAGTTAGTGCAGAAGCTAGAGCATAGGGATATAACAGGAAGGGCACTGCAATGGATCAGGAATACCTGACAGGGAGGCAACAAGAGTCATGGTACTAATGATGTTCACGTGGGACCCGTGACGAGCGGGGTCCCCCCCGGGGGCGGTCCTAGGACCGTGCTATTTTTTGGGATATGTGAACGACTGCGGAAGGGGTTTGATCAGAAGTGTCCTGTTTGCAGATGATTGAAAAAATTTTAAAAGGAGAATTAAAACGTGAGGACCAGGCAGGACTTCAAAGAGACCGGACAGACTGGGAAACCCGGTCCAGCAAATGGCTTCTCGAAATTTAAACCCGCCAAATGCAAAGTCTGAAGAAGGGGGGGGGGGAAAAGAAGCCCCGACGAGTATAGGCTGGTGGCCCAAAAATGCAAACCTCACTCAAGGAGAAAGATCTTGGGGTGAGTATAACACGAGCATGTCTCCGGAAGCACACATCAATCAGTATAACTGCTGCAGCATATGGGCGCCTGGCAAACCTGAGAACAGCATTCCGATACCTTAGTAAGGAATCATTCAAGACACTGTACACGTGTATGTCAGGCCATACTGGAGTATGCAGCACCTGTTTGGAACCCGCACTTGATAAAGCACGTCAAGAAACTAGAGAAGTACAAAGGTTTGCGACAAGGTTAGTTCCAGAGCTAAGGGGAATGTCCTATGAGGAAAGATTAAGGGAAATCGGCCTGACCACACTGGAGGACAGGAGGGTCAGGGAGACATGATAACGACATATAAAATACTGCGTGGAATAGACAAGGGGGAAAAAGACAGGATGTTCCAGGGAGGGGACAAAAAAACAAGGCCCCAAAATTTGGGAAAGTTGAAGACAAAAAGAGTCAGAGTGATGTGGGAAGTTTTCTTCAGTCATAGAGTTGTAAGGAGGGGAAATCCCTAAAAAATGACGTAGTGGAGGCGGGAAACCTCCACAGTTTTAAGACGAGGTTTGATAAAGTCATGGGGCGGGAGAGAGAGGGCCCAGTAGCCGGTGAAGAGGCGGGGCCGGAGCTGGCTCGCCCCCTGAAACCCCAAATGGTGAATAAAAATGGGTGAGACACACAAAAAAAAAACACCCCCACAACACACACTCCGAGGCTACTTAAGCTGTTTAACCCTGGTTACCCCAGTCAAAAATACCCTTGATGTTATATCCCCCTTGACGTATATATCCCTTTTGAGTATATACCTTCTTGATGTATATGTCCCTCTTGATGTATTACCCCTTGTGTATATATCCCCCTTGATTATTACCCCCATGATGTATATGTCCTCTTGACGTATTATCCCTCTTGATGTTTTAATCCCTTTTGTTTTATATACCCTTGTGATATCCCTCTTGATGTATATACCCCTTTGATATTAATCCTTTTGATGATATAACCTCTTGAGAAACCCTTCTTGTTTATATCCCTTTGATGTTTACCGTTGTGTAAAACCCTTTTGAGTTATTCCCGTTGTGATAATCCCTTTTGATGTTTTCCCCCCGATGTATATATCTTTTGATGAAATTTTCCCTCTTGATGTATTTTCCCCTCTTGTTGTATATATCCTCTTGATGTATATACCCCTTTTGTGTATAATCCCCTGATGTTTTCCCCCGGTTTTCCCCTTGTTGTTTCCCCTTGATGTTTTTACCCCTCTTGATGATTATCCCCTTGATGTATATACCCCTTTGTGAAACCCTTTTGATGTATTATCCCTTTTAAAGTATATACCCCCCTTGTTTTTAAATACCCCTCTTGATGTTATATCTTTTTGATGTATGTATCTTCCTTGTGTTATATCCCCTTGATGTTTATCCCTTGAGTATATACCCTTGATGTATATACCCCTCTTGATGATATATCCCCTTGATTAATACCCCTCTTGATGAATACCCTTTTGTGTATAATCTTCTTGAGGGATTACCCCCCTTGATGTTTACCCCCCTTGTGTATTTCCCCCCTTGGTATTATCCCCCTTGTGTATTCCCCCTTTTGATGATATACCCCCCCTTGTTTATATATCCTTTTGATGTATATATCCCTTTGATGTATATTCTTTTTGATTATATATCCCTTGATGTTTTTAATCCCCCTTGATGTTATATCCCCTTGATGTATTTTCCCCCCTTGATGTAATATCCCTCTTGATGTTATACCCCCCGTGATGTATATATCCCTCTTGATGTTTATCCCTTTTGAGTATATTCTTCTTGATTATATAACCCCCTTGTGTATATATCCCTCCTGATTTATTCTCCTTTTTGAGTTTTCCCCCCTTGATGTATATATCCCTTTTTGATTTTTTACCCCCCTTGATGTTAACCCCTCTTGCTGTATATATCCCCTTGATGTTTACCCCCTTGTGTATATATCCCCTTGATGCTTTTCCCCCCTTGTGTTTACCCTTTTGATGTATATATCCCCCTTGTGTTATATCCCTCTTGATGTATTTCCCTTTGAGGTATATATCCCCGATTTTAAAAAACCCTCTTGTGTATTTATCCCTTTTATGTATACACCCCTATTGATGTATATACCCCTCTTGATGTATATATCCCCTGAGTATTTATCTCTCTTGATGTATTATCTCCCTTGATGATATTTTTCCTTGATGTTATATCCCTCTTGATGTTTATACCCCCCATGTGTAATTTCCTTCTTGAGTTATTCCCCCTGATGTAATATCCCCCTGTGTTTATATCCCTTTTGATGTATATTCCTCTTGATGTATATACCCCCCTTGTGTTTTATATCCCCCTTATTTATATCCCCCATGATGTATATATCCCCTTGATGTATGTATACTCTTGATGCATAAAACCCTTGTGTATATATCCCCATTGATGTATATACCCCCCTTGATGTATATACCCCTTGTGTATATTACCTCCATGATATATCCCGTTGATTTATATCCCCATGTGTATATATATCCCATGAGTTTTATACCCCCTATGATGTATATATCCCCCTTATGTATATATCCCTTGAGTATATACCCGCCTTGATGTTATATCCCCTTGATGTATTATATCCCAGTGTATTACCCCCCTTTGAGTTATTCCCCCTTGATGTACATTCCCTTGTTGTTTTTAATCCCCTTGATGTATTATACCCCATGTACATTACCCTTTGATGTATATATCCCCTGATGTATTTATCCATGTGTATTTTCCCCCCCTTTGATGATTATCCCCCTTGCTGTATATATCCCCCTTGATGTATTATACCTCCATGTATATATCCTGTTGATGTATTACCCCCCCATGATTATTTAATCCCATGATGTATTTTCCCCTATGATTTATTACCCCTTGAGTTTATTCCCTTTGTATATATCCTTGATAAATAAATTTAAGAAATAATACTATATTTTAGAGGATATAAAATAAGTTAAGTAAGATTGGAATAAATTATATTACGTTAATGTTAGGAATATTGGTTTAGTTTAATATATATTATTTTTGAGACAAAATTTAAAGATTATTATCCCATGATAATTCACACAAACATATCATTGTATTAATGTATTAAATATATATTTTAGAGAGGTTGGTTTTGTTTTTTCAGTTCTGCCCAAAAATTGTATTATTAGGGTAGAGTTGTAACATTGTTGGTGTTGGTGCGAGGCATCAGAGGCAGCTGTGAGAAGCAGCAGCAGCAGCTGCCGTTGCTGCCTCTCACAGCTGCCTTTTGGTTTTTTCTCATGAAGGGGCACGTAAAAGGGGGCACGTGAAGGGGCACGTGAAAGGGAATGATTTACCCAGAAACGAAAAACTGCCATACGAGGGCGATCACGTCCATTACCACCTGACACAAGTTTTGTTTATTTTGTACATTACTAACAATAATTACTGTTACAAATATCGTTTTTTTTTAATAAAAATTTAAACAATAATAATAATTGCAATAATAAAAATATAATAAAATAATAATAATAATAATATAATAATAATTAAAAATAATGTCTTTATTTACCCAGTAATGTCAAGGTATACAAGTAATGTACAAAAGGGATACAAGTCATGTCAAGGTAACAAGTACATGTACAAGGTATACAAGTCATGTACAAGGTAAAATACATGTAAAGGTATCAAGTACTGTACAAGGTATACAAGTACGTGTACAAGGGATACAAGTAATGTAAAAGGTAACAAGTACGTACAGGTAACAGTAATTTTACAAAGGGTTTCAAGTACATGTACAAGGTATACCGTACATGTCAAGGTTACAAGTAATGTACAAGGTATCAAGTACATGAAAGGTATAAAGTACATGAAAGATAAAGTACATGTACAAGGTATACAATTTCATTACAAGGTATACAAGTACTGTACAAATATACAAGTAATATACAAAAGGAACAAGTACATGTTAAAAGGGTTAAAAGTAATGTACAAGGGATACAAATACATGTCAAAGGGATACAAGTACATTACAAAGGGTTTCAAGTATATGTACAAGGTTAAAGTAATACAAAAGTGCAGGGGCCCAGACTGTTCAACTGCCTCCAGCACACATAAGGGGGATTCCCAAAAGACCCCCGGCAGTCTTCAAGCTGGCACTGGACAAGCACCTAAAGTCAGTTCCCGATCAGCCGGGCTGTGGGTCTTACGTTGGGTTTTCGTGCAGCCCGCAGCAAAAAGCTGGTTGACAGGCGCTGATTCCCCCAGGGGTGGTCACAGCCGGCCGCGGGGGGGTTGACCCCCGAAACTTCTCCGGTACTCCAGGTAAAAAAATACAAAGGGATACAAGTACTGTACAAAGGGATACAAGACATGACAGGGTTTCAAGTACTGTCAAAGGTACAAGTACATGTACAAAGGGATACAAGTCATGTACAAAGTATACAAGTACTGTTCAAGGTATCAAGTACATATACAAGGTATCAAATACATGTCAAAGGGATACAAAGTACATATAAAGGTATACAATACTGTAAAAAGATCAAGTACATATACAAGGTATACAAATAATGTACAAGGTTTACAAATACTGTTAAGGTATACAAATACATGTACAAGGATACAAGTCATGTCAAGGTTACAAGAATATACAAGGTATACAAATACATGTAAAAGGTTACAAGTACATGTACAAGGTATAAAGTACATGTACAAGGTTTAAAGAATGTACAAGGGATACAATAAGTAAAAGGGATACAAGGTACATGACAAGGTATACAAGTACATTAAAGGTATCAAGTAATGTACAGGTATACAAGTAAGTACAAGGTATACAAGTAATATAAAAGGGATAAAGTACATATAAAAGGTATAAAGTACATATACAAATATACAAAATACATGTACAAGGTATACAAGTCATGTCAAAAGGGATACAAGTACATGTACAAGGATACAAAATACATATACAAGATTACAAGTGTGTACAAGGTTAAAGTAAATATACAAGGTATAATAGTACAAAACAAGGTATACAAGTACTATAAAGGTTACAAGTACACGTACAAGGTAACAAGTACATATACAAGATATACAAGTACGGTACAAGGTATCAATACATATACAAAGGGATCAAGTACAATACAAGTTACAAGTACGTTACAAGGGATACAAATAAATTTTTAAAGGGATACAATAAATACAAGATATACAAGTCATATCAAGGGATACAAAGTACATGTACAAAATATACAAGACTTACAAGGGATACGAGTACATTACAAGGGATAAAGACATGACAAGGTTTTGAGTACATGTACAAGGATACAAATAATGTACAAGGTATAGGACTTTTACAGGTATACAGTGTATAAAGGTTTAAAAAAGTCATATACAAAGGTATAAAGTACATATACAAGATATACAAGTAGTGTACAAGGTAACAAGCTATACAAGGTATACAAGTACATTGTTCAATCGCATCTGCTAGAAAAATGACAGGATGGTAATGAGAACCTTCAAAACTAGGGAGGCCAAGCCTGTGACCTCTTCAGGTCATTGTTCTATCTAGGTGGAATATTGCTGAACTAACAGCCCTTTTTAAGGCGGTGAAATTGCCCACCCGAAAAAGTACGAGAACTTTTTACGGGGCGATAACGGAGATAAACACCTCAATTTTTGGGGAGCGGGTTAGGTTCCTTTAAAAACCCGTATTCCCCGGAAAAGCAGGAGGGAGAGATACATGAATTTATATACACCTGGAAAAATTTCCCAGGGGAAGTACCCAACTTTCACACGAAAAAACTCATTCGAAAGCAAAAAAACTTGGCAGCGATGCACCATCCCCCCCAAAGAAAAGCAGGGGGTCACTGCACTTAAGAGACCATACAATAAGTGTCAGGGGCCGAGACTGTTCAACTGCCCCCCGCACAATAAGGGGGGTTACCAAAAAGGACCCCTGGGGCCCTTTAAGTGGCACTGGCAAGCACTAAAAATATTTCCCGGGTCGCCCGGGCGTAGCTCGTATGTTTGGTTTTTCGTGCGCGCAGCAACAGCCTGGTTTATCAGGCTGTGATACCCGGAGGCTGGTCTCAGACCCGGGGCCCCGGGGGCGTTGACCCCCGGAACTCTCTCCCGGTAAAAACCGGAAACTATACAAGTAACAAGTACATTGCAAGGTATCAAGTACATGTACAAGGTTACGAGTACTGTACAAGGGATACAAGACGTACAAGGTTCGGACTGTACAAGGATACAAGTACATGTACAAGGCTACAGTACATGGCCCCAAGATATACAAGTACAGTAAAGGGTTTAAATACATTACAAGGTATAAAAGACTGTACAAGGTATACAAGTTGTACAAGGTTAAAAGTACTGTACAAGGGATCAGTACAGTAAAAGGTATAAAGTACTGTACAAGGGATACAAATACATGTACAAGGTAACAAGTACTGTACAAGGTATAAAGTACATGTCAAGGGATACAAGTAAATGTCAAGGTATACAAGTACTGTACAAGGTATACAAGTACTTTTCAAAGGGATACAAGTACATGTACAAAGGGATACAAGTACAAGTAAAGGTATACCAGACATGTACAAGGTATACAAATAATGTCAAAGGAATACAAGTACGTAGAAAGGGATACCAGTACATGTACAAGGTATATAAGTACATGTACAAGGTATACAGTACATGTACAAGGTTTAAAGTCATGTACAAAGGGATACAAGACAGTAAAGGTTTAAAAAGTACAAAAAAAGGTATACAAATCATGTACAAGGTATATAAGTTGGGTTTAGAAACGTAAGCAAACACTTTTAAAATTTTTAGAAAACGTTTCGGTCCTGGGACCTTGATACTTCTAACTACAGAGGGAGAAAGCATTATTATATGGCGGAGAGTGAGATTTACGCAGTGATTGAGGAATGTCATAAGAAAAAAAGAAGGAGGAACATGAGAAGGTATGGCCCATGCGAGGCAGGTCCTTATCAAAAAAAACCTCTCCTATGATTTTAGGCGGGTAAGATGAAATCATTACTTCCCCGTGTTGGGGTTGGTGTGTTAAGTTTCATGTAGGGGCCCTTTTTTTTAAATTTTTAGTTTCCGTGTTGCGTTCTATAGTGTCGGTGCGGCGATTAGTGAGGCTTCTAGGACCGTCGGCGTTGAGGGTTTGGGTTTGGTGGAACGAGTTTTTTGCCCGTTTCCCGTTATCAAAGCCCGTGGAGTCTCTGTGGAGGACCAGGCGTACCTTACATTTTCTCGTTAGAGGGATTTCGTGCTCATTCAGGCGGACTGCAAGATTCTGCCTGTTCGCCCACTATTTCTTGGGACAGAACCCACAAGGGATAGTGTAGACGCTGCTGTAGTAGTTAGAGGTGTGGGGCTGCGTTTCGTAGTGAGGTCTTTGATAGATGATGTGTTTATGGTGGAAACGTTGATGTTACTCATAGCAAGTGCCCGGCGAGTATTCGTGGCAACATCGCCACATGGGAGTACTATGAACTGTTTAGGGGGCTGTTCCATGGGCGGTTTGTTGAGGATAGCTTGTGCCTTGAGTCTGCAATCTCGGATGAAGAAAGATGGGAACTGAAGACGTGTAAAGGCTTGTGTTATGTAAGTGCATTCTTCTTCTAGAAAACAAGGGCTGGAGATGCGAAGAGCTCTCAAGAAGAAGCCATTGAGGACTCCTCTCTTAGTGCGGGTGTCTTGGTGTGAATAGAAGTGTATAAGATCGTCCTTGGTAGGTTTTCTATACACTTTGAAGAGAAGTTTGTCACTGTCGGGAGATCTGCACAGTAGAACGTCGAGGAAAGGAAGTTTGCCATCATTTTCGAGTTCAAGTGTAAACTTTATTGATGGTTCAACTGCATTGATCTTGTTGAGAAGGGCCTGGATATTGAGACGTCTCGGATAGAAAACCAATACATCATCAACGTATCTTAGCCAGGTAACGGTGTTGTTGGGAATGAGGGTGCTGAATTTCTCTGGTCTCCAAGTTTTCATGAAGAGGTTGGCAAGCACAGCACTGAGCGGGCTGCCCATTGCCATCCCAAAGCTTGTTTGTAACAGTTGCCCTGATACTTGAAGAAGTTGAAATTAACAAAAAGATCCACTAGATTGATGAAATCTAGAAGAGGTAAAGGGAGGTCGTGGTTTTCAGTGACCCCTCTGTCTCAGAATGTTGATTGCAGCGTCAGTGGGAACGTTGGTAAAGAGGGCTGTGACATCAAAGGAGCCATGCTTTTGTTTTTGACATTCAGGTTGGAAATTCGGGAGAGAAGGTCACCTGAGTGTTTGAGGTGGGCTTGACTGATGGTGCCCAGAAGCGCTGAAAGGTATTTGGCAAGGTGGCCGGCTAGTCTGTGTGGTGCGCTCCCTATGCCCGAAGTGATAGGCAGTAGTGGGTTTGCCAGGTTTGTGTGTCTTAGGAAGGCATACAGGCGTGCTGGTTTCGGTTGACCTTGTAAAAGTTTAAGTATTTTTCTTGCCTTGTTCTGATTTCGTAAGGTACGAGCCTTTTGAAGGAAAGTCTGGGTACTCTGAAGTAGCACTGATTCCGATACAGGCTGGTATGTGTTGGCATCGTTGAGAAGATTTAAGACTTTATTGTTGTAGTCGACAGTGTTAAGTAACACCACACCACCTCCTTTGTCAGCGGTTGTAATGACGATATCATGGTTGTTGGCCAGGTTCCTGAGTGCTTGGATATATCTTCTGGGAATGACCGGTCTTGAAGGCTCAGTAGCTGCAGCAGTGATAATTCCTTGAACAAAGCCCTTTTGAAAATCGGAGTCTCCGAAACGTTTTCTAATAAATGTCATAGTGTTTGCTTACGTGTCTTTCTAAACCAACTTGTCGGTATTTATTACCAAGGTTTATATCAAGGTATATAAGTACATGTACAAGGTATACCAGTACATGTACAAGGTATACAAGTACATGTACAAGGTATACAAGTACATGTACAAGGTATACAAGTACATGTACAAGATATACAGACCATAGCTGACAGCAATAACATACTACTATATAGAAAGCCTCTTGTTATGCTGAACATTTCCAGCAAATAGGTCAGTTTTATCCCAGGATGCGACCCACACCAGTCCACTAACACCCAGGTACCTATTTTACTGATGGGTGAACATGGACAACAGGTGTCTTAAGGAAACACGCCCTAATGTATCAAGCAGCTCCGGGGATTCGAACTGCGGACCTCAGTGTGTGAGTTGAGTGCGCTACCGATTCAGCTACTTGAACCATTAACTAGTTAATGGTTCAAGAAGGACCGAAACGTCGTCATAAGGTTCTTTCTTATATGAGCGAGTTATATGTGTCAATACTGAGAACATATGAGGAAGTTAATCATGACAGCGACGGAGGATTATTAATGTACCACAAATATTTGTCTTTACTGAAGGAGTTTTCTTGGTATAATTATGTAATTATTCTACACAAACACATTACAACCACTAAAATGGAGATCCAACAAAATTGTGACAATTTGGATATTTATATATATATATATATATATATATATATTATATATATATATATATATATATATATATATATATATATATATATAATATATATATATATATTTATTTATATATATATGCTGAGGGACTGACCACCTCAGAACTATGTCTTCCAGGGTGATGGATGGATTACATCGTCTTTATCTCTTCTGCTTCTACTGCTTCCTCTGAATCTGACATGTACAACCTAAGTGTTGTACATGTACAACCTAAGTTGTGTGTGTGTGTACTCACCTATTTGTACTCACCTGTTTGTGGTTGCAGGGGTCGATTCATAGCCCCTGGCCCCGCCTCTTCGCTGATTGCTACTAGGTCCTCTCTCTCCCTGCTCCATGAGCTCTATCATACCTTGCCTTAAAACTATGTATGGTTCCCGCCTCCACTATTTCACTTTCTAGGCTATTCCACGGCCTGACAACTCTATGACTGAAGAAATACTTCCTAACATCCCTTTGATTCATCTGAGTCTTCAACTTCCAATTGTGACCTCTTGTGTCTGTGTCCCATCTCTGGAACATCCCGTCTTTGTCCACCTCGTCTATTCCGCGCAGTATTTTATATGTGGTTTTCATGTCTCCCCTGACCCTCCTGTCCTCCAGTGTCGTCAGGCCGATTTCCCTCAACCTTTCTTCGTAGGACAATCCCCGTAGCTCTGGGACTAGTCTTGTTGCAAACCTTTGCACTTTCTCTAATTTCTTGACGTGCTTGACTAGGTTTGGATTCCAAACTGGTGCTGCATACTCCAGTATGGGCCTGACGTAGATGGTATACAGAGTCTAGAACGAATCCTTACTGAGGTATCGGAACTCTATCCGTAGGTTTGCCAGGCGCCCGTATGGTGCAGCAGTTATCTGATTGATGTGCGCCTCGGGAGATATGCTCGGTGTTATACTCACCCCCAGATCTTTTTCCTTGAGTGAGGTTTGCAATCTTTGGCCATCTAAACTATATTGTGTCTGCGGTCTTCTTTGCCCTTCCCCAATCTTCATGACTTTGCATTTGGTAGGGTTAAACTCAATGAGCCAGTTGCTGGACCAGGCTTGTAGTCTGTCCAGGTCTCTTTGTAGTCCTGCCTGATCCTCATCCGATTTGATTCTTCTCATTAACTTCACATCATCTGCAAACAAGGACACTTCTGAGTATATCCCTTCCGTTATGTCGTTCACATATACGAAGAACAGCACAGGTCCTGGGACTGACCCCTGTGGAACCCCGCTTGTCACAGGCGCCCACTCTGACACCTCGTCGCGTACCATGACTCGTTGTTGCCTCCCTGTCAGGTATTCTCTGATCCATTGCAGTGCCTTTCCTGTTATGTGTGCCTGATCCTCTAGCTTTTGCAGTAACCTCTTGTGAGGAACTGTGTCGAAGGCCTTCTTGCAGTCCAAAAAAATGCAGTCGATCCACCCCTATCTCTCTTGTCTTACGTCTGTCACCTTGTCATAAAACTCTATTAGGTTTGTGACACAGGATTTTCCTTCCCTGAAACCGTGCTGGTTGTCAATTATACATTTGTTTCTTTCCAGGTGCCCCACCACTCTCCTCCTGATGATCTCCGTGACCTTGCATACTATACACGTTAGTGATACAGGTCTGTAGTTTAGTGCCTCATGTCTGTCTCCCTTTTTAAAAACTGGGACTACATTTACTATCTTCCATACCTCAGGGAGTTGCCCAGTTTCAAATGATGTGTTGAAGATCTTTGTTAATGGTTCACACAATATCTCTGCTCCCTCTTGTATGTGTGTGTGTGTGTGTGTGTGTGTGTGTGTGTGTGTGTGTGTGTGTGTGTGTGTGTGTGTGTGTGTGTGTGTGTGTGTGTGTATGTGTGTGTGTGTACTCACCTATTTGTACTCACCTATTTGTGGTTGCAGGGGTCGAGTCATAGCTCCTAGCCTGGCTCTTCACTGATTGCTACTAGGTCCTCTCTCTCCCTGCTCCATGAGCTTTATCATACCTCGCCTTAAAACTATGTATGGTTCCCGCCTCCACTACTTCACTTTCTAGGCTATTCCATGGCCTGACTACTCTATGACTGAAGAAATACTTCCTAACATCCCTTTGATTCATCTGAGTCTTCAACTTCCAATTGTGACCTCTTGTGTCTGTGTCCCATCTCTGGAACATCCCGTCTTCGTCCACCTCGTCTATTCCGTGCAGTATTTTACATGTCGTTATCATGTCTCCCCTGACCCTCCTGTCCTCCAGTGTCGTCAGGCCGATTTCCCTCAACCTTTCTTCATAGGACAATCCCTGTAGCTCTGGGACTAGTCTTGTTGCAAACCTTTGCACTTTCTCTAATTTCTTGACGTGCTTGACTAGGTGTGGATTCCAAACTGGTGCTGCATACTCCAGTATGGGCCTGACGTGTGTGTGTGTGTGTGTGTGTGTGTGTGTGTGTGTGTGTGTGTGTGTGTGTGTGTGTGTGTGTGTGTGTGTGTGTGTGTGTGTGCGTGTGTGTGTGAGTATGTGTGTGTGACTCAACAATCAATATTTGCACCAATAACTCACTACAGTTGTGACCGGGTGTGGAAGTGTGAATTGCTCATTACTCTAAAATTTGTTCATGATTGTAGCCATGTATAAACGTAAGTAACCATTCTTACAGTATTCATTACCTTTGTAACTTGTGAGTTCGTTACCTTGTACCTAGTTCAGCCATCAAAACTTTGGGAGCCCAGTCCCTGGACCCATTACGTACCTCTGTAATCTGTAAATACCTTTGTAACTTGTCATGATTGTGACTAGACCTACCTGGAGTTCATTGCCTTTGTAAATTGTGAATTCATTACCTCTGTAACTTGCTCAGCTATCAAAACTTTGGGGTCCAGTCCCTGGACCCATTATGTACCTCTGTAATCTTTTGACTACCGCCCACAGGATGGGTGTGGGGTGACTACCGCCCACAGGATGGGTGTGGGGTGACTACCGCCCACAGGATGGGTGTGGGGTGACTACCGCCCACAGGATGGGTATGGGGTGACTACCGCCCACAGGATGGGTATGGGTGACTACCGCCCACAGGATGGGTATGGGGTGACTACCGCCCACAGGATGGTATGGGGTGACTACCGCCCACAGGATGGGTATGGGGTGACTACCGCCCACAGGATGGGTATGGGGTGACTACCGCCCACAGGATGGGTATGGGGTGACTACGCCCACAGGATGGGTATGGGGTGACTACCGCCCACAGGATGGGTATGGGGTGACTACCGCCCACAGATGGTATGGGGTGACTACCGCCCACAGGATGGGTATGGGTGACTACCGCCCACAGGATGGGTATGGGGTGACTACCGCCCACAGGATGGGTATGGGGTGACTACCGCCCACAGGATGGGTATGGGGTGACTACCGCCCACAGGATGGGTATGGGGTGACTACCGCCCACAGGATGGGTATGGGGTGACTACCGCCCACAGGATGGGTATGTGGTGACTACCGCCCACAGGATGGGTATGGGGTGACTACCGCCACAGGATGGGTATGGGGTGACTACCGCCCACAGGATGGGTATGGGTGACTACCGCCCACAGGATGGTATGTGGTGACTACCGCCCACAGGATGGGTTAGGGGTGACTACCGCCCACAGGATGGGTATGGGGTGACTACCGCCCACAGGATGGGTATGGGGTGACTACCGCCCACAGGATGGGTATGGGGTGACTACCGCCCACAGGATGGGTATGGGGTGACTACCGCCCACAGGATGGGTATGGGGTGACTACCGCCCACAGGATGGGTATGGGGTGACTACCGCCCACAGGATGGGTATGGGGTGCATAATAAACATTAAACTAACTTCCTCCACCATCTTCTCTCTACTAGACTGAACAAGTCACTGTCTGCAAAAACGTTTCCAGAATAAAAATTCTTAAATGTTGGACAAGTGTCTCATTTATCAAGTTAATAATTTTAGTAATTAACTTATCAAGTGCATGGTTAGATAAGACCACAACGACAAGACCACAACGATAAGACCACAACGACAAGACCACAACGATAAGACCACAACGACAAGACCACAACGATAAGACCACAACGACAAGACCACAACGATAAGACCACAACGACAAGACCACAACGATAAGACCACAACGACAAGACCACAACGATAAGACCACAACGATAAGACCACAACGATAAGACCACAACGATAAGATCACAACGATAAGACCACAACGATAAGACCACAACGATAAGACCACAACGATAAGACCAACCGATAAGACCACACCGATAAGACCACACCGATAAGACCACAACGATAAGACCACAACGATAAGACCACACCGATAAGACCACACCGATAAGACCACAACGATAAGACCACACCGATAAGACCACAACGATAAGACCACAACGATAAGATCACAACGATAAGACCACAACGATAAGACCACAACGATAAGACCACAACGATAAGACCACACCGATAAGACCACACCGATAAGACCACAACGATAAGACCACAACGATAAGACCACACCGATAAGACCACACCGATAAGACCACAACGATAAGACCACACCGATAAGACCACACCGATAAGACCACACCGATAAGACCACAACGATAAGACCACAACCGCTGCTTCAAGTTTTAGTCTAAGTTAGGCAGTGTTTACAAAATTCAGAAATGGGGAAATTGTAAGTTTTGTGAAATGTGGAAGAAAATCAAACGATTTACCCAGTGATGAAATTAGCATAAAAGGTTTTATAGTTCTATGGGAAAATAAAATACTCCCAATTGCCCTCAAAGTATTTGAAATCATATCAAGTCATGGAACAAGTTTGAGCCCATAGCAAGTGAGTCGTGAAACTGACAGGCCAGTGTGTTAACTACTGGACCAGTTACCCTTAATGACATTCATCCAACTAGGTATATTTCTATACACCATAGGACAAACCATACCACGGGCGGGGATAGAACCCGCGATCAGAGAGTTATAAAACTGATTGCGGGTTCTAACCCCGCCCGAGGTATGGTTTGGAATCGTGTTATTACGCTTTCGTGAGACACAATAGGATGGTTAGCATTGGCCACCACTGTGACCACAAATGAAGGATTTACAGACGAATCCCACACCAGTATGGCTGTGGTATACTCTGGCTCAGTGTTGTGATCAAAGAAACAACAGCTGTAGTTCATTGTAGATAAATACAAGGTCCTGAAGCTCAGGAATATACATAACCCCAGCTTTTATCAACTAAATAATGTAGAACTTGGCCATACAGAATGCGAGAACAACTTGGAGGTTACGGTAAGCAACAACTTGGAGGTTACGGTAAGCAACAACTTGTAGGTTACGGTAAGCAACAACTTGGAGGTTACGGTAAGCAACAACTTGGAGGTTACGGTAAGCAACAACTTGGAGGTTACGGTAAGCAACAACTTGGAGGTTACGGTAAGCAACAACTTGGAGGTTACGGTAAGCAACAACTTGGAGGTTACGGTAAGCAACAACTTGGAGGTTACGGTAAGCAACAACTTGGAGGTTACGGTAAGCAACAACTTGGAGGTTACGGTAAGCAACAACTTGGAGGTTATGGTAAGCAACAACTTGGAGGTTACGGTAAGCAACAACTTGGAGGTTACGGTAAGCAACAACTTGGAGGTTACGGTAAGCAACAACTTGGAGGTTACGGTAAGCAACAACTTGGAGGTTACGGTAAGCAACAACTTGAAACCAAGACAACAATGCCTAAGCCAAACAAATTACTGGGATTTATATCAAGAAATGTAACTATAAATCCATCCACACATTAATAATGCCTCACATAAATTACACAGCTCACTTCTGGTCTCCATATTGCATAATGGATATAAATTCGTTAGAAAACATTCAGTGAAGAATTACAAAATTAATACATTACAAATGAAATCCTCCTTACGAAGACAGATTAAAATCTCTTAAATTTCTAGTAAAACGAAGAATGAACGAAGACTTGGCAGAAGATAATTAGTGGAAGGTGAATGTTAACAGAGAACATGTAAATAAGATCTCGAGGATATTCCTCCAAGAGAGAACCACCAGTAATGCATTCAAATTAGATGTGTTTAGATTTAGAAAGGATAGAGGAAAGTCTTGGTTTTGAAATATAGTCGCTGAGGGAAACTGTCTAGTAGAAATGTTGAAATTCAGGAATATGGAGATCAGCTTCATGGTCTGGAACACTGTTCCAGTGTAGCTGAAGTCTTCTCCAGCCTGAGGAACTGACCACTTTAAAAATTATATCTTCCATGGTGATGGACTGAAGAACTCACTGTACTGGACAAGTCACTGTACTGGACTGTTAAAGTCACTGTACTGGACTGTTAAAGTCACTGTACTGGACTGATAAAGTCACTGTACTGGACTGGTAAAGTCACTGTACTGGACAAGTCACTGTACTGGACTGTTAAAGTCATTGTACTGGACTGTTAAAGTCACTGTACTGGACTGATAAAGTCACTGTACTGGACTGGTAAAGTCACTGTACTGGACTGGTAAAGTCACTGTACTAGACTGGTAAAGTCACTGTACTGGACTGGTAAAGTCACTGTACTGGACTGGTAAAGTCACTGTACTGGACTGGTAAAGTCACTGTACTGGACTGGTAAAGTCACTGTACTGGACTGGTAAAGTCACTGTACTGGACTGGTAAAGTCACTATACTGGACTGGTAAAGTCACTGTACTAGACTGGTAAAGTCACTGTACTGGACTGGTAAAGTCACTGGACTGGACTGGTAAAGTCACTGGACTGGACTGGTAAAGTCACTGGACTGGACTGGTAAAGTCACTGGACTGGACTGGTAAAGTCACTGGACTGGTAAAGTCACTGTACTGGTAAAGTCACTGAACTGGACTGGTAAAGTCACTGTACTGGACTGGTAATGTCACTGCACTTGACTGGTAAAGTCACTGTACTGGACTGGTACAGTCACTGTACTGGACTGGTAAAGTCACTGTACTGGACTGGTAAAGTCACTGTACTGGACTGGTGAAGTCATTGTACTGGACTGGTGAAGTCACTGTACTGGACTGGTAAAGTCACTGTACTGGACTGGTAAAGTCACTGTACTGGACTGGTAAAGTCACTGTACAGGACTGGTAAAGTCACTGTACTGGACTGGTAAAGTCACTGTACTGGACTGCTAAAGTCACTGTACTGGACTGCTAAAGTCGCTCTACTGGACTGGTAAAGTCACTGAACTCGACTGGTAAAGTCACTGTACTGGACTGGTAAAGTCACTGTACTGGACTGGTAAAGTCACTGTACTGGACTGGTAAAGTCACTGTACTGGACTGGTAAAGTCACTGTACTGGACTGGTAAAGTCACTGTACTGGACTGGTGAAGTCACTGTACAGGACTGGTGAAGTCACTGTACTGGACTGGTAAAGTCACTGTACTGGACAAGTCACTGTACTGGACTGGTAAAGTCACTGTACTGGACTGGTAAAGTCACTGTACTGGACTGGTAAAGTCACTGAAGTGGACTGGTAAAGTCACTGTACTGGTCTGGTAAAGTCACTGTACTGGACTGGTGAAGTCACTGTACAGGACTGGTGAAGTCACTGTACTGGACTGGTAAAGTCACTGTACGGGTCTGATGAAGTCACTCTACTGGACTGGTAAAGTCACTGTACTGGACTGGTAAAGACACTGTTCTGGACTGGTAAAGTCACTGCACTGGACTGGTGAAGTCACTGTACTGGATTGGTAAAGTCACTCTACTGGACTGGTAAAGTCACTGGACTGAACTGGTAAAGTCACTGGACTGGTAAAGTCACTGGACTGGTAAAGTCACTGTACTGGTAAAGTCACTGTACTGGTAAAGTCACTGTACTGGTAAAGTCACTGTACTGGTAAAGTCACTGTACTGGACTGGTAAAGTCACTGTACTGGACTGGTAAAGTCACTGCACTTGACTGGTAAAGTCACTGTACTGGACTGGTACAGTCACTGTACTGGACTGGTAAAGTCACTGTACTGGACTGGTGAAGTCACTGTACTGGACTGGTGAAGTCACTGTACTGGACTGGTGAAGTCACTGTACTGGACTTGTAAAGTCACTGTACTGGGCTGGAAAAGTCACTGTACTGGGCTGGTAAAGTCACTGTACTGGGCTGGTAAAGTCACTGTAATGGACTGGAAAAGTCACTGCACTAGACTGGTAAAGTCACTGTACTGGACTGGTAAAGTCACTGTACTGGACTGGTGAAGTCATTGTACTGGACTGGTGAAGTCACTGTACTGGACTGGTAAAGTCACTGTACTGGACTGGTAAAGTCAATGTACTGGACTGGTAAAGTCACTGTACAGGACTGGTAAAGTCACTGTACTGGACTGCTAAAGTCACTGTACTGGACTGCTAAAGTCACTGTACTGGACTGCTAAAGTCGCTCTACTGGACTGGTAAAGTCACTGAACTCGACTGGTAAAGTCATTGTACTGGACTGGTAAAGTCACTGTACTGGACTGGTAAAGTCACTGTACTGGACTGGTAAAGTCACTGTACTGGACTGGTAAAGTCACTGTACTGGACTGGTAAAGTCACTGTACTGGACTGGTAAAGTTACTGTACTGGACTGGTAAAGTCACTGTACTGGACTGGTGAAGTCACTGCACTGGACTGGTAAAGTCACTGTACTGGACTGGTAAAGTCACTGTACTGGACTGGTGAAGTCACTGTACTGGACAATTCACTGTACTGGACTGGTAAAGTCACTGTACTGGACTGGTAAAGTCACTGTACTGGACTGGTAAAGTCACTGTACTGGACTGCTAAAGTCGCTCTACTGGACTGGTAAAGTCACTGAACTCGACTGGTAAAGTCATTGTACTGGACTGGTAAAGTCACTGTACTGGACTGGTAAAGTCACTGTACTGGACTGGTAAAGTCACTGTACTGGACTGGTAAAGTCACTGTACTGGACTGGTAAAGTTACTGTACTGGACTGGTAAAGTCACTGTACTGGACTGGTGAAGTCACTGTACTGGACTGGTAAAGTCACTGTACTGGACTGGTAAAGTCACTGTACTGGACTGGTGAAGTCACTGTACTGGACAATTCACTGTACTGGACTGGTAAAGTCACTGTACTGGACTGGTAAAGTCACTGTACTGGACTGGTAAAGTCACTGAAGTGGTCTGGTAAAGTCACTGTACTGGTCTGGTAAAGTCACTGTACTGGACTGGTGAAGTCACTGTACAGGACTGGTGAAGTCACTGTACTGGACTGGTAAAGTCACTCTACGGGTCTGATGAAGTCACTCTACTGGACTGGTAAAGTCACTCTACTGGACTGGTAAAGTCACTGTACTGGACTGGTAAAGACACTGTTCTGGACTGGTAAAGTCACTGCACTGGACTGGTGAAGTCACTGTACTGGACTTGTAAAAGTCACTGTACGGGTCTGATGAAGTCACTCTACTGGACTGGTAAAGTCACTCTACTGGACTGGTAAAGTCACTCTACTGGACTGGTAAAGACACTGTACTGGTAAAGTCACTGTACTGGACTGGTAAAGTCACTCTACTGGACTGGTAAAGTCACTCTACTGGTAAAGTCACTGTACTGGACTGGTAAAGTCACTCTACTGGACTGGTAAAGTCACTCTACTGGACTGGTAAAGTCACTCTACTGGACTGGTAAAGACACTGTTCTGGACTGGTAAAGTCACTGCACTGGATTGGTAAAGTCACTGTACTGGATTGGTAAAGTCACTGTACTGGACTGGTAAAGTCACTGTACTGGACTGGTAAAGTCACTGTACTGGACTGGTAAAGTCACTGTACTGGACTGGTAAAGTCACTGTACTGGACTGGTAAAGTCACTGTACTGGACTGGTAAAGTCACTGTACTGGACTGGTAAAGTCACTGTACTGGACTGGTAAAGTCACTGTACTGGACTGGTAAAGTCACTGTACTGGACTGGTAAAGTCACTGTACTGGACTGGTAAAGTCACTGTACTGGACTGGTAAAGTCACTGTACTGGACTGGTAAAGTCACTGGACTGGACTGGTAAAGTCACTGTACTGGACTGGTAAAGTCACTGTACTGGACTGGTAAAGTCACTGTACTGGACTTGTAAAATCACTGTACTGGACTGGTAAAGTCACTGTACTGGACTGGTAAAGTCACTGTACTGGACTGGTAAAGTCACTGTACTGGACTGGTAAAGTCACTGTACTGGACTGGTAAAGTCACTGTACTGGACTGGTAAAGTCACTGTACTGGACTGGTAAAGTCACTGTACTGGACTGGTAAAGTCACTGTACTGGACTGGTAAAGTCACTGTACTGGACTGGTAAAGTCACTGTACTGGACTGGTAAAGTCACTGTACTAGGGTTTCAACTTGTAGATGGGCGGGTGGGGATAGTGGAAGTGTTGGATGTTAATGTTTGCATCAGTGTATTATGAAGATCTTTGTGATTATGTGACACTGTGTTTCTAGGTAGATTGTAGGTTGAGTTAGGTTATCTACGGTAATTTTGTATGTATGTTCACTCAGTGGACCGTTGTGGTACGAGTGTTGAATGTTCTGTCATTACATGTACATTTAAATGGTATGTTTATATTGCATCTTGTAATAGAATTTTAAAAAAAAAAAAAAAAAATTCAAGTTACAGAAACGTTTGGTGTTATTGTATGTATAATGTTATGTCTTTTATTTGCGGGTTTTTTCCTGCTCAATTTTTTTCTGTGGTATGTGTTATTGCATGTTTATTGTAGGCTTGGTTTCCCTTACTGTTTAAGCTAATGTAATGTATAATTATATTTTTTTGTATGCTTTTATTATAATTTCTGTGTACTTTGTGCAAGGGGTTTATTGTACAAGCTGTGGGTGGTTTTTGTGTATGCACAGGCATAATTGTGAGGTTTTTTTGGTTTTGTTAATGTTATTTTTGTGCAGAGCTATCTTGTTTTTTTCATTCTGTTAGGTGTTTTCTGCTCATTGTTCAGGCGGGAAGTTTTATTGTGGTATTTGTCATTGCACTGTTTATTTAGCTTAGTTTTGCCTTTTGTTTAAAGTTATTGTAAATATAACTTATCTTGTATGCTGAAATTTTATATTTTGTTTACTTTAAGGGTCTTATTGTACAGTGTTTTTGGGGGTTTGTGTTTGCACAAGCATTAATTGTGAGGTTTTGACTTTGTTAATGTAATTTTCTGTGCAGGAGCCATCTTGCTCTTTTCATTCCGTTAGGTGATGGAATATCCTTTAGTTAAAAATATGAACAAACATTCAGGATATGTAAGGGGGGTTGATGGTAGGCCATTGCATTTGAAAATGGCTAAATTCATGTGTTATTTTAATTATTTATATGTTGTGCTGTATTTAAATAAAATATTAAAAAAAAAATACACCCCACTTTCGCAACAGTGTCACACTTGACACCCTTGTCTCTGCGTCACACTACCCGCATAGATACCGTCGAGGCAGTCACATGACACTATTCAATGTACACTACAAGCGGGCCATCTTCAGTGTCACACGACACCCTTTTCATCTCAGTGTTCCACTACGGTCCTGTGCATTTCTCAGTGTTCCACTCCATCATACTCGCTTAAAGTGTCACATTACGGACCTAGCCAGTTCAGTGTAGCACTCCAACCTTATCTTCATGTAATGTCCCACCAAAACAGCATCCGATGACTCCGGCCCACAGTTGACAGGCGTAGGCGGTGAGTCCGCAGACATCACCGGTAGTCCAGAAAAATCCTCTCCAAACCCGGTTGACCACACGCTAGCCGAACACCTGCTGAAAAGCTCACTGAATGCGGCCGTCAAGTAACTGAGGCCAACAGCTCAGTGAGCTGCGGTGAGCGGTTCTTCTAACGCCAGTAGATGTACGATTAGGTGTTCAGGTACCTACTGCGTAGATGCGTACCTGAGGAGTTCAAGTACATAATGTTTACAGCGTCCCGTGAGGTGCTCAGGTACACAATGTTGCTGAAGATGTAGACTGTACCCTTAGGTGTTCAGGTACCTACTGCTTAGGTGCGTACCGAGAGGCGCTCGGGTTATTAATGTTGCTGAAGCCAGTAGACGTGTACCTTAGGTGTTCAGGTACCTACGGGCTTGGGTTGCGCACCGTGATGCACTCAGGAACTTACTGCTCTAAGGCCTGCTCAGCAGTCCCCACATTGGGTTTGATGACGAAACCCGTGGTACTCCCGGCCGGCAGGTTAACTATTTAACCGCTAGTTTGGGGGGGGCCGCAAAACTGGTAAAGTCACGGTACTGGATGGAAAAAATCACAGTACTGGACTGGTGAAGTCACTGTATGGACTGATAAAGTCACGGCACTGGATGTAAGTCACTGTACTGGGCTGGTAAAAATCACTGTACTGGACTGGTGAAGTCAATGTACTGGACTGGTAAAGTCACTGTACTGGATGGTAAAGTCACTGCACTGGACTGACAAAATCGCTGTACGGGATGGTAAAGTCACAGTTTCTGGACTGGTGAAGTCACTGTACTGGACTGGGTAAACTCACTGTACTGGACTAGTAAAGTCACTGTACTGGACTAGTAAAGTCACTGAACTGGACTGGTAAAGTCGCTCTACTGGACTGGTAAAGTCACTGTACTGGACTGGTAAAGTCACTGTACTGGACTGGTAGAGTCACTGTACTGGGCTGGTAAAGTCACTGTACTGGACTGTTGAAGTCACTGTACTGGACTGGTAAAGTCACTGTACTTGACTGGTAAAGTCACTGTACGGATCTGATGAAGTCAATCTACTGGACTGGTAAAGTCACTGTACTGGACTGGTAAAGTCACTGTACGGATCTGATGAAGTCAATCTACTGGACTGGTAAAGTCACTGTACTGGACTGGTAAAGACACTGTTCTGGACTGGTAAAGTCACTGCACTGGACTGGTAAAGTCACTGTATTGGACTGGTAAAGTCACTGTACTGGTCTAATGAAGTCACTGTACTGGACTGGTAAAGTCACTGTACGGGACTGGTGAAGTCACTGTACTGGAATGGTAAAGTCACTGTACTGGACTGGTGAAGTCACTGTACTGGTCTGATGAAGTCACTGTACTGGACTGGTAAAGTCACTGTACTGGTCTGGTAAAGTCACTGTACTGGACTGGTAAAGTCACTGTACTGGAGAGGTGAAGTCACTGTACTGGACAGGTAAAGTCACTGTACTGGACTGGTGAAGTCACTGTACTGGACTGGTGAATTCACTGTACTGGACTGGTAAAGTCACTGTACTGGACTGGCAAAGTCACTGTACTGGACTGGTAAAGTGACTGTACTGGACTGGTAAAGTGACTGTACTGGACTGGTAAAGTCACTGTACTGGACTGGTAAAGTCACTGTACTGGACTGGTGAAGTCAATGTACTGGACTGGTAAAGTCACTGTACTGGACTGGTAAAGTCACTGTACTGGACTGGTAATGTCACTGTACTGGACTGGTAAAGTCACTGTACTGGACTGGTAAAGTCACTGTACTGGACTGGTAAAATCACTGTACTGGACTGGTAAAGTCACTGTACTGGACTGGTGAAGTCAATGTACTGGACTGGTAAAGTCACTGTACTGGACTGGTAAAGTCACTGTACTGGACTGGTAATGTCACTGTACTGGACTGGTAAAGTCACTGTACTGGACTGGTAATGTCACTGTACTGGACTGGTGAATTCACTGTACTGGACTGGTAAAGTCACTGTACTGGACTGGTAAAATCACTGTACTGGACTGGTAAAGTCACTGTACTGGACTGGTGAAGTCAATGTACTGGACTGGTAAAGTCACTGTACTGGACTGGTAAAGTCACTGTACTGGACTGGTAATGTCACTGTACTGGACTGGTAAAGTCACTGTACTGGACTGGTAATGTCACTGTACTCTACTGGTAAAGTCACTGTACTAGGGTTTCAACTTGTAGATGGGCGGGTGGGGATAGTGGAAGTGTTGGATGTTAATGTTTGCATCAGTGTATTATGAAGATCTTTGTGATTATGTGACACTGTGTTTCTAGGTAGATTGTAGGTTGAGTTAGGTTATCTACGGTAATTTTGTATGTATGTTCACTCAGTGGACCGTTGTGGTACGAGTGTTGAATGTTCTGTCATTACATGTACCATTTCATGGTATGTTTATATTGCATCTTGTAATAGAATTTTAAATAAAATAAAAAAAAAAAATTCAAGTTACAGAAACGTTTGGGTGTTATTGTATGTATAATGTTATGTCTTTTATTTGCGGGTGTTTCCTGCTCAATTTTTTCTGTGGTATGTGTTATTGCACTGTTTATTGTAGGCTTGGTTTGCCTACTGTTTAAGCTAATGTAATGTATAATTATATTTTTTTGTATGCTGTATTATAATTTCTGTGTACTTTGTGCAAGGGGTTTTATTGTACAGAGCTGTGGGTGGTTTTGTGTATGCACAGGCATAAATTGTGAGGTTTTCGTTTTGTTAATGTTATTTTCTGTGCAGGAGCTATCTTGTTTTTTTCATTCTGTTAGGTGTTTTCTGCTCATTGTTCAGGCGGGAAGTTTTATTGTGGTATGTGTCATTGCACTGTTTATTGTAGGCTTAGGTTTGCCTTTTGTTTAAGTTATTGTAATATATAACTTTATCTTTGTATGCTGTATTATATTTTGTTTACTTTGCAAGGGGTCTTATTGTACAGTGTTTTGGTGGGGTTGTGTTTGCACAAGCATGAATTGTGAGGTTTTGACTTTGTTAATGTAATTTTCTGTGCAGGAGCCATCTTGCTCTTTTCATTCCGTTAGGTGATGGAATATCCTTTAGTAAAAATATGAACAAAACATTCAGGATATGTAATGGGGTTGATGGTAGGCCATTGCATTTGAAAATGGCTAATTCATTTGTTATTTTAATTATTTATATGTTGTGCTGTATTTAAATAAAATATTAAAAAAAAAATACACACACTTTCGCAACAGTGTCACACTTGACACCCTTGTCTCTGCGTCACACTACCCGCATAGCATACCCGTCGAGGCCAGTCACATGACACTATTCAATGTACACTACAAGCAGGCCATCTTCAGTGTCACACGACACCCTTTTCATCTCAGTGTTCCACTACGGTCCTGTGCATATCTCAGTGTTCCACTCCATCATACTCGCTTAAGTGTCACATTACGGACCTAGCCCAGTTCAGTGTAGCACTCCAACCTTATCTTCATGTAATGTCCCACCAAACAGCATCCGATGACTCCGGCCCACAGTTGACAGGCGTAGGCGGTGAGTCCGCAGACATCACCGGTAGTCCAGTAAATCCTCTCCAAAGCCGGTTGACACACCGCTAGCCGAACACCATGCTGCAAGCTCACTGAATGCGGCCGTCAAGTAACTGAGGCCAACAGACTCAGTGAGCTGCGGTGAGCGGTTCTTCTAACGCCAGTAGATGTACGATTAGGTGTTCAGGTACCTACTGCGTAGATGCGTACCCTGAGGAGTTCAAGTACATAATGTTTACAGCGTACCGTGAGGTGCTCAGGTACACAATGTTGCTGAAGATAGTAGACTGTACCCTTAGGTGTTCAGGTACCTACTGCTTAGGTGCGTACCGAGAGGCGCTCAGGTACTTAATGTTGCTGAAGCCAGTAGACGTGTACCCTTAGGTGTTCAGGTACCTACTGCTTAGGTGCGCACCGTGATGCACTCAGGAACTTACTGCTCTAAGGCCTGCTCAGCAGTCCCCACATTGGGTTTGATGACGTACCCAGTGGTACTGCCGGCCGGCAGGTTAACTATTTAACCGCTAGTTTGGCAGGGGGCCGCAACAACTGGTAAAGTCACTGTACTGGACTGGAAAAGTCACAGTACTGGACTGGTGAAGTCACTGTACTGGACTGATAAAGTCACGGCACTGGACTGGTAAAGTCACTGTACTGGACTGGTAAAGTCACTGTACTGGACTGGTGAAGTCAATGTACTGGACTGGTAAAGTCACTGTACTGGACTGGTAAAGTCACTGCACTGGACTGACAAAGTCGCTGTACGGGACTGGTAAAGTCACTGTACTGGACTTGTAAAGTCACAGTACTGGACTGGTGAAGTCACTGTACTGGACTGGTAAAATCACTGTACTGGACTGGTAAAGTCACTGTACTGGACGGGTAAAGTCACTGTACTGGACTGGTAAAGTCACTGTACTGGACTGGTAAAGTCACTGTATTGGACTTGTAAACTCACTGTACAGGGCTGGTAAAGTCACTGTACTGGACTGGTAAAGTCACTGTACTGGACTGATAAAGTCATTGTACTGGACTGGTAAAGTCACTGTACTTGACTGGTAAAGTCTCTTTCCTGGACTGGTTAAGTCAATGTAATGGACTGGTAAAGTCACTTTACTGGACTGGTGAAGTCACTGTACTGGACTTGTAAAGTCACTGTACTGGACAGGTAAAGTCACTGTACTGGACTGGTATAGTCACTGTACTGGACTGGTGAAGTCACTGTACTGGACTGGTAAAGTCACTGCATTGGACTGGTAAGGTCACTGTACTGGAACGGGTTTAAAGTCACTTTTACTGGACTGGTACGCCCACTGTACTGGATGGTAAAGTCACTGTACTGATTGGTAAATTCACTGTACTGGACTTGTAAAGTCACGGGTACTGGAATGGTAAAGTCATGTATGGACTGGTGAAGTCACTGTACTGGACTGGTAAAGTCACTGTACTGGACTGGTAAAGTCACTGTACTGGACTGGTAAAGTCACTGTACTGGACTGGTAAAGTCACTGTACTGGACTTGAAAAAGTCACTGTACTGGACGGGGTAAAGTCACGTACTATACTGGTAAAAGTCACTGCACGGGGATGGAAAAGTCACTGTACTGGAGGGTAAATTCACTGTACTGGATGGTAAGTCACTGTACTGGAACTGTAAAGTCACTGTACTGGACTGGCATAGTCACTGTACTGGACTGGTAAAGGTCACTGTAATGGACTTGTAAAGTCACTCTAGTGGACTGGTAAACTCACTGTACTGGACTAGTAAAGTCACTGTACTGGACTAGTAAAGTCACTGAAACTGGACTGGTAAAGTCGCTCTACTGGATGGTAAAAGTCACTGTACTGGACTGGTAAAGTCACTGTACTGGACTGGTAGAGTCACTGTACTGGGCTGGTAAAGTCACTGTACTGGACTGTTGAAGTCACTGTACTGGACTGGTAAAGTCACTGTACTTGACTGGTAAAGTCACTGTACGGATCTGATGAAGTCAATTACTGGACTGGTAAAGTCACTTTTACTGGACTGGAAAAGTCACTGTACGGATCTGATGAAGTCAATCTACTGGACTGGTTAAAGTCATTTGTACTGGACTGGTAAAGACACTGTTCTGGATGGTAAAGTCACTGCACTGGACTGTAAAGCCCACTGTATTGGACGGGTAAAGTCACTGTATTTGGTTTCTAATGAAGTCACTGAAACTGGATGGTATAAGTCCTGTACGGGAATGGTGAAGTCACTGTACTGGAATGGTAAAGTCACTGTACTGGACTGGTGAAGTCACTGTACTGGTCTGATGAAGTCACTGTACTGGATGGTAAAGTCCCTGTACTGGTTGGAAAAGTCACTGTACGGACTGGTAAAGTCACTGTACTGGAGAGGTGAAGTCACTGTACTGGACAGGTAAAGTCCTGTACTGGACTGGTGAAGTCTCTGTACTGGACTGGTGAATTCACTGTACTGGACGGGTTTAAAGTCATGTACTGGACTGGCAAAGTCACTGTACGGGACTGGTAAGTGACTGTAGGGGACTGGTAAAGTGACTGTACTGGACTGGTAAAGTCACTTTTACTGGACTGATAAAGTCACTGTACTGGACTGGCAAAGTCACGAAACTGGACTGGTAAAGTCACTGTACTGGGTGGTAAAGTCACTGTACTGGATTGGTAAAGTCACTGTACTGGACTGGTAAAGTCACTGTACTGGACTGGTGAAGTCACTGTACTGGACTGGTGAATTCACTGTACTGGATGGTAAAGTCACTGTACTGGACTGGAAAAGTCACTGAAACTGGATGGAAAGTGCTGTACTGGACTGGTAAAGTGACTGTACTGGACTGGTAAAGTCACTGTACTGGACTGATAAAGTCACTGTACTGGACTGGCAAAGTCACTGTACTGGACTGGTAAAGTCACTGTACTGGAGTGGTAAAGTCACTGTACTGGATTGGTAAAGTCACTGTACTGGACTGGTAAAGTCACTGTACTGGACAGGTGAAGTCACTGTACTGGACTGGTAAAGTCACTGTACTGGACTGGTAAAGTCACTGTACTGGACTGGTAAAGTCACTGTACTGGACAGGAAAAGTCACTGTACTTGACTGGTAAAGTCACTGTAATGGACTGGTAAAGTCACTGTACTGGACTGGTAAAGTCACTGTACTGGACTGGTAAAGTCACTGTACTGGACTGGTAAAGTCACGGGTACTGGACTGGTAAAGCACTGTACGGGACTGGTAAGTCACTGTACTGGACTGGAAAAGTCACTGTACTGGACTGGTAAAGTCACTGTACTGGACTGGTAAAGTCACTGTACTGGACTGGTAAAGTCACTGTACTGGCTGAGTGGCGCCTCATTTATCAAACATTACATAACTACTTGTGGTAGGAAGCGACCTGGAAGTTATTCCTACATTAAGAAACTGCTCCTTCATTATTCCTACATTAAGAAACAACTCCTTCATTATTCCTACATTAAGAAACAACTCCTTCATTATTCCTACATTAAGAAACATCTCCTTCATTATTCCTACATTAAGAAACAACTCCTTCATTTCCCTACTTTCAAGAAACAGCTCTTCATTATTCCTTACATTAAGAAACATCTCCTTCATTATTCCTACATTAAGAAACAACTCCTTCATTATACCTACATCAAGAAACAACTCCTTCATTATTCCTACATTAAGAAACATCTCCTTCATTATTCCTACTTTAAGAAACAGCTCCTTCATTATTCCTACATAAAGAAACAACTCCTTCATTATTCCTTCATTAAGAAATAACTCCTTCATTATTCCTTCATTAAGAAACAACTCCTTCATTATTCCTTCATTAAAGAAAAACTCCTTCATTTTTCCCTGCATTAAGAAACAAACTCCTTCATTATTCCTCATTAAGAAACAACTCCTTCATTATTCCTGCATTAAAAAAAAACAACTCCTTCATTATTCCTACATTAAGAAACAACTCCTTCATTATTCCTACATTAAGAAACAACTCCTTCATTATTCCTACATTAAGAAACAGCTCCTTCATTATTCCTCCCTTAAGAAACACTCCTTCATTATTCATACATTAAAAAAACAACTCCTTCATTATTCCTCTTTAAGAAACAACTCCTTTCATTATTCCTGCATTAAGAAACAATCCTTCATTATTCCACATTAAGAAACAACTCCTTCATTATTCCTTCATTAAGAAAAAAACTCCTTCTTATTCCTACATTAAGGAACCTGCCCCTTCATTATTCCAACATTAAGAAAAAAAACTCCTTCTTTATACCTACATCAAGAAACGCTCCTTCATTATTCCTACTTTAAGAAACAACCCCTTCATTATTCCTGCATTTAAGAAAACAACTCCTTCATTTTTCCCCTACTTTAAGAAACAACTCCTTCATTATTCCTGCATTAAGAAAACATCCTTCATTATTCCTACATTAAGAAACAACTCCTTCATTATTCCTTCATTAAGAAACAACTCCTTCATTAATTCCTACATTAAGGAACTGCCCCTTCATTTTTCCCTTCATTAAGAAAAACTCCTTCATTATTCCTACTTTAAGAAACAACTCCTTCATTATTCGTTCATTAAGAAACAACTCCTTCATTATTCCTGCATTAAGAAACAACTCCTTCATTATTCCTTCATTAAGAAACAACTCCTTCATTATTCCTGCATTAAGAAACAACTCTTCATTTTTCCTACATTAGAAACAACTCCTTCATTATTCCTTCATTAAGAAACAACTCCTTCATTATTCCTACATTAAGGAACTGCTCCTTCATTATTCCTTCATTAAGAAACAACTCCTTCATTATTCCTGCATTAAGAAACAACTCCTTCATTATTCCTGCATTAAGAAAACATCCTTCTTATTCCTTCTTTAAAGAAACAACCCCTTTTCATTTTTCCTGCATTAAGAAACAACCCCTTTCATTATTCCTTCATTAAGAAACAACTCCTTCATTATTCCTGCATTAAGAAACAACTCCTTCATTATTCCTACATTAAGAAACAACTCCTTCATTATTCCTGCATTAAGAAACAACCCTTTTCATTTTTCCCTCATTAAAACAACTCCTTCATTATTTCCTTCTTAAGAAAACAACTCCTTCATTATTCCTACATAAGGACTGCTCCTTCATTATTCCTTCATTAAAAAACAACCCCTTCATTATTCCTGCATTAAGAAACAACTCCTTCATTATTCCTGCATTAAGAAACAGCTCCTTCATTATTCCTACTTAAAGAAACAACTCCTTCATTATTCCTGCATTAAGAAACAACTCCTTCATTATTCCTTCATTAAGAAACAACTCCTTCATTATTCCTGCATTAAGAAACAGCTCCTTCATTATTCCTACTTAAAGAAACAACTCCTTCATTATTCCTGCATTAAGAAACAACTCCTTCATTATTCCTACATTAAAAAAACAACTGCTTCTTATTCCTACATTAAGAAACAACTCCTTCATTATTCCTGCATTAAGAACAACTCCTTCATTATTCCTGCTTTAAGAAAACAACCCCTTCATTATTCCTACATTAAGAAAAGCTCCTTCATTATTCCTATTAAAGAAAACAACTCCTTCATTTTTTCCTACATTAAGAAACAACTCCTTCATTATTCCTACATTAAGAAACAACTCCTTCATTATTCCTGCATTAAGAAACAACTCCTTCATTATTCCTGCATTAAGAAACAACTCCTTCATTATTCCTGCATTAAGAAACAACTCCTTCATTATTCCTTCATTAAGAAAACAACTCTTAATTATTCCTGCATTAAGAAACACTCCTTCATTATTCCTTCATAAGAAAAACTCCTTCTTTTTTCCCTGCATTAAAAACAGCTCCTTCATTATTCCTACTTAAAGAAACAACTCCTTCATTATTCCTGCATTAAGAAACAACTCCTTCATTATTCCTACATTAAGAAACAACCCTTCATTTTTTCCTACATTAAGAAAAAAAACCCCTTTCATTATTCCTGCATTAAGAAACAACTCCTTCATTATTCCTGCTTTAAGAAACAACTCCTTCAATTTTCCACATAAGAAACAACTCCTTCATTATTCCTACATCAAGAAACAGCTCCTTCATTATTCCTACATTAAGAAACAACTCCTTCATTATTCCTACATTAAGGAACTGCTCCTTCATTATTCCTTCATTAAGAAACAGCTCCTTCATTATTCCTTCATTAAGAAACAACTCCTTCATTATTCCTGCATTAAGAAACAGCTCCTTCATTATTCCTACTTAAAGAAACAACTCCTTCATTATTCCTACATTAAGAAACAACTCCTTCATTATTCCTACATTAAGAAGCAACTCCTTCATTATTCCTTCATTAAGAAACATCTCCTTCATTATTCCTACTTTAAAGAAACAACTCCTTCATATTCCTACATTAAGAAAACATCTCCTTCATTTTTCCCTACATTAAGAAACAGCTCCTTCATTATTCCTACATTAAGAAACAGCTCCTTCATTATTCCTACATTAAGAAACAGCTCTTCATTTTCCTACATTAAGAAAACAGCTCCTTCATTATTCTTATTAAGAAACAGCTCCTTCATTAATCCTACATTATAGAAACAGCTCCTTCATATTACACATTAGAAAACAGCTCCTTCATTATCCTACATTAAGGAAGACGGCCTCTTCATTATTCTACCATAAGGAACAGCTCCTTCATTATCCTTCATTAAGAACATCCCTTCATTGATTTCCTACATTAAGAAACACTCCTTCATTATTCCACATTAAGAAACATACTCCGCTTCATTTACCTCATTAAGCAACAACTGTCATTCATTATTCTACTGAAAAGAAACAACTCCTCTGTATTCCTAACATTAAGTAACATGTCAATCATTATTCTACTTAAGAATCACTTACTGACTTCATTATGTCTGCATTAAAGAACAACTCACTTCATTATTCCTGCATTAGAAACAAGTCGCTTCATTATTCCTGCATTAAGAACAACTCCTCAGTATTCCTTCACTTAGGAAACAACCCTTCATATTCCGGCTTAAGACAACTCTCAGGTATGTCCTTCATAAGAAATCAACTTCTCTTCATTATTCGCATTTAAAACACAGTCCTGGCGTATTCCTACTTAAAGAATACAACTCCTTCATTAATCTGCATTAAGAATAAACCCTTCATTATTCCTACTTAATTAAGTAAACAAACTCACTTATATTCCTACATTAGAACACTCCTTTAATTATTCTGACATGTAAGAAACAAACTCTTATTATTCCTGCATTAAGAAACACGACTCCTTATTAGTTCACTACATTAAGAAATCACAGACTCCTTCATTCATTCCTACATCAAGAACTGAAGTCCTTCTGATGTATTCCTACATTAGGAAACAAACTCCTTCATTATTTCCTACATTAAGGAACTGCTCTGTAAATATTCCTGCATTAAGCATACAGGCTCCTTCATTATTCTTCATTAAGCAACAACTCTTTAATTATATCTGCTTAGAAAAGCTCCTTCATATGATACTCCTACTAAAGAAACAACTTCACTTATTATTCTACATAGAATACAATCACTGTATATTCCTACTATTAGAAACACTACTACTTCATTATTCTACATTATGAAATCAACGTCCTTATTATTCACATTAAGAACAGCTCCTTCATTATTACTACATTAAGAAACAACTCCTGTCATATAAGTCCTACATTGATGTAACACTCTTATTATTCACTTACTTTAAAGTAACAACTCTGTAATCATATCTTGCATTAAGAAACAACTCTTCTTAGTCCTACATTAGAATCACTGCTTGCATTATTCTTCATTAGAAACAACTCCTTCATTATTCTACTTAAGGAACTGCTCCTTCATTATATCAATTCATTAGGTAAACACAACTCCTTCAATACTTTCTACTGTAAGATACAACTCCTTCATTATTCGTCACTTAAGAAACTAAACTCCTGTCTCTATTCCTGCTATAAGAAAACAACTCCTTCAGTATATTCCTTCTATTAGAAAAATCCTTCATACCTGGCATTAAGAAACAACTCCTTCATATTTCACTACACTTAAAGTAAACAAATCCTTCATTATATCCTTACTTAAGAGAACAAAACTCCTGTCATTAAGTCTACATGTAAGGAACTGCACTACTTCATTAATTCCTTCATTAATGAAACAACGTCACTTCATTATACCTGCATTACATGAAAAACTCTCTGTCATATTTCTGGCATAAGACAGACCAAATCCTTACGATTATTCCTTACTATGTAAAGACAACTCCTTCATGATTCTGCATAAGAAACAAATCCTTCATTATTCCTGTCATAGAAACAACTCTACTTAATTCCTGCATTAAGAAAAAATCCGTTCATATATTCTTATTAAGTAAAACTTCCTGACAGTAATTCACTGCATAAGAAAACAATCCTTCTTATCTGGCAAATTACGAACGAAATCACTTCATTATGGCCTTCATTAGAGAAACAAACTCGGTTCATTACTGCTATCATTAAGGAACTGCGTGCCTTTCATTATTCCTTCATTAAGAAACAACTCCTGCATTAAATCACTGCATTATGAAAAACTCCTTCATTATTTCACTGCATTGAGAAATCACGTCCTGTATTATGTACTACTTAAAGAGAACAACTGCCGTCATTATCCTGCATTAAATCACACTCCTTTCATTATCTGATTAAGAAACACTCTACATTAGTCACTGCATTAAGAAACAGCCTGTCATTATTCCTATCTTAAAAACATACTACTTCTTAGTCCTGCATTAAGAAGCAGACTCTTCATTATTCCTACATAAGAAACATGCTCCTTCATTATTCCTACATTAAGAAACAACTCCTTCATTATTCCTGCATTAAGAAACAACTCCTTCATTATTCCTGCATTAAGAAACAACTCCTTCATTATTCCTACATTAAGAAACAACTCCTTCATTATTCCTACATAAGAAAACAACTCCTTCATTATTCCTACATTAAGAAACAGCTCCTTCATTATTCCTACATTAAGAAACAACTCCTTCATTATTCCTGCATTAAGAAACAACTCCTTCATTATTCCTACATTAAGAAACAACTCCTTCATTATTCCTTCATTAAGAAACAACTCCTTCATTATTCCTACATTAAAAAAACAACTCCTTCATTATTCCTTCATTAAGAAACAACTCCTTCATTATTCCTGCATTAAGAAACAGCTCCTTCATTATTCCTACTTAAAGAAACAACTCCTTCATTATTCCTGCATTAAGAAACAACTCCTTCATTATTCCTACATTAAGAAACAACTCCTTCATTATTCCTGCATTAAGAAACAACTCCTTCATTATTCCTACTTTAAGAAACAACTCCTTCATTATTCCTGCATTAAGAAACAACTCCTTCATTATTCCTACATTAAGAAACAGCTCCTTCATTATTCCTACATTAAGAAACAACTCCTTCATTATTCCTACATTAAGAAACAACTCCTTCATTATTCCTACTTTAAGAAACAACTCCTTCATTATTCTTGCATTAAGAAACAACTCCTTCATTATCCTACATTAAGAAACAACTCCTTCATTATTCCTCATTAAGAAACACTCCTTCATTATTCCTACTTAAAGGAAACAACTCCTTCATTATTCCTACATTAAGAAACAACTCTTCATTATCTACATCAAGAAACACTCCTTCATTATTCCTCTTAAGAAAACTCCTCATTATTCCTGCATTAAGAAACAACTCCTTCATTATTCCTACATTAAGAAACAACTCCTTCATTATTCCTACATTAAGAAACAACTCCTTCATTATTCCTACATTAAGAAACAACTCTTCATTATCCTTCATTAGAAAACTCTTCATTATTCCTAATTAAGGAACTGCTCCTTCTTATTCTTCATTAGAAACAACTCCTTCATTATTCCTACATTAAGAAACTCCTTCATTATCGTTCATTAAGAACAACTCCTTCATTATTCCTGCATTAAGAAACACTCCTTCATTATTCCTTCATTAGAAACAACTCCTTCATTATTCCTGCATTAGAAACAACTCCTTCATTATTCCTACATTAAGAAACAACTCCTTCATTATTCCTTCATTAAGAAACAACTCCTTCATTATTCCTACATTAAGGAACTGCTCCTTCATTATTCCTCATTAGAAACAACTCCTTCATTATTCCTGCATTAAGAACACTCCTTCATTATTCCTGCATTAGAAACAACTCCTTCATTATTCGTCATTAAGAAAAATCTCATTATTCCTGCATAAGAAACAACTCCTTCATTATTCCTTCATTAAGAAACAACTCCTCATTATTCTGCATTAAGAAACAACTCTTCATTATTCCTGCATTAGAAACAACTCCTTCATTATTCCTGCATAAGAAACAACTCCTTCATTATTCTACATTAAGAAACAACTCTTCATTATTCCTTCATTAAGAACAACTCCTTCATTATTCCTCATAAGGAACTGCTCCTTCATTATTCCTTCATTAAGAAACAACTCCTTCATTATTCCTGCATTAAGAAACAACTCCTTCATTATTCCTGCATTAAGAAACAGCTCCTTCATTATTCTACTTAAAGAAACAACTCCTTATTATTCCTGCATTAAGAAAAAACTCTTCATTATTCCTTCATTAGAAACAACTCCTTCATTATTCCTGCATTAAGAAACAGCTCCTTCATTATTCCTACTTAAAGAAACAACTCCTTCATTATTCCTGCATTAAGAAACAACTCCTTCATTATTCCTGCATTAAGAAACAACTCCTTCATTATTCCTACATTAAGAAACAACTCCTTCATTATTCCTACATCAAGAAACAGCTCCTTCTTTTTCCCTACATTAAGAAAAACTCCTTATTATTCCTACATTAAGAAACAGTCCTTCATTATTCCTACATTAAGAAACAGCTCCTTCATTTTTCCCTATTTTAAAAAAAACAGTCCTTCATTATTCCTACATTAAGAAACAGCTCCTTCATTATTCCTACATTAAGAAACAGCTCCTTCATTATTCCTACATTAAGAAACAGCTCCTTCATTATTCCTATATTAAGAAACAGCTCCTTCATTATTCCTACATTAAGAAACAGCTCCTTCATTATTCCTACATTAAGAAACAGCTCCTTCATTTTTCCCTTACATTAAGAAACAGCTCCTTCATTATTCTATATTAAAAAAACACTCCTTCATTATTCCTACATTAAGAAACAGCTCCTTCATTATTCCTACATTAAGAAACAGCTCCTTCATTATTCCTACATTAAGAAACAACTCCTTCATTATTCCTACATTAAGAAACATCTCCTTCATTATTCCTACATTAAGAAACAACTCCTTCATTATTCCTACATTAAGAAACAGCTCCTTCATTATTCCTACATTAAGAAACAGCTCCTTCATTATTCCTACATTAAGAAACAGCTCCTTCATTATTCCTACATTAAGAAACAATCCTCATTATTCCTACATTAAGAAACATCTTTTCCTTCAACAACTTGTTGTGTTTCTGTTACATCGAATTTTACGGCTTGATAAAGGCATCCTGAAACTGTAAGATCTCTTAATAATGCATTAAGAGAGGAGAGAGAGCGAGGGGAGAGAGGGAGAGAGGAGAGAGAAGAGAGGAGAGAGAGAGAGAGGAGAGGAGGAGAGAGAGAGAGAGAGAGAGAGAGAGAGAGAGAGAGAGAGGAGAGTTGAGAGAGAGAGAGAGGAGAGGAGAGAGGAAAACGAGAGAGAGAGGAGAGAGGAGAGAAGACAGAGACAGGACAGAGACAGAAGAAAAGGAGAGAGAGAGAGAGAGGAGAGAGAGGAAAGAGAGAGAGAGAGAGGATGAGAGGGGAGGGGAGAGAGATGAGAGAGAGAGAGAGAGAGGGGCCCAGATAGACAAAACAGACCAGAAGGGGACAGGGAAACGACCAAAGAGATAAATACTTCCGTCTGGCTGGTTGTCTACTGGCTGCCGCTCCCACCACAATATCCGTCTTAACATCTCTCCACTACTTTTTATTACCCTCTTCAATGCTCGTATGAAGTGTTAAGTGCTCAGAGCTACAGTGTTAAGTGCTCAGAGCTGCAGTGTTAAGTGCTCAGAGCTGCAGTGTTAACTGCTAGTCTACTCGTGGAGATGGTACAGTGTACACTGCTAGTCTACTCGTGGAGATGGTACAGTGTACACTGCTAGTCTACTCGTGGAGATGGTACAGTGTACACTGCTAGTCTACTCGTGGATATGGTACAGTGCACACAGCTAGTCTACTCGTGGAGATGGTACAGTGTACACTGCTAGTCTACTCGTGGAGATGGTACAGTGTACACAGCTAGTCTACTCGTGGAGATGGTACAGTGTACACTGCTAGTCTACTCGTGGAGATGGTACAGTGTACTCTGCTAGTCTACTTGAGGAGATGGTACAGTGTACACTGCTAGTCTACTCGTGGAGATGGTACAGTTTTACTCTGTTAGTCTACTTGGGGAGAGGGTTTACAGTGTACACTGCTAGTCTACTCGTGGAGATGGTACAGTGTACATCTCTAGTCTACTCTTGGATGGTACAGTGTACTCTGCTAGTCTACTTGAGAGGGTACAGTGTACACTGCTAGTCTAATCGTGGAGATGGTACAGTGTACACTGCTAGTCTACTCGTGGAGATGGACTGTGTACTCGGGCCTGTCTACTTGAGGAGATGGTACAGTGTACACTGCTTGTCTACTCGTGGAGATGGTACAGTCTACACTGCTAGTCTACTCGTGGAGATGGTACAGTGTACTCTTTAGTCTACTTGAAGGAGATGGTACAGTGTACACTGCTAGTCTACTGGAGATGGTAAAAATCTACACTGCTAGTCTACTCGTGGAGATGGTACAGTGTACACTGCTAGTCTACTTGATGAGATGGTACAGTGTACACTGCTAGTCTACTTGATGAGATGGTACAGTGTACACTGCTAGTCTACTTGAGGAAAGATGGTACAGTGTACACGCTGTCTACTCGTGGAGATGGTACATTGTACACTGCTAGTCTACTCGTGGAGATAGTACAGTGTACGCTGCTAGTCTACTCGTGGAGATGGTACAGTGTACACTGCTAGTCTACTTACCTGGAGGTTACCTGGAGGTTATTCCGGGGATCAACGCCCCCGCGGCCCGGTCCACGACCAGGCCTCCCGATGCATCAGGGCCTGATAACTAGGCTTTTACTGCTGGCCGCACGCAGTCCGACGTACGAGCCACAGCCCGGCTGATCCGGCACCGACTTTAGGTATCTGTCCAGCTCTCTCTTGAAGGCAGCCAGGGGTTTATTGGCAATTCCCCTAATGCTTGATGGGAGGCTGTTGAACAGTTTTTTGGGCCCCGGACACTTATGGTGTTTTCTTTAAAGTGTACCAATGGCGCCCTACTTTTTATTGGCGGCATTTTGCATCGCTCCCCAGTCTTTTACTTTCGTAGGGAGTGATTTCTGTGTGCAGATTTGGGACCATTCCCTTTCCCAAGATTTTCCAAGTGTAGATTATGATTATCTCTCCCTCCTTCGTTCCACGGGTACAAGTCAAGTGTTTCCCAAGCGTTCCCAGTGTTAAGGTGCTTGACAGAACTTATACGTGCAGTAAAGGATCTCTGAAACCACTCTCTAGATCTGCGATTTCACCTGCTTTGTATGGAGATGTTAATGTACAGCAGTTTTTCCAGCCTAGAGAGAAAAAATTTTTGACAGGAAAAGCAAAAGGAAAAAAACCCCCCAAAAAGGAACAGGAACACTAAAAACCACGGGAAAAAGGAAAAAATTCAAACCAGAAAAAGGAAAAAACCCGGGCCCATTGAAAAATGGAAAAATTAACCCAAAAAACCCGGGAAAACCCTGAACACTTGCAACCCCGTGAAATTGGAAACCAGTGCCCCAAAAAAACCATGGGGGGGGGGGGGGGGAAAAAAAAAACCCCCCCCCAAAAGTAAAATTAGGGGGGCCCCCGGGGGTCAACACCCCCAAAAAGGGGGGCCGAAACGGCCAAACTTGCCACGCAACCAGTAAAAACCAGGCCACATTGGAACCCCCCCTTTGAACACAAAAATTAAAAAAAATTTGAAACGGGAAAAATTTGGAACACTTGGGAAACAGTAAACCCCCCTAAACAATTTAAAAGGAAAAATTTTGCAAATCCCCCAAAAAAAATTTTAAACCGTGAAAATTTGAAAAAGGCCCTTAAAAAAAGTGAAAACCCCCTTTTAAAGGGGGAACACAGGCCCAACCAAAAAATTTAAAACCCTCAAAATTTTTGCAAAACCAAACACCCAAAACTTCCCCCGGAAAAGGAAAAAAAAAACCCTTCCACAGGAACACGGGGAAAAACAAGGCAACCGGTAAAAAAATAAACACTCATTCCCCCCAAACAGGGGCCATTTTGGAAACCCCTAAAAAATTCAAATTTTCCCCCAGTCAAAAAATTTTCCCCTTTTAAAAAGGAAACCATAAAACCCCAAAAATTTTCCATTTAAACCCGTGGAACCCTTTCAACAATTTGAAACCTTCCCCCAAAACTGAAAACCAGTCCCCCCCTTCCACAAGGAAACCATGGCCCAACCAAAACATCAAAATTCCCCACGGGGAAAAATTTCCCCAGGGGGGGAAAAAAGGAAAAAGGAACCGGGGAAAAAGGAACCCCAATGGCAACCCGGGAAAAAACCGGGGAAAACACTTGCCCCCGGGGGAAAAAAAACCCCAAACCCCCATTTCCCAGGAACCCTTGGAAACAAGGGCCCCAACCAATTGGCAAACTTTTGCAAAAAAAACATTTGCAAAAAAAACCCCTAAACCCAGGCCAGGGAACCAATTTAAAAACCAGGGCCACCCCCAAAACATTTGCCCAAAGGGCCAAAAATTTTGGGGAAAATTAAAAACCCCTTTAACCCCCAAAAAAAATTTTAACCAAAGGGGGCAAAAATGTCTTTTCCCAAACCAATGTCCCGGGAACCAGGAAACCCCGGGGAAAAGTGAAAAACCCAAACCCTTAACCCTCCCATGCGGGAAAACCAAAAAAAACCCCTTGAAAAAACCCAAAAAAAAATTTCAAAAATGGCCCCCCTGGAAAAAAAAAAACCCAATCGAACCCAAACGGTTAAAATTAACCATTGGCCAAAAAAATTTGGGAAAAACCTTTCAAAAACAGGGGAAACCACTCAAACTTAGGGCAAACCTTTGCCCCAAAACCCCCCCCAAAAATTTAAAAGTGAAAAAAACCCCAGGAAACGGGAAAAGGAAAAAAACCTTCCCGGCAAAACCCCAAATTTTAAAATTGGAAACAGGAACCCCTGTAAACCCAATGCAAAAACCCCCTTTCCAAAAGGGAAAGTGTAAACACAAAAGTCAACCAAAATTGAACCCCTTGAAACGGGGAAAAAGAAAAAATCCCAACAGTAAAAAGGCCCAAAACCCTGTAAAACGGGGAAAAGGAAACTGGGCACCACTGAAAATGCACTGTCCAAAAAAAAACCCCGTGAAACTTTTAACCTAAAAACCTTAAAACAAAAAACACTGAAAAACCGGGTAATGCAAAAAAATGTAAAAACCGGGGAACCAGCCCCCCAAAACACTTGGAAAAAACTGTGCCCCCGTCCAAAAGGGAAAATTAAAAGGGAAAACCCCCCGGGAAAAAAATTAACAAGGAAAAGGCAGACAGCACACAGGCAAATTAAAAGTCAAAAATGCACCCAAACGAAAACCATTTTGAAACCGGAAAAAGGAAACATCACACACGCCCGGGAAAAAACACAGGAAACCAGGCCCCCAAAAAAAGGGAAAAAACCAACAAAGCGCCCGGGGGTCAAACACCCACCGAAAAGTAAACCGTGAACCGGGGAAAAAAGTAACAAAAAACCCGAAAAGTTGCAAACCAAAAACCGGGGGAAACAAAAGGAAAACCACGAAAGTGCAACACTCCCCAAACTGTGAAACACCCACCCCCCGGGGAACATTCAAACCCTTTTAAAACCCGGGGGAAACATTAACACATGCCCGGGTTTGAAACCATTAAAACCGCCAAAAGGGAAAAATTAAAAAGGCCCCGGAAAACACAACACAGGGGACCAAGGGAAAAACCAAAACAGGGCCCCCTGGGACACACGGCACCGGAAAGGAAAATTCACAACTGCCAAAGGGGGGGGGGGGGGACACCCCTGCCAAGTAAACACAGAAACAGTTTAAAGGACAACCCCCCAAATGGTATTTAAACACCAATTTTTTTGGGGAAAAAATTGTCACAACTGGCACCGGGGAAGGGTCCCCCCGGACCGTGAAGGGGAACCCCCGGGCACCTAAAAACACCCCCAAACAGTCACGTAATGGTCATCACGCAAAGTAAGGGACCTTTAAAAAAATTTAAAACGGGGGAAACGGTACACATAGCACTGGGAAATTCAAAACAGTCCGGGGGGACATTAAAAAAACCATCGGAAAGTCACCAATCAACCTGGGAACATTTAACCGGGAAAAACCCTGGGGAACGCAACACGTCACCCGGGGGGAAACAGTCACACAGGCCCCAAAATGGGCACCCCTTGAAACCGGGAATGGAAAACAAAAGCGAAAACCGTGGAATTACACACACAAAAAGTGGAAGGAAAAAAAAACACTGTCATGGGGAAACAGCACACGCCATGGGGAGATGGTACAGTCACACAGCTGTCTATGTGGAGATGGTACGTCACACAGCTTCTACTGTGGAGATGGTACAGTCAAAAGGGGGGTTTCGGGGGAATGGTTCTTTTACACAGCTGACCCTACCGGGAATGGTACAGTCAAACACGCTGTCTATCTTGGGAGATGGTACAGTCTCACAGCGGTCACCGGGGAATGGTACATCTAACCAGCTGGGTCTACCGTGGAAGGTACTCTACACACGGTCTACCGGGGAGATGGTACAGTCTAACCGGTTACCGGGAATGGTACAGCCTACACAGCTGCATTGGGGAGATGGTACGTCTACACAGTGTCTATCGGGAAGGTACGTTTACACGCTGGTCCTCGTGGAAATGGACAGTCTACACAGCTGGTCTACCGGAGATGGTACAGTTACACAGCTGGCACCGGGAATTACCTACACAGCGTTACTCTGGAGGGGTACACCCTACACAGCTGGTCATCGGGGGAATTTTTTTACAGTCACACAGCTGGTTACTCGTGGATGGTACAGTTACAAGCTTTTCATCTGGAGATGGTAATCTACACAGCGTCTATCGTGGAGAGGTACAGTTAAAGCGGTTATCGGGGAATGGTACAGTCTACACAGCTGGTCTACTCGGGAGATGGTACAGTTACACACTTTATCTAAATTAATTAAAAAAAAAAAAAAAAAAAAATGGGGGGGGAATTAATTTAAAAAAATTTTTTGGGGGTTTTTTTTTTGGGAAAAAAATTAATTTTTTTTTTTTTTTTGGGAGGGTTTTTTTTTTTTGGGGGAAGTTTTTTTTTTTTGGGGGGTTCTTTTTTTTTTTTTGGAATGGTGTTAAAATTTTAATTGGGGTTGGGAATGGTAATTACAAGGGGTTGTTGGGTTTTTAAATTAAAATTTAAATTGGGATTGTTAAAGGGTTGTAATTTTATTTTAAAGGGGTTTGTGGGGGAAAGTTAAGAGGGTTATGTGGGAAGGTAATTAAAGGGGTTTATGGGAGTTGGGAAAGTTAAAGGGGTTTATTGAGTTGGAATTTAAATTTGAAACCCGTGAAGGTACATTAAAAGGGTTCTGGGGGGAGGGTACAGTCTACACAGCGGGTTACCCCCGTGGAGAGGTACAGCCCCAAAGTTTTCTGGGGAAGGAGTAAACGGGCACCGGGGAGATGGTACAGCACACAGCGGGTGTACTCGGGAGATGGTACATTCCCCAAACGGTGTACCTGGAGAGGTACATTACCCCAGTGTTACTCGTGGGGAGGGAACAGCTACACAGCGGGTACTCGTGGAGATGGTACAGTCACACAGGGGGTTTATCGTGGAGAGGTACAGTCTACACAGCGGTTTACTCGTGGAGATGGTACAGTTACACAGTGGTTATCGGGAGATGGAAACAGTCTACACAGCTGGTCACTCGGGGAAGGTAAGTTACACAGCTGGTCTATCTGGAGAGGAACATCACACGCGGTTACTCGGAGATGGTACGTCTACACAGTGGTTACTCGTGGAGTGGTACAGTCTACACAGGGGTGTACTCGGGAGATGGTACGTCTACACAGCTGGTTACCGGGAGATGGTACATTTACACAGCTGGTTACCGTGGAGATGGTCAGTCTACACGCTGGCCCACCCCGTGGAGAGGACGTTACACAGCGGGTCTACGGGAGTGGCGTCTAACAGCGGGGTTACTCGTGGAAATGGTCGTCTACACAGCGGGTGTACTCTGGATGGACAGCTACACAGCGGTGTATGTGGAATGGTACGTCACACAGTGGTTATCGTGGGGATGGTCAAAGTTACACAGCTGGGGTACTCGGGAAGGGTACGGGCTACACAGTTTGGTTAACTCTGGAATGGTACAGTTACCAGTGTGTACCGGGAGATGGTACAGCAAAACCGCGGTTATTTGTGGAGATGGAAAGGGGTTACACGTGGTTATGGGGAGAGGGTACAGTTACACAGCTGGTTCTGTGGAAGATGGTACAGTCCTACACAGGGGGTCTACTCGGGGGAGAGGTCCAGTTCACAGCTGGTCTACTCGTGGAGATGGTACATTACACAGCTGTTACTCGGGAGTGGTACAGTCTACACGCGGTCTACGGGGAGATGGTACAGTCACATGTGGTGTACTCGTGGAGATGTACGTCACACGCGGGGTTATCGGGAGATGGAACAGTCACAAGCTGGGTACTCGGGAGATGGTACAGCAAACCCAGCTGGTGTACTCGTGGAGGGGTACCACACAGCGGGTTGTACTCTGGAGAGGGTACAGTTACCACGGGTTACCGGGAGATGGTACATTTACACAGCGGGTGTACCGGGAGATGGTACAGTCTACACAGCTGGTGTACTGGGAGATGGTACAGCTACACAGCGGTTACTCGTGGAAGGGTAAGTCTACAAGCGGGTACTCGTGGAGATTTTACAGCTAAAACAGCTGGTGTATGTGGAATGGTACAGTCTACACAGTGGTTACTCGTGGGATGGTACAGTCACACAGCTGTCTACTGGGGGAGATGGTAAAGTTACACGGGTGGTTATCGTGGAAATGGTAAGTCTACACAGCTTGTTATCGGGGGAGATGGTACAGTTACACAGGGGTTATCGTGGAGATGGTAAGTCTACACAGGGTGTACTCGGGGAGGGTACAGTCACACAGCGGGTGTACTCTGGAAGGGTACAGTTACACAGCGGTTACCGGGGAGTGGTACATTTTAACCAGCTGGTGTCCGGGGAGAGGTACAGTCTACACAGCTGGTCTAAAAAAAAAAAAAAATTCCCTGCCCCTAAGGAAAATCAAATTTGGGTATGTCTCAAACAATGGCAAAATGTCAAACAACAATGGCAACCACAATTGCAACACAGTGCAACACAGTGCAACACTGGAAACACAGGAAAAACACATTGCCAAAACACATGGAACCCCAACAAAAGGAAAACACATGGCAACACATGTGCAACACTCCAACACAGTGCAAACTTTTGGAAAACACATGCGCAACACAGTGCAACCAGGAAAACACATCCCAAAAGTGCAACACTGTGCAAAAATGCGCAACACGTGTGAACACTGGCAACACGGTGCAACAATGTGCAACACACTGCAAAAAGGGTGCAAAATGTGCAACCACGTGCAACCAAAAATCAACAATGCAACACATGTGCAACACATGAACACACAACACGGGCAACACACTGAAACACATTAAACACAGTGAAAACACATTGCAACACCCACGTGCAACAAATGTGAACACACTAAAAACAAAAGGGGCAACACATGTGCAACACACGCGCACAAAAGGGGGCAACACATGTCAACACATGCGCAACACATGTGCAAAACACGTGCAACACAGTGAAACACACGTGCAACACATTGCAACACATGTGAAAACACATGCGCAACACATGTGCAACACACGTCAACACATGTCAACACAATGCAACACATGCGCAACACACGTGCAACACACTCCAACACATGTGCAAAACACAGCAACACATGTCAACACACGGCAACACACGGCAACCATTGCAACACATGTGCAACACATGTGCAAAAACACGTAAAACACATGTGCAACACACGGCAACACATGTGCAAACATGTGCAACACATCCCCAACACAGTGCAACACTTCCAACACAGTGCAACCAGTGCAACCATTAAACACATGGAACACATGGAAAAACAAGTGCCACATGTGCAACACATCGCAACACATGTGCAACACACGTGCAACACATGCGCAACACATGTGAAAAAAAAATGTGCAACACAGGCAACCAGGCAACAAAAACCCCAAAACACAGCGAAACAACGTGCAACACATGCGCAACACATTGCAACACACATGCAACACATGGAAACACATGCGCAACCATGCGCAACACACGCCAAACATGTGCAACACATGTGCAACACGTAACTATGGCAACACATGTGCAACACATCGCAACACTGCAAAACACACCCCAACACTTGAAACACATTGCAACACATTGAACATAGGGCAACACATTGAAACACATGCCAACACACTGCAAAACATCCCAAACCACATGCCCAACCATGTGAAAACACAGTGCAACACCGGCAACACATGTGCAACACACGTGCAACACATTGCAAAAAAACGTGCAACACATGTGCAACACTTTTGGCAACACATGCGCAACACACGTGCAACACATGCGCAACACATGTGCAACACCGTGCAACACAGGGCAACACATGTGAACACACGGCAAAAACGTGTGCAACACCTGGCAACACATGTTGCAACACATGTGAAAACACATGCGCAACACGGGGTGCAACACATGCCCCAACACATGTGCAACACATTGGCAACCACGTGCAAACATGTGCAACACATGAAAACTACACATTGCGCAACACGTTGCAACACATGTGCAACACACGTGCAAACAATTGAACACATGTGCAACACATGCGCAAACCACTTTGGCAACACATGTGCAACACAATGCGCCAACACACGTGCAACACATGTGCAACACACGTGCAACACAGTGCAACACATGTGCAACACATGCCAACACTTTGTGCAACAACGTGCAACACATGTGCAACACATGGCAACACACGTGCAAACACATGTGCAACACATGCGCAACATATGGCAACACACGTGCAACACATGTGCAAACACATGCGCAGCACATGTGCAAAACATGTCAACACAGTGCAACACATGTGCAACACACGTGCAACCAAAAATGTGCAACACCACGTTGCAACACATGTGCAACACATGTGCAAAAACGTGCAACACAATGGAAAGCACACGTGCAAAAACAGTGCAACACACGTGCAACACCACGTGCAACACATTGCAACACATGTGCAACACACGTGCAACACATGTGCAACACATGTGCAACACATGCGCAACACATGTGCAACACAACGTGCAACACACTGCAACACTTGTGCAACACATATGGCAAAAACATTGTGCAACACACGTGCAACACATGTCAACACGTGGCAAACAACGTGCAACACATGTGCAACACATGTGCAACACATGGCGTAACAGCAACCCCAATGTGCAAACACATGTGCAGCACATGCGCAAACACGTCAACACACGTGAAACCCAACCCCGTGCAACACATGTGCAACAAAATTCCCAACACATGTGAAACCCACACGTGCAACACATGTGCAACACACGTGCAACACATGTGCAACACCACGTGAAAACACCATGTTGCACACACAGTGCAACACATGTGAAAACACGTGCAACACATTGCAACACACGTGCAAAACAGGGCAACACAGTGCAACACACGTGCAACACATGTGCAACACACGTGCAGCACATGTGCAAAACACATGTTGCAGCATATGTGCAAAACATGTGCACACACAGCCAAAAACCATGTGCAACACATGTGCAACACACGTGCAACACAATGTGCAACACATGTGCAAACACATGTGCAACACATGCGCAACCACATGTGCAACACAGGGTGCAACACCGTGCAACACATGGCAACACATGCGCAAACACATGTGCAACACACGTGCAACACACGTACAACACACGTAAACCCACATGTGCAAACCCCTTGCAACACATGTGCAAAAAAACGTGCATCCACATGTGCAACACACGTGCAACACACCGTGCAACACATGGCACACATGTGCAAACACACGGCAAACACATGTGCAACACATCCCAAACACATGTGGAAATCATGTGCAACACATGCGAAAACACATGTGCAACATACGTGCAACACACGTGCAACACACGTGCAACACACGTGCAACACATATGCAACACACGTGCAAAAAAATGTGCAACACACGTGCAACACATGTGCAACACACTGCAACCATGTGGCAACACATGGCAACAAAATGCGCAACACATGTGCAACACAGAGCCAACAAACACGTGCCAACACATGTGCAACACGCAAACACAGTGGCAACACATGTGCAACACATGCGCAACACCGTGCAAACACATGTGCAACACATGCGAAACCATGTGCAACACATGTGCAACACATGCGCAACACTGTGCAACACATGCGCAACACATGTGCAACACATGTGCAACACACGTGCAACACATGTGCAACACATGTGCAACACACGTGCAACACATGTGCAACACATGTGCAACACACGTGCAACACATGTGCAACACACGTGCAACACATGTGCAACACAGGCAACACAGTGCAACACTTGTGCAACACATGTGCAAACAACATGCGAACAGGCACAACACATGTGCAACACATGTGCAACACATGCGCAACACATGTGCAACACATGTGCAACACACGTGCAACACATGTGCAACACATGTGCAACGCATGTGCAACACATGTGCAAAAATGCGCAACAAAATGTGGCAAAGCACGGGGAAAACACATGTGCAACACATGTGCAACACATGTGCAACACACGTGCAACACATGTGCAACACATGTGCAACACATGTGCAACACACGTGCAACACATGCGCAACACATGTGCAACACATCAACACATTGCAACACAGGGCACACACATGTGCAACACAACAGCAACACATGTGCAAAAAACCCACATGTGCAACAATGTGCAACACATGTGCAGCACATGCGCAACACACGTGCAACACACGTGCAACACATGTGCAAACACGTGCAAACATGTGCAACACATTGGCAACACATGCGCACACAAGTGGCAACACAGTGCAACACATGTGCAAAACATGCCAACAAAACGGAAAACACACATGCGCAACACATGCGCAAACACACGTGCAAACACATTGGCATCACATTGCAAAAACCGTGTCCAACACAGCGCAACACGTGTGCAAACACATGTGCAACACACTGGCAACACATTGGCAACACATGCAACACATGGCAACACACGCGCTACACATGGCAACATACGTGAAAAACACATGTGCAACACACGTGGAAAAACACATGTGCAACACATGTGCAACACCGTGCAACACATGTGCAACACAGTGCAACACTGTGCCCCACGCCAACACATGTGCAACAAAACGTGCAACACAAGTGCAACACATGTGCAACACACGCGCAACACATGTGCAACACATGTGCAACACATGCGCAACACATCCCCAAACACGTGCAACACAGTTGCAACACACGTGGCAACACATGTGAAAACACATGTGCAACACATGTGCAACACACTGACCAACAATGTGCAACACATAAACACATGCGCCAAACAACGGGCAACACCCCTTGCAACACATGTGCAACACCCCATGAGCACAATGTGCAACACAGGCAACACATGTGCAACACACGTGCAACATGGCAACACATCTTGCAACACATGTGCAACACACGGGGAAACCCCACGTGCAAACACATGTGCAACACACGTGCAACACATGTGCAACACAGTCAACCCACACGTGGCAAACACATGTGCAACACACGTGCAACACATGTGCAACACACAGTGCAACACATGTGCAACAAAATGTGCAACACACGGGGCAACACATGTGCAAACACACGTGCAACACATGGCAACACAGTGCAAACACACGTGCAACACACGGGCAACACATGAGCAACACATTGTGCAACACACGTGCAACACATGGCAAACACAAGTTGCAGCACAGTGCCAACACATGTGCAGCATATGGGGCAACACATGGCAACACATGTGCAACCACATGTGCAACACACGTGCAACACATGCAACACATGTGCAACAATGTGCAACACATGCGCAACACATGTGCAACACATGGCAACACACGTGCAACACATGTGGCAACACATGCGCAACACAGGGGCAACACACGTGCAACACACGTAAACAACACCGGCAACACATGTGCAAACACAACGTGCAACAATGGCAACACACTATCACATGTGGCAACCCCCACGTGCAACCACGTGCAACACATGTCAGCACATGTGCAACAACACGTCAAACCCACATGTGCAAACACATGCGAACACATGTGGAAATCATGGTGCAACACATGCGCAACACATGTGCAAATACGTGCAACACACGTGCAACACACGTGCAAACACATATGCAACACACTTGCAAACAGGGTGCAACACACGTTGCAACACATGTGCAACACAGTGCAACACAGTGCAACACATTGCAACACATTGGGGCAACCAGACAACACACGTGCAACACAATGTGCAACACACGGCAACCTGTGCCCACCACACGTGCAACACACGTGAACACACGTCAACACATGTGCAACACATGCGAAACAACATGTGCAACACATTGGAAACCCCATGTGCAACCATGCGCAACACATGTTGAAACCCACATGCCAACACATCGTGCAACACATGTGCAACACACGTGCAACAACATGCGCAACACATGTGCAACACACGTGCAACACATGTGACCACATTGCAAACACACGTGCAACACAGGGTGCAACAAACGTGCAACACATGTGCAACACAGTGCAAAAACAGGGTGCAACACATGTGCAACCTTTTTGCAACACAGTGCAACCAGCGGAACACATTTGCAACACTTGCAACACATGTGCAACACAATGCGAAACATGTGAAAACATTTTTGCACGCACGTGCAACACAGTGCAACGCATGTGCAACACATGTGCAAACAATGTGCAACCAGGTGTCAGAAACACGTGCAACAATGTGCAACACATGTGCAACAATGTGGCAACACACGTGCAACAACTGCGCAACACAATGTGCAAACACACGTGCAACACATGCGGCACACATGTGCAAACCCCACGTGCAACACATGTGAACACAGCACAACAATATGCAACACACGGGGCAACACATGTGCAAACATGTCAACACTGTCAGCACATGCCCCAACACACGTGCAACACACGTGCAACACATGTGCAACACAGTGCAACACATGTGCAACCCCTGTGCAACACAGCGGCAACACTGTGCAACACATGTGCAACACATGCGCAACACACGTGCAACACATGCCAACACATGCGCAACACACGTGCAACACATGGGGCATCCATGCGCAACACGTGTGCAACAAATGCGCAACACGTGTGCAACACATGGCAAAAAACACGGGGCAAACATGTGCAACACATGGCAACACATGGTGCAACACACGCGCACACATGGCAACATACTGCAAACACATGGGGCAAACACACGTCAACACATGTGGCAACACACGTGCAACACATGTGCAACACGTGTGCAACACATGCGCAACACATACGCAACACCGTGTGCAACAACATAGTCGCGACGCACATTGCCAACACATGTGCAACAAATGTGACAACACATGCTCAACACATGCCAATCACGTGTGCAAACAAAGTGCAAACACATGCGCAAACACATGCGCAACACGTGTGCAACTCATGGCAAACACATGTGCAACACATGTGCACACACTGCAACAGACATGTGCGAACACATTGGCAACACGTGTGCAACTCATGCGCAACACATGCGCAACACGTGTGCAACATGCACATGCGCGAACCACGTGTGCAACAACACTGTGCAACACATGCGCAACACATGAGCAACACATGTGCAACTCATGCGCAAATTCACATGCGCACAGCGTGTGCAACACATGCGCACACGTGTGCAACACACGTGCAACAAACACATTCGCAACACATGTGCAATAACACATTGCAACACATGCGCATTCACACGTGCACCACATGTGCAAACACAGTGTGCAACTAATGCGCAACACACGTGCAATACACATGTGCAACACATGCGCATACACACGTGGCAACACATGTGCAACACATGTGCAACTCATGTGCAACACACGTGGGCAACACATGTGCAACACATGTTGCCACCACGTGCAACAACACGTGCAACACATGTTGCAACTCATGATGCACACACTGCAACACATGCGCAACACATGTGGGCTAAGCACATGTGCAGAGCACATGCGCAAGCACATGCGCAACACACGTGCAACATCATGTGCAACACATGCGCAACACACGTGCAACAACATGAGGCAACTCATGCGCAACACACGTCAACACATGTTTGCAATTCAAGCGCATACAACATAGCGCAATACAGCACGTGCAAACACATGT
>NC_069463.1:32427137-32445985 GCF_026875155.1 Cherax quadricarinatus
AGGAAAGGAAGGAAAAAAAAGGGAAGGGGAAAGGAAGGGAGGGGGGAGGGGGGAAAGGGAAAGGGAAAGGGAAAGGAAAAGAAGGGAAAGGGGGGTGGAAAAAGGGAGGAAGGAAAAAAGGAAAGGGGAGGAAGGAAAAAGGGAAAGGGAGGGGGGAAAGGAAGGAAGGAAGGAAGGGAGGAAGGAAGGAAGGGAGGGGGGAAATAAAGGGAAGGAAAGGGGGGGAAGGGGAGGATGGAAGGAAGGGTTTAAAGGGAATGTTTGGAGGGAGGCCCCAAAGGAAGGGAGAAAGAAGGAAGAAGGGAAATAAGGAAAAGGAAGGAGGAAAGGAAGGAAAGGAAGGAAGGAAGGGGGAAAGGGAAAGGGAAAGGGAAAGGGAAAGGGGGGGATGGGGGGCAGAAACCCTTTGCAAACTTTCTTCTTTAATAACTTGGCATAAAAGATCCCAAAGATTTGTTTCCTCTCGGGGGTACGTTAGGATTTTATAACTGGATCACAAGATACCAAGAATTTTCTCACTCTCTGGGTACTGTCTGGGAGTTGAAATTGGCATCACAAGATCCCAAGATGTTTACCCTTGGGTACTGCCCAGGGGGCTTGATAATTTGGATCAAAGTACAAGAATGTTCTCACTCTCTGGGTACTGTCTCAGGGTTTGATAACTTGGCATACAAGATACAAAAATGTTCTCATTTCTGGGTATGTTCAGGAGCTTGATAACTTGGCATCACAAGATCCCAAAAATGTTTCACTCTGGGTACTGTCTCAGGAGCTTGATAACTTGGCATCCAGATCCCAAGAATGTTCTCATTCTCTGGGTACTGTTCAGGAGTTGAAAAATTGGCATCACAAGATACCAAGAATGTTCTCACTTCGGGGGTTACTGTCCAGGAGTTGATAATTTGGCATCAAAAAGATCCCCAAGAATGTTTCTTTCTCTGGGTTACTGTCTCAGGAGTTTGTAATTGCTCAAAGATACCAAGAATGTTTCACTCTCTGGGTACTGTTCAGGAGCTTGATAAGGGCATCAAAAGTCCCAAAGAATTTTTCTTCTCTGGGTACTGTTCAGGAGTTGTAACTTGGTCACAAGATCCAAGAATGTTTCACTCTCTGGGTACTGTTCAGGGCTTGAAAATTTGGGCATCAAAAGTCCAAGAATTTTTCCCTCTCTGGGTACTGTTCAGGAGTTTGATAACTTGGATCATAAATCCCCAAGAATGTTTCATTTCGGGTATGTTAGGAGCTTGTAACTTGGCATCCAAGATACCAAGAATGTTCTCCTTGGGGGTACTGTCTCAGGAGTTGATAACTGGCATCACGAGTACCAAAATGTTCTCTTTCTGGGTACTGCTCAGGAGTTGATAATTTGGCATCAAAAGATCCCAAGAATGTTCTACTCTCTGGGTTACTGTCTCAGGGCTTGAAAATTTGGCATAAAAGGATACCAAGAATGTTCTCATTCTCTGGGTACGTCTCAGGGTTTGATAATTGGCTCCAAGATACGAATGTTCTCTTTCCCTTGGTTACTGTCTCAGGAGCTTGAAAACTTGGCATCACAAGTACCAAGAATGTTCCACTCTCTGGGTACGTTAGGAGCTTGATAACTTGGCTCAAAGATACAAAATGTTCTTTCTCTGGGTACTGCTAGGGCTTGAAAAATTGGATCAAAAGATAAAGATTTTCTCACTCTCGGGGGTCTGTCTCAGGAGTTGAAAAATTTGGGCCCATCAAAAAGATCCCAAGATGTTCTCACTTCTGGGTCTGTTAGGGTTTGTAACGGGCTCACAAGATCCCAAAAAAGTTTCATTCTCTGGGTACGTTCAGGGCTTGATAATTGGATCACAAGATCCCAAGAATTTCTCCTTTGGGGTACTGTTCAGGAGCTTGATAATTGGCATCACAAGATACAAAAATGTTATTTCTGGTTATGTCTCGGGAGTTTTGATAATTTGGGCATCACAAGTACCAAGAATGTTCTCACTCTCTGGGTATGCTCAGGAGCTTGATAACTTGGCATCACAAGATAACAAAAATGTTTCATTCTTGGGTACTTTCAGGGTTGATAAACTTGGATACAAGTCCAAGAATGTTCTACCTCTGGGTACTGTCTCAGGAGTTGATAATTGGATCACAAGATCCCAAGAATGTTCTCATTTTGGGTACTGCTCGGAGCTTGATAATTGGGTCACAAGTCCCAAGAATGTTTCATTTGGGTACGTCTCAGGAGCTTGATAATTGGCATACAAGATACCAAAAATGTTTCACTTCTGGGTTTACTGTTCAGGAGCTTGATAATTTGGGGATCACAAGATAAAAAGAATTTTCTCACTTCTGGTACTGTTCAGGAGCTACTGCCAGTGTTTGTGGATTTTAACACGGATTACCCACTTCTGAATGTCTGGAGCCACGTATTCCAATACTGCCACAGACTGTGTGACAAAAAGTCTTTTTTGGTTTGTACCAGGTAGGAATTCAGTAGCTTGAAAGACATCCAAGCCCTCTGATATATAGAAGAAATAAATGCGGAGCCACAAGAAGAGGAACGCACAAAAATTTATCCCCCAAAAAGGAATTATTACGAGCTCCTTAATATGTAAGATCTGCTCCAGGTTTTGTAGAAGGCTTACGCAATATTACCACTTTAGCTGCTCAGCGATGCTGACCATGTTGTGTGGCATGCAAAGATTTACAAAACCCCTTTATTCGACGATGCCCCAACCCTCATTTACGGGTATCTCCCCCAACCAGCGAACCAGGTTGCTGAGAGTTGATGATGGGGCCCCGTCGTTCAACTAGTGACCAGGTTCCAGCCAATAAGAAGATGGTTTTGGCAATCACAGAGGTTATGTGGGTACCACTGTCCTGTCTGCCCTTGTCATTCCCATTCTAGAGCTGGTTGAAGCACGGTCTGCTATCTTGTGGCTTCTATTTCTGCCTTGCTTACTGTGGAGTGCACTATACTTATCACTGTACATAGTGTACATATTGCTGTTCTAAATTGGTGAAGGATAATATAAGTCTAAACTTTTTCTGCTGTGTTTATTTTGCTCCCGTTACACCCAGGATAACAGGCCATTTGGATTCCTGGGTTGTAATATGGGTAGCCTGTCCGAGAGCTGGAGCTGGACTTAGAGAACGGTTGAGCTTAGGGTGAAGCTCGTAAGCAGGAACATTGTGCAGCTTGCTGATCGGGGGCATTGCATTAGCTTTGCCTAGGCTTTACAATAATTTTCGTGTCAGTTATGTTATGGTCAGCCTTGCTATTGTGTGATCGTTCAACAGCTCGCTACTAGCTTGTTCGGTTGTACTCGCTTCGCTAGGTCAACTTCTTAGAAAAAGCGTAAGCTGTCTGGCATTGTTTTACAAATTTTGCATGTCGTTGTTTACTCCCTGTTCGGTGTGGGAATTTTGCAGTCACTTTGTTGAAATGCGTATTCTGCAATGGGTACTGTGCATTAGCAAAAGCGTGTTCTGCAAATTAACGTGTTACTATGGTATTCTGCAATCGTACTGTGCATAGCGAATAACTTATGCCTACCTAGAGAGTCAGACGTCTGGTGTCGTGCATATATAACAAAAAGGCACAATACCGTGACTGGAAACGATACACAAATAACCCGCACATAAAAGACAGAAGCTTACGACGACGTTTCGGTCCGACTTGGACCATTTGACAAAGTCACACTTGTGACTTTGTCAATGGTCAAGTCGGACGAAACGTCGTCGTAAGCTTCTGTCTTTTATGAGCGGGTTATTTGTGTGTCGGCATATACTTTGCATAACCTACCTAAATTGTCCCTACAGCATTGTTGGCAAATTGCTCGTTCCATTGGCATTAAATACAAAAGCACTCACAGCTGCGCAACTGCGTTCACTGATTGCTGACAAACTTATAGAAGAAGAGATGGCACATCAGACTCCTCCGTCTATGGTAGCTAGGGCAAAAACTACTATGTTCTCGCAAGAGGAAGATGATACACCTACGTAGCAAAATGGTCAGTATAGTGCAGCTGGGTTGTCTCAAGGTGAATCAGCGTCGTTGGCACTTGAGCTGGCAAAAATCAATCTTGAACAAACTAGGGAACAGAGAGCATTCGCAAGGGAAGAATTTGATAGGGAAAGAGAAAAGAGGCAGTTTTCGCATTCTGTAAATAATTTTAGTTTACAGAAAGCAGTACAGTTTGTTCCCCGCTTCAATGAGGCCGAACCAGAACAATTTTTCGAAAGCTTCGAAAATCAGGCTCGAGCCTTGAGGTGGCCGGAACAGCATTGGGCATCGTTGGTTCATACAGCATTGTTTGGTAAGGCACAGGAATTTATGTCAGTATTAAATGACGCTGAATTTTCTGATTATCAAGTAGTGAAGACCACAGTGTTGGGAGCATATACATGTATCCCAGCCAAATATAAAAAGATTTTTAAGCTGGGCAGACGACAGCTTGGTCAATCCCTAGTGGACTTTGTGAGACAGCAAACCAAAGCTTTTACCAGCTGGTATAAAGCAAGTGGTGTCTCTACCTTTGAGGAGCTGGTGCAGCTTATTCTGATTGATAACCTGCTGAAGTCTGTGGGACCAGAGGTTCGAGTCTTTCTGCAGGATCGTGACTTAACCACTGCATTGGAGGCAGCCAGGTTGGCTGATACCTTCGAAACTAACCGCTCCTTGTCCGAGCGGTCCCGTCTCTCTTTTCAACAGCTTGGCACGAGCAGAGATCGTCAACCTTGGAGAATGAAGTGCCAGCCGGAGGGAGAACGTCTACGTCAGCCAACTAAGTCACCTGGTGAGCCACGCTTCTCAACTTATGGTCCACCTGCGGAGAGGCAAACTACTCATGGTGCATCTCGACAACAGTATCCAGAGAGACTCTAGCCAGAACGACACCATTTGCAACGTCAGCAGGGAGTAAAGGGCAAGCATGTCGTCTGCTTCCTGTGTAATAAAGGTCACATCCGTCCCAACTGCCCCCATAAACCCCAACCCATTGGGAAAATCTCTAATATCCCTTGTAACATGTCCCCTAGAGAAGTAGAAAAAGGTATGGCCCCTTATTATTGTAAGAGTCTTATTTCCCTTCAGGAAAACTCAGAAACAACTGAAGTAAAGACCTTTAGAGATACTGGAGCATATTGCACACTTGTAAGAGAAGGAATATTACCCCTTTCAGAGAACATTTCCTTGAATTCCTCTGTTTTATTGGAAGCATTTGGAGGAGCTATATATTCTGTTCCTTAGCATAAAATTTATGTACAATGCAAATATTACACTGGGCACTTGACTGTAGGTGTCTCAAAAGGATTCCCCATGAAAGATGCCATGTTATTACTGGGTAATAACATTACTACTGTTAGTGTGTGTCCTGAACCTATAATGAGTAATTCTTCTCCAGTGTTGGCCATAACTCGGGCAACATCCCAAGGGTTGTCTGGAGAGAATGTTGACCTATCCTTGGACGACTCCGATCTCGGAATAGCCACGTTGTTTTATGAGGCACACCGGCCGGAGCCTCGTAAATCCCGATCAAGCCTTCCTATTCCCAGGTTGCAGGATTGCCAGATGTCTGTTTCCATGCCCGAGGGACTGTCCTTCCGGGAGGAACAACGAAAGGACCCTTCTTTAAAATTCGCTTTTCAGGCAGCCATGGGTAAATCCTCTTTGGGTCATCCGGTCAAGTATGAAGTTAAAAACGATTATTTGACCTGCACTGAGACTGGTAAGGAGATAGAGGGCCGGAAATTGCGTGACAGGTTAGTGGTTCCAACCAAGTTTAGACCTAAAATATTAAATATAGCTCATACTTCATTAGGAGGTCACTTAGGAATTACAAAAACCTTGTATAGAATCACAAAAGAATTTTATTGGCCAAAATTAAAGAAAGATATGAAGAATCATATTAGGTGTTGCCGAGAATGTCAGCAAGTAGGGAAACCTGGACATTCCATTAAACCTGCACCTCTCCAACCTATACCTGCTGATGGAGAACCTTTTGTAGATTTAATTATAGATTGTGTAGGTCCACTACCTAGGTCAAAGTCTGGAAATCAATATTTATTTACGATTATGGATAAAGTAACCAGATATTCTGAAGCAATTCCCATGTGTTGTATTAATACTAAAGCTATTCTCAAAGCTTTAACCAAATTCATTTCTTGTTTTGGCATTCCTAGAACTATTCAAAGTGATCAAGGTACTAACTTTACTAATATTTTTTCGGATGTGCCGAAAAAATGTACGTTAGGTTATCATGATGTAGATGTGGGAAACTCTAACCCAATTAAACTCTCCCCATACAGAGCTAATCCTGAAAAGCAAAGGCTACTTCAGCAGGAAGTAGAATTTTGGTTAAAGCATGGTTTAGTTGAGGAGTCATCTAGTCCATGGGCTTCACCGTGCATCCTTGTGAAGAAGGCTGATGGAGGGTTTCGTATGTGTACAGACTACCATAAGGTGAATGAGGTCACAATTACAGATGCTTACCCACTTCCTCATCTGGATGATGTAATTGACTTTGTGGGTAAGGCTACTTTTGTGTCCAAGTTAGATCTCCTTAAAGGCTACTGTCAGGTACCTTTGACGGATAAGGCGAAGGAAATCTCCCCTTTTAAATTTCCAGGAGGTAATTTCAATACACAGTTCCCCCCCTTCAAAATGAAAAAATTCCCCCCTCTTCATTCCAGAAACTTACCATCAGGTTTTAAAGGGATTGAAGGCAGGGCAGGCCCTGAGAATTTTTGGGGTGTCTGTTACTTGGGATAAAACCTACTTAGACTTAAGGCTCTTTTGGAATTTAAGATTTCCCCATTTAACATTAATTTATCTAAAAATCTTCCTTTTGGCCCGGATGTCACTTTTTCCCAAAAAAAAAAAAAATAAACGTAAAGTTTTGCATTAAAAGATTATCCATTCCTCATGATAGGATTCTTTCAATTTCCCCTGGGCATGATGGTTTTTTACAAAATTTTCTGTAAGAATTTCTCAGTTTGTACCCCTCTTACCCCTTTTCCATCACAAATTTCCCCTTTAATTGGACCCCGATTGTCAACTTTTTTTGACAAAGCAAAAAGAATATTGTGTACTGCCCATTCCTTGCTCCAGATTTCCCAAATTTTTTTTCTTACGGTTGATGTTTGTGATTTGGGGGTTGGGGGCAGTACATACAAAACGAAAATTTGGGAGTTGCAGCTGTCATATTTTCAGCCAATTTCCCAGCCCATCGAGGGCTTCTCTACCATTCAAAAAAGAAGCCCTGGTTATGGTTTTGGAGCATTTCGATGTTTTTGGGCCCAGACATCACGGTGCTCACGTCCACAGTGATCACACCTTATATACTCCAAGCCATGAAAAACCACAACACAAGGTCAGCACTGGATGCTAAGACTGCAACCATACCACCGAATTAAAAATTACCCGCAAAGAAAATGTGTTCGGATCTTTATCTAGAGTCAAAATTTTTTTATTTTTTTTGGTTGGGTTTCATATTATTTGTGGAAACCCCTTTTCAACACTTTTTTTTATCTGGGGTGGGGTTTTTTTTAGTGGGGGGTTCGGGCTACCATCCGCTGTATTTTGGGACCTAAAATGCCGACTGACTGCTGTCTCACTCTGAGTTTGGGGTTGGCTTTTTGTCACGAAAAAAAGCTAAAACCCCCATCAAAGGGTTTGGATGGGGAGGGGAAAGGCGGCCCCATTTTTTGTGCCATGGCGGCACGGTTATCATGGAGGTGGCACCCTAATCTGACCCTTCTCGGGTGGGGGTGTGGCATAAAAGAGTAGAAACCCTTTTTATTGGGGCATTACACACCCTCTTTAAGGGCTTCTCCCCCAACCAGTAACCAGGTTGCTGGGTTATGATGGGGGCCCCGTCGTTAACTGTGCCCCGGTTCCCTGCCATTAAGAAGATGGTTTTTGGGAATCACAGAGGTTATGTGGGGGACCACTCTCCGTCTGCCCTTGTTATTCCCCATTCTAGAGGGTTTAAAACAGGTCTGCATCTTTTGGCTTTTGTTTTTTGCCTTGCTTACCCGGGGGGCACTATACTTATCACTGTACAAGTGTACATATTGCTGTTCTAAAATTGGTGAAGGATAATTAAGTCTAAACTTTTTCGCTTGGTTTTTTTTTGCTCCTTTTCACCTAGGATAACGGCCCTTTGGATTTTCCTGGGTTGTAATGTTTACAAAGCCTGGAACATTAACTAAAAAACCCAACCAAAAACTTTAAATCCTTTGGCTCCCCTAATAGGCCAAACCCCTGTTGATAATTTTAAAAAAAAAGGAAAACCAAAGGGCAGTTTCAAAACCCCAAAGAAGAAACTGGGCTGAAAAATCTCCGAAAAAATAAAAAATAAAATGGCAGAAAATATTAAAGTTAAACCCGATACACTAACCAAATCCCAACAAGGTTAATACAACAGGAATTGGAAAACTGTTTTTTTTGGAGGGGGGAAAAACTTCAATCCTTGAATACGGTGCTTACTAAAAAAGGGGTTTTGGGAAAACAGTGTGTGGGGGAATAACGATAGGTAAAAATTTTTGGTTTTTTCCAAAAAACCAGCAGGTCTTTAAGGTGAATACAGCACCCCCCCCAGTACCCCCTTTTCGTCCCGCATGGGGTTTTTTTTTTAAAACCCGAGAAATTTTCCCACAGGCCCCGGTGGTCCCCTTTTTTAAACAAACCTTCACACCCAAAATATTTTCTAAAACCCCAAAGAACAGCTTGATCCCGTCACTAACTTTTACTTCTTACCCTGTGGGAGCTCCGATTTTGTCAAAACTTCCATCCCAATATGACCTGGTTTAACATTTTTAGGCGATGGATCTGGGTTTTTTTTTAAATCACAAAACCCCTTTGGTTAAAAGGGAAAAAGAAAGGGGTGGAGGAAGGTGTCTTTAAAAAAATGACCCCCCAGTCCAGGGTGTTCCTCAAACCCAGAAAATTGTTTTAAAATCAAAACACTATACCTTTGTACAGATGTGCAATACAAACCACGGCAACCCCGACCCCTAACTTTTAAGGAAGAATTACCCCTTTCCTCCAAAACAAAGTCAACATTAATTGTTGGGGGGCCATAACAAAATTTTATACGAGGGACTTAAACCCTTGAAGTTTTGACAAAGAAAATTGGTTTTTTTCCCTAACTCACAAATCTTTTGGTTCTCCTTACCCAGTAGTGAGGCATTATACCCCCTTATGTTTCCCTTCTACCTATAGTGGCGCATTCATACCCCCCTTTCCCGGTTCCTCCCTTAAACCTACATGAGAGATTTCCCCCACCATTTCACTGGGTTCCTCCCCTTTACCAGTGTGACAGCATTATCCATCCTTTCCCGGTTCTCCCTTAAACCCAGATGGCACATTCACTAATCTTCACTGGGTTCCTCCCTCTACCTAGCAGTGAGCAGCATTCACTACCTATGCTTCACTGGTTCCTCCCTCTACCTAGCAGTGAGCAGCATTCACTACCCATGCTTCACTGGTTCCTCCCTCTACCTAGCAGTGAGCAGCATTCACTACCCATGCTTCACTGGTTCCTCCCTCTACCTAGTAGTGAGCAGCATTCACTACCCATCCTTCACTGGTTCCTCCCTCTACCTAGCAGTGAGCAGCATTCACTACCTATGCTTCACTGGTTCCTCTCTCTACCTAGCAGTGAGCAGCATTCACTACCCATGCTTCACTGGTTCCTCTCTCTACCTAGCAGTGAGCAGCATTCACTACCCATGCTTCACTGGTTCCTCCCTCTACCTAGCAGTGAGCAGCATTCACTACCCATGCTTCACACATATTTAAGAGCATTAGTACCATTGTACTCTCATACATTCCCCTCTTTGCTTCCATTGATAACGTTCTTTGTCTCCACAGACTCCTCAGTGCACCACTCATCTTTTTCCCTTCTTTAGTTCTATGGTTCACCTCGTCCACTCCAAAATATCTAAATACATTCATTTACTCTATTCTTCATCTCTCCAGATTAATATATAATCTGTAATTGCTTATTTTGATGCTCTCATCACCTTACTCTTTCCTCTGTTTACTTTAAAATTCCCTTAAAATACCTTCCCGAACTCGTTTAAAGGATTCTGCAACTTCTCTTCAGAATCTTCCAAAAGCAGAGCGTCATCAGCAAAAAGCAACTTTGACAACTCCCACTTTGTGTTAGATTAGTTATCGTTTAATCCCACACCTCTTGCCAACACCCGAGCATTCACTTCTCTTAGAACTCTATCTATAAATATATTGAAATATAATCTCTCTCTCTCTCTCCTACATACTCTAACCTGAGCCTCACTATCGTCGTAAAAACTCTTAACTGCTTTCAGTAACCTACCACCTATTTCCATACACTTGAAACATCTGCCACATTGCTCTAGTATCCACTCTATAACATGCCTTTTCTAAATCCATAAACACAGTGAAAAGCTCCTTATTTTTATTTAAATATTGTTCACCTATATGCTTCCATATTAACACTTGGTCTAGACAACTAGTCTTTCTAAAACCTTGTTTATTTTATTCTCAGCAAAATTTGTTAATAAAACCTCTCCCAGTCTCTCATTAGCTCTCCTACATTCCTTCTTTTAACTTCTCTTTTACTCTCCATGTACTCCATTCTAAATCTCTAGATCTACTATCTATTTTTTCTTACAAAATTCATATTCATAATTATTTCCAGTTTAAAGCCCTAATATCTCCCTCCACTGACTTATTTAGACAAGTGAACCCCATTCCAGTAATACATGTGGATTCGGGCATAGAAGAACAGTGCTGTAATATTCTTAGTGTTTGTTCACTCACAAATTAACATCAGTTGTTATGGTAAACCAGTCATTTCAGACTCTTCTCGGGAGAAATGCTACAAATTATAGGACTCTTCATTTCCTCGTAATTATATCAATGGTTGCTCTATACTTGCTATTAAATCCTCATGTTTATGGTCGCAAATTTCGTTGCGTCCAGCACCGAGGCAGATAACAGTGTTGATCCCATTACCATTCAGGGCCAGCAATCATGGCCAGCAGTCAAGACTGCTGGCCATGACGAGTAAGGCATTTGTGAAACACTTGCTAAACAGTCTCATGTGGCCAGACACTCTGGTAGACAGTCTGGTGTGGCCAGACACTCTGGTAGACAGTCTGCTGTGGCCAGACACTCTGGTAGACACTCTGGTGTGGCCAGACACTCTGGTAGACACTCTGGTGTGGCCAGACACTCTGGTAGACAGTCTGGTGTGGCCAGACACTCTGGTAGACAGTCTGGTGTGGTCAGACACTCTGGTAGACAGTCTGGTGAGGCCAGACACTCTGGTAGACACCCTGGTAGGCATAAATCTTGCTCCTACAATTATCTGCAACATCCGGTGGAGCAGTTGTTGCATGATTGTTCTTGCCTCAGTTGTCAGTGCAATGTTCAATTGAACTTCCTCACACTTACTTTCCACACACACCAGACCAGTGTTGGTTCAAGAACATTCTGGTTGCATAACACGGTGTTCAACCTGCACAATGTTCAGTCTTGTGTGGTGTTCAGTCTGTGTCCTGTTCAGCTTTCATGATGTTCAAGCTGAGTGCTGTTCTCAGCTTGATTTACAAGCTGAGTGCTGTTCTCGTAAGGCATCTACATTAGAAAATGTTGTGCTAATGGGAAATTTCAACTATAGACAGATTGACTGGAGCAATTTGACAGGAAATTTAGAGTCAGGTGACTTTCTTGATACGATCCAGGATTGTTTTTTAAAACAGTTTGTGACAGAGCCAACTAGGGGAAATAACCTCCTTGACTTGGTTCTTGCCAGTAGGGAAACACTAATTAATAATCTTGAGGTTAATGATGAGCTTGGGGAAAGTGATCACAAATCACTCAGCTTTAATATATCATGGAATTCCCCTAATAATGGCAATCAAGTCTCCGTCCCTGACTTTCGCTTGGCTGATTTCATAGGACTGAAAAATTACTTAGGTGGGCTGAACTGGAATGATCTGGCTAAGGGTCAGGTAGGTGGTGATGGTTGCCGATATGATGCTTTCCAGGGCATAGTTCTAGCTGCTCAGTCAAATTATGTTCCAAATAGGGAAATCAGATCAAACAAAAATGATCCTAAATGGATGAACAATAGATTAAAATATCTGATTGGTCAAAAGAGAGGCATATGTAGGCAAATCAAAAGAGGAGAGGGGCAATTAAGAAATCGATATATTCAGTTAAAGAGAGAAATAAAAAAGAAAATTAGAAAAGCAAAAAGAGATTATGAGGTTAAAGTTGCAAGAGAATTGAAGACTAACCCAAAAGGATTCTTTCAGGTATACAGAAGTAAGATCAGGGACAAGATAGGCCCACTCAAAAGTTCCTCGGGTCGGCTCAATGACAGTGATACTTCCTCTCAGTTTTTACACAGGAGGATACCAGCGATATTCCAGGAATGATAAATTATGTAGAACAGGACGATAATAAACTGTGTACTATTAGGGTCACAAGTGACATGGTCCTTAGGAAAATAGATAAATTAAAACCTAACAAATCCCCAGGCCCTGATGAACTGTATACAAGGGTTCTAAAGGAATGTAAAGAGGAGTTTAGTAAACCTTTGGCTAATCTTTTCAACATATCACTACAAACTGGCATGGTGCCAGATAAGTGGAAAATGGCAAATGTGATACCTATTTTCAAAGCAGGTGACAGGTCCTTAGCTTCAAACTATAGACCAATAAGCCTGTGGCATGCAAAGAGTACGTAACCTTTATTCGGCGCATGTACACACCCTCATTTACAGGCTATCTCCCCCAACCAGCGAACCAGGTTGCAAAGAGTTAATGATGGGGCCCCGTCGTTCAACTAGTGACCAGGTTCTAGCCAATAAGAAGATGGTTTTGGCAATCGCAGAGGTTATGTGGGTACCACTCTCCTGTCTGCCCTTGTCATTCCCATTCTAGAGCTGGTTGAAGCACGGTCTGCTATCTTGTGGCTTCTATTTCTGCCTTGCTTACCGTGGAGTGCACTATACTTATCACTGTACATAGTGTACATATTGCTGTTCTAAATTGGTGAAGGATAATATAAGTCTAAACTTTTTCTGCTGTGTTTATTTTGCTCCCATTTCACCCGGGGTAACAGGCCATTTGGAATCCTGGGTTGTAATAAAGCCTAACCTCCATAGTGGGAAAATTTATGGAATCAATAATTGCCGAGGCAGTTCGTAGCCACCTTGAAAAGCATAAATTAATCAACGAATCTCAGCATGGTTTTACAAAGGGGCGTTCCTGCCTTACGAGTTTATTAACTTTTTTTCACTAAGGTATTTGAGGAGGTAGATCATGGTAATGAATATGATACTGTGTATATGGACTTCAGTAAGGCTTTTGACAGGGTCCCACATCAGAGACTATTGAGGAAAATTAAAGCACATGGAATAGGAGGAGAAATTTTTTCCTGGATAGAGGCATGGTTGACAAATAGGCAGCAGAGAGTTTGCATAAATGGGGAGAAATCAGAGTGGGGAAGCGTCACGAGCGGTGTTCCACAGGGGTCAGTGTTGGGCCCCCTGCTGTTCACAATCTACATAAACGACATAGATGAGGGCATAAAGAGCGACATCGGCAAGTTTGCCGATGACACCAAAATAGGCCGTCGAATTCATTCTGACGAGGACATTCGAGCACTCCAGGAAGATTTGAATAGACTGATGCAGTGGTCGGAGAAGTGGCAGATGCAGTTTAATATAGACAAATGCAAAGTTCTAAATGTTGGACAGGACAATAACCATGCCACATATAAACTAAATAATGTAGATCTTAATATTACGGATTGCGAAAAAGATTTAGGAGTTCTGGTTAGCAGTAATCTGAAACCAAGACAACAGTGCATAAGTGTTCGCAATAAAGCTAATAGAATCCTTGACTTCATATCAAGAAGCATAAATAATAGGAGTCCTCAGGTTGTTCTTCAACTCTATACATCCTTGGTTAGGCCTCATTTAGATTATGCTGCACAGTTTTGGTCACCGTATTACAGAATGGATATAAATGCTCTGGAAAATGTACAAAGGAGGATGACAAAGTTGATCCCATGTATCAGAAACCTTTCCTATGAGGATAGACTAAGGGCCCTGAATCTGCACTCTCTAGAAAGACGTAGAATTAGGGAGGATATGATTGAGGTGTATAAATGGAAGACAGGAATAAATAAAGGGGATGTAAATAGTGTGCTGAAAATATCTAGCCTAGACAGGACTCGCAGCAATGGTTTTAAGTTGGAAAAATTCAGATTCAGGAAGGATATAGGAAAGTACTGGTTTGGTAATAGAGTTGTGGATGAGTGGAACAAACTCCCAAGTACAGTTACTGAGGCCAGAACGTTGTGTAGCTTTAAAAATAGGTTGGATAAATACATGAGTGGATGTGGGTGGGTGTGAGTTGGACCTGATAGCTTGTGCTACCAGGTTGGTTGCCGTGTTCCTCCCTTAAGTCAATGTGACCTGACCTGACTAGGTTGGGTGCATTGGCTTAAGCCGGTAGGAGACTTGGACCTGCCTCGCATGGGCCAGTAGGCCTGCTGCAGTGTTCCTTCGTTCTTATGTTCTTATGATTTACAAGCTGAGTACTGTTACCCACATCACCTCATCTGAAGGCATTTATATGTATAAAATATGCAAGTTGTAATTATCTCTGGGCAAGTGATTCCATTTGTTCAACTCTCTCTCTCTCTCTCTCTCTCTCTCTCTCTCTCTCTCTCTCTCTCTCTCTCTCTCTCTCTCTCTCTCTCTCTCTCTCATGATGTCATCCAGACATCATGAGAGGTAATGGGAGCAATCCTATTATCTGTCTCAGTGCTGGAGGCAACGATGTTGGCAGACGTAGGAGTGAAGACCTGATTTAGCAGGTATAGGTCAGCAATAGAAATAATTAGGAGTAAGGGTGGGAAGCCTGTCATATGTGGTATTTTGCCAAGGAGAGGAGTTGGAAATGAATGGTTGTCCAGGGCAATTGGTGTCAATTGCTGGCTGGACAAATACTGTAAGGAAAATGCGGTAACATTCATTGACAACTGGGACCTCTTCTATGGCAGAAATGACATGTATGCCAGGAATGGGGTTAAACTTATCTAGGTCTGGGGTGGTAGCACTGGCAACTGCAGTGGAGGGAGCAGTTAGGACTTTAAACTGGGAATAGTTAGTGGTATGGGTTTTGGCAGGAAAACAGTGAAGTCCCAGTGTAGTAATATTATGAGTTCTAGGGGAACTAGTAATAAGCAGAACGAGGTAGATATTGAAAAGCCAGGGACTTTGGGTGATAAGGACAGTAATAGGTTTAGTAGAAAAACAGAAATGAGCAGGAAGGGTAAAGAGAAAGGAGAGTCATTCAATGTTTATTATGCTAATTGCCGTAGTGCTAGGAATAAGATGGACGAGTTGAGATTAGTTGCTAGTGCAGGTAACATTGATGTATTTGCCTTAACTGAGACGTGGTTTAATTAAAAAGTCGGGACATGCCTGCAGAATGTCATATTCAGGGTTTTAAATTGTTCCAAGAAGATAGAAGTATCGGGAAGGGGGGTGGGGTGGCATTGTATGTCTGAGATCGCTTGAACTGCTGCATAAAAACGGGTATTAAGTCTGAAGTAACACATACAGAGTCTGTTTGGATAGAATTTTCAGAGGGGCATGAAAAACTGACTTTAGGAGTGATATACCGTCCCCCAAACTTAGATAGGGACCAAGGGAGACTACTATGGGAGGAAATTGTTAAGGCCACAAGGCACGATAATGTAGTAATTCTAGGAGACTTTAACTTTAGTCATATTGATTGGAATTTCTTGACTGGGAATTTAGAATCATATGACTTCTTAGAAGTAGTTCAGGATTGTTTTTTGAAGCAGTTTGTGACAGAACCTACAAGGGGAAATAACCTGCTTGACTTTAGTTATGGCAAACAATGAATCCCATGTTAATAATTTAGAAATTTAAGAGGAACTGGGTGCTAGCGACCACAAATCAATTACATTTAGTATTGAATGGAAGTACGATAGTAGCGATAACTCAGTAACAGTTCCAGATTTTCGCTTAGCAGATTACGATGGGCTTAGAGAACACTTATCATCTGTTGACTGGGGTAACGAAGAGAGCTATCAATATGACAGTTTTCTGAACACTATACATGCTGCTCAAAGAACGTTTATCCCATATAAAGAAATTAGATCAAATAGAAATGACCCAAAATGGATGAATAATAGGCTCAAATATCTACTAGGGCATAAGAAAGGAATTTATAGGCGTATCAAAAGAGGTGAGGGTCATCTTATGAATCAGTATATTGACATTAAGAGGGACTTTAAAAAGGGGATAAGAAAAGCTAAAAGGGACTATGAAATTAAAGTTGCTAGGGATTCTAAAACTAACCCAAAAATTTTTTTTCAGGTCTATAGAACAAAAGTTAGAGATAAGATAGGTCCCCTTAAAAATAACTATGGGCACCTTACTGACAAAGAGAATGAAATGTGCTCGTTTTTTTAATAATTATTTTCTCTCAGTTTTTACACAGGAAGAAAATAAAAATATTCTAGAAATTTAAATTTTTATAGTGGGCTAGAAGAAGATAAATTACGTAACATCACAGTCACTAGTGAAATGGTTGTGAAGCAGATAGACCGACTGAAGCAAAATAAGTCACCGGGTCCTGATGAGGTTTTTTTAAGGGTTTTTAAGGAATGCAAAATGGAACTCTGTGAATCATTAACTAATATTTTTAATTTATCTCTTCAAACAGGTGTAGTGTCTGATATGTGGAAGATGGCTAATGTAATTCCTATTTTTAAAACAGGGGACAAGTCGTTACCGTCAAATTACCGCCCAATAAGCCTGACCTCAATTGTAGTCAAATTACTAGAGTCAATTATAGCTGAGATTATAAGAAGCCATCTCGATAAGCATAGCTTGATTAATGATACTCAGCAATGGATTCACAGAGGCCGGTCTTGTCTAACTAATTTATTAACTTTCTTCAGTAAAGCTTTTGAGGCTGTTGACCACGATAAAGAATTTGATATTATTTACTTAGATTTTAGTAAGGCTTTTGACAGAGTTCCGCACCAAAGACTGTTAAAGAAAGTGGCAGCTCATGGCATTGGGGGAAAAGTGCTCTTGTGGATCGAGTCATGGCTCACAGACAGGAAGCAGAGAGTGTCCATAAATGGGGTTTAAATCCGAGTGGGGATCTGTAACAAGGGGCGTTCCACAGGGATCAGTCTTGGGCCCGTTGTTGTTTATAATATATATCAATGATCTTGATGAGGGAATTACTAGTGATATGAGCAAATTCGCCGATGACACAAAGATAGGTAGGATAATTGATTCAAACGTAGATGTTATGGAACTTCAGGAGGATTTAAACAAACTCTATTCTTGGTCAGAAAAGTGGCAGATGCAGTTCAATGTAGATAAATGCAAGGTTCTGAAGCTTGGGAGTGCCCAAAAACCCTAGTACTTATAAGTTAAATGATGTAGAACTTAGCCATACAGATTGCGAAAAGGACTTGGGGGTTATGGTGAGCAGCAACTTAAACCAAGACAGCAATGCCTAAGCATACGTAATAAGGCAAATAGATTACTGGGATTTATATCAAGAAGTGTAAGCAACAGAAGTCCAGAGGTCATACTGCAGCTTTATACATCATTAGTAAGGCCTCACCTAGATTATGCAGCTCAGTTCTGGTCTCCATATTACAGAATGGACATAAATTCGTTAGAAAACATTCAGCGTAGGATGACTAAATTAATACATAGCATTAGAAATCTTCCTCATGAAGAAAGATTGAAGACTCTTAAGTTACATTCACTTGTTAGACGAAGAATGAGGGGAGACCTGATCGAAGTGTATAAGAGGAAGATAGGTATTAATAAAGGGGATATTAATAAGGTCTTGAGGATATCTCTCCAAGAGAGAACCCGCAGAAATGGATTTAAATTAGATAAGTTTAGATTTAGAAAGGACACAGGAAAGTATTGGTTTGGAAATAGGGTAGTAGATGAGTGGAACAGTCTACCTAGTTGGGTTATTGAAGCTGGGACTTTGGTTAGTTTCAAATTTAGGTTGGATAAGTACATGAGTGGGAGGGGTTGGATTTGAGTGGGACTTTCACATCAGAGCTTATTTCTTGGGTGGCACTGAAAATTGGGTTGGGCAAATGTTTTGTTAGTGGGATGAATTGTAAAGGACCTGCCTAGTATGGGCCAACAGGCCTCCTGCAGTGTTCCTCCTTTCTTATGTTCTTATGTTCTTATGTTCTCTCTCTCTCTCTCTCTCTCACACACACACACACACACACACACACACACACACACACACACACACACACACACACACACACACACACACACACACACACACACTTTCTCTCTCATAACACTGACTTTAGGTATCTGTCCAGAGAGAGCTGGACAGACACCTAAAGTCAGTGCCGGATCAACCCGGCTGTGGTTCGTACGTTGGACTGGGTGCGGCCAGCAGTTACAGCCTGGTTGATCAGGCTCTGATCCACCGGGAGGCCTGGTCTTGGACCGGGCAGCGGGGACGTTGATCCCCGGAATAACCTCCAGATAGACCCCTTCAAGGCTGGCGAAATTGCTGACCTGGAGAATGTGTAGAGAACTTTCAGTGCACTTATAAGTTTAGTCAAACGCCTCAATTGTTGGGATCGTTTGAAGTACCTTGACTTGTACTCCTTGAATGCAAGCAAAAAGATATAATTTACACCTGGAAAATCCTAGAGGGACTAGTCCCAAATCTGCGCACGGAAATAACTCCCTTCCAAAGGACAGACTCGGCAGGTAGTGCAACATTCACTCCCCCAGTGAATAAAGGGG
>NC_069463.1:32446485-32476485 GCF_026875155.1 Cherax quadricarinatus
TCCACGAGTAGACTAGCAGTGTAAAATTTGGTACCATCTCCACGAGTAGACTAGCAGTGTACACTGTATCATCTCCTCAAGTAGACTATCAGTGTACACTGTACCATCTCCTCAAGTAGACTAGCAATGTACAATGTACCATCCCCACGAGTAGACTAGCAGTGTAGACTGTACCATCTCCACGAGTAGACTAGCAGTGTACACTGTACCATCTCCTCAAGTAGACTAGCAGTGTACACTGTACCATCTCCTCAAGTAGACTAGCAGTGTACACTGTACCATCTCCACGAGTAGACTAGCAGTGTAGACTGTACCATCTCCACGAGTAGACTAGCAGTGTACACTGTACCATCTCCTCAAGTAGACTAGCAGAGTACACTGTACCATCTCCACGATTAGACTAGCAGTGTACACTGTACCATCTCCTCAAGTTGACTAGCAGAGTACAATGTACCATCTCCACGAGTAGACTAGCAGTGTACACTGTACCATCTCCTCAAGTAGACTAGCAGAGTACACTGTACCATCTCCACGAGTAGACTAGCAGTGTACACTGTACCATCTCCTCAAGTAGACTAGCAGAGTACAATGTATCATCTCCACGAGTAGACTAGCAGTGTACACTGTACCATCTCCACGAGTAGACTAGCAGTGTAGACTGTACCATCTCCACGAGTAGACTAGCAGTGTAGACTGTACCATCTCCACGAGTAGACTATTATTATTATAATCAAAAGAAGCGCTAAGCCACAAGGGCTATACAGCCACGAGTAGACTAGCAGTTAGCACTGCAGCTCTGAGCACTTAACACTGCAGCTCTGAGCACTTAACACTGCAGCTCTGAGCTCTTAACACTGCAGCTCTGAGCACTTAACACTGCAGCTCTGAGCTCTTAACACTGCAGCTCTGAGCACTTAACACTTCATACAAGCACTGAAGAGGGTAATAAAAAGTAGTGGAGAGATGTTAAGACGGATATTGTGGTGGGAGCGGAAGGCAGTAGACAACCAGCCAGACGGAAGTATTTATCTCTTTGGTCGTTTCCCTGTCACTTCTGTCTGTTTGTCTATCTGCCTCTTTCTCTCTCTCTCTCTCTCTCTCTCTCTATCTCTCTCTCTCTCTTTCTCTCTCACTCTCTCTCTCTCTCTCTCTCTCTCTCTCTCTCTCTCAGTAAATGCATTTATTAAGAGATCTTACAGTTACAGGATGCCTTTATCAAGCCGTGAAGTTCTGAGTGTAACAGTAACACAACAAGTTGTTGAAGGAAAGAGTTGTTTCTTAATGTAGGAATAATGAAGGAGTTGTTTCTTAATGTAGGAATAATGAAGGAGATGTTTCTTAATGTAGCAATAATGAAGGAGTTGTTTCTTAATGTAGGAATAATGAAGGGTTGTTTCTTATGTGGGAAAATAAAGGGAGGTTTTTTCTAATGGGGGAATAATGAAGATTTTCTATGTAGGATAAAAGGGTTTTTTTAAGTAGGAATAATGAAGGGATGTTTTTTAAGTAGAAAATAAAGGGTTGTTTTTTAAATGTAGGAAAAATGAAGGAGTTTTTTCTTAATGTGGAATAATAAAGGGAAAATTTTTTTTATGTAGGAAAAATAAGAGATGTTTTTTAAATGAGGAATAATGAAGGAATTGTTTCTTAATGAGGAATAATAGGAGTTTTTTTCTTAATGAAGGAAAATGAAGGACATTTTCCTTAAGTAGGAATAATGAAGGAGTTTTTTCTTAAGAAGGGAAAAATAAAGGGGTTTTTCCCTTAAAATGTAGGATAATAAGGGAGTTGTTTCTTAAAGGAAAAATAAAGGGGTTGTTTTTAATGTAGGAATAAGAAGGACTGTTCCTTAATGTAGAATAATGAAGGACTTTTCCCTTAAGAGGAATAATGAAAAAATTTTGTTTCTTAATGTAGGAATAAGAAGGAGTTGTTTCTTAATGTAGGAAAAATAAAGGATTGTTTTTAAAATTTAAATAATGAAGGAGCTTTCTTAATGTGGGAATAATGAAGGAGCTTTTCCCTTTAATGTGGGAATAATAAAGGAATTGTTTTTTATTAGAAAATGAAGGACTTTTCCCTTTGGGGAATAATGAAGGAGTTGTTTCTTAATGTAGAAAATGAAGGAGTTTGTTCCAAAATGTGGGAAAATAAAGGGAAATTGTTTCTTAATGTGGGAAATAAGGAATTGTTTTTAATGAGGAATAATGATGGAGTTGTTTCTTTGTGGGAATAATGAAGGACTTTTCCTTAATGAGGAAAAATGAAGGAGATTTTTTTAATGTGGAATAATAAAGGATTGTTCTTATGTAGAAAAATAAGGATTTTGTTTCTTAAGTGGGAAAAAAAGGGCTGTTCCTTAATGTGGGAATAATAAAGGAATTGTTTTTTAATGTGGAATAAAAAGGAATTTTTTCTTAATGTAGGAATAATGATGGAGTTTTTTTTTAATGTAGGAATAATGAAGGAGCTTTTTAATGTAGGAATAATAAGGAGAGTTTTTAATGTAGGAATAATGAAGGAGGTTTTTTAATGTGGGAATAATGAAGGAGTTGTTTTTTAATGTAGGAAAAGAAGGACTGTTCCTTAATTGGGAAAAATAAAGGGTTTGGTTTCTTAATGAGGAAAATAAGGAGGTTTTTAAATTAGAAAAATGAAAGGAGTTGTTTCTTAATGTAGGAATAATGAAGGTTGTTTTTTTAATTAGGAATAATAAAGGGAGTTGTTTCCTTTAATGGGGAATAATAAAAGGAGTGTTTCTTAAATGTGGAATAAGAAGGATTGTTTCTTATGTAGGAAAAATGAGGGATTTTGTTCTTAATGTGGGGAAAATAAAGGGATTGTTTCTTAATGAGGAATAATATGGAGTTTTTTCTTAATGTAGAATAATAAGGAGTTGTTTTTCTTAATTGGGAATAATAAAGGAGTTGTTTTTAAGAGGAATAACTTCCGGGTCGTTTCCTCCACAATATTATGTAATGTTGATAAAGAGGGCCACTCACCAGTACAGTGACTCTACCATCCTGTACAGTGATTTTTCCCAGTCATGTCAGTGATTTTACCAGTCATGTACAGTACTTTACCATCCTTCAGTGATTTTACCATCCAGTACATGACTTTACCAGTCCGGACAGAGATTTTACCAGTCCAGTACATGACTTCATCAGCCCGACAGGATTTCCCAGCCCGACAGTGACTTTACCATCCAAAGTGATTTTTACCAGCCATACAGGACTTACAGACCAGTACAGGACTTTTACCATCCAGTACAGGAAAGTAAAGCCTACGTGACTTTCCCATCCAGTACAGGCCCTTCCACCAGTGCGTGATTTTTACCAGCCAGACAGTACTTCACCATCCATAAAGTGACTTTACCACCCCGTACAGGACTTTTACCATCTGTACAGGATTTTACAAGCCAAAAATTTCACAACCATGCGTGATTTAACCAGTCCGTACAGAGATTTTCCCGCCCAGTACAGTGACTTTACCAGTCCAGTACGTGAATTTACAGTCCGTACAGTGACTTTCCCAGTAGTACGTGACTTTACCAGCCCGTACAGTGACTTCCAGCAATACAGTGACTTTGCAGCCCAGTACAGTGACTTTCCCAGTCCGTTCAGTGACTTTCCATCCAGTACGGGGAACTTTACCATCCATACAGTGATTTTACCCCAAGACAGGACTTTACCAGCCCAGTACATTGTTTTTACCAGCCATACGGGACCCCACCAGTCCAGTACGTGACTTTACAAGTCCATACAGTGATTTTCCCCTCCAGTACAGCGACTTATCAGCCCCAGTACATCTTTACCAGTCAGTACATACTTTACCACCAGTACAGTGATTCACCAGTCCAAAACAGTGATTTTTACCAGTCCAGTAAAGTGCCCTTTACCACCAGTGAGTGATTTACCATCCAGTACGTGACTTCACCAGTCCAGACATGACTTTACCAGTCCAGTACATGATTTTTACCATTTTCAGGCAGTAATTTTACATCCATACATGACTTCCCAGTCCAGAAACTGTGACTTTACCATCCAGTACAGTGACTTACCAGTCCATACAGTGATTTTACCCGAAAGTACAGTGACTTCACCCCCAGTCGGACTTACCAGTCCATAACGTGACTTTACCAGTCCGTACAGCGATTTTTAACCATCCATACAGTGACTTTACCATCCAGTACAGTGACTTTCCCACCCCACAGTGGCTTTATCAGCCCAGTACATGCTTACCGCCCGTAAAACTGACTTTACCAGTCCATCGGACTTCACCTCCGTACAGTGACTTTACCCCCTCCAGTAATTGACTTTTACCAGTCCAGTTCAGGTTTACCAGTCCATACAATGACTTTCCCAACCCAGTACAGTGAGTTTCCCACCAGTTTTGGACTTTACCAGTCCATACATTACTTTACCAGCCAGTACAGGACTTTAACAGCCGTAGAGCGATTTTTCCCCAGTCCAGTACAGTGATTTTACCATCCAGTACGGCTTTTTCCCCCCTACAGTGAGTTTTCAGCCCAGTACATGACTTTACCAGCCAGTACAGGACTTTACAGTCCAGTACAGTGACTTTACCAGCCCCAGTACATTTACTTCACCATCCAGTACAGTGCTTTTCCCAGTCCGTACAGTGACTTAACGCCAGTACAGTGACTTTATCAGTAGTACAGTGACCTCCCAGTCCGTACATGACTTTACAAGTCCAGTACATAAATTTCCAGTCCATACAGCGACTTTATCTAGTACGCGACTTACCATCCAGTACAGTGATTTACCAGTCCAGTACAGTGACTTTACCAATCCATACAGGATTTCCAGTCCATAAAACGACTTAAACCAGTACAGGGGTTTTACCGCCCATACAGTGATTTACCCCCCCAGTAAAGTGTTTCACCAGTCCGTACGGTACTTTACCAGTCAGTACAGGCCTTTACCAGCCCTTACAGTGATTTATCAGCCAACAGGACTTTTCCCAGTCCATGCAGTGACTTTACCAGTCCAGTACAGTTTCCCCAGCCAGACAGTGATTTTTACCAACCAAAGTGACTTTTCCGCCCACTACGTGACTTTACCCCGTACAGGCTTTCCCACTCCATCAGGGATTTTCCCAGTCCAGTACAGTGATTTTACAGTCAGTACAGTGACTTCACCAGTCCAGTAAAGTGACTTCACCATCCATACAGTGACTTTAATTTTCAGACAGTAATTTCACCAGTCCAGTACGTGACTTTACCATCCATACAGTGATTTTACCAGTCCAGTCAGGACTTCCCTCCTACAGCGACTTTCCACAGTCAGTGACTTTACCAGTCCGTACTTTTTAGTTTACCGTCCGAAAAGTGGATTTTACCATTAGACAGTGTTTTACCAGTCCATACAATGACTTAACCAGTCCATACGTGACTTTACCATCCGTACAGTGACTTTGCCAGTCCGTAAGCGACTTTCCCATCCAGTACAGTGACTTTCCCACCCCGGACAGTACTTTACCAGCCCCCCAGTACAGTGTTTTTCCCGCCTGTACAGTACTTACCAGCCCGTACAGTGACTTCCCCATCCAGTCAGTGATTTACCGTCCGTACAAGGGTTTACCAGCCCCAGACAGGACTTTACAGTCCGTACGTGACTTTCCCAGCCCTTACAGTGATTACCAGCCCAGTACAGTGACTTTACCATCCAGTACAGTGACTTTTCCCAGTCCAACAGTGACTTTACCAGTGGGGGGGAAAGGACTTTACCAGTCCAGTGCAGTGTTTTACCATCCGTACGTGACTTCACCAGTCCATACAGTGACTTTTCCCAGACCATACAGTGTTTTCATCCACACAGCGATTTATCAGCCAGTACAGTGCCCCTTCCAGTCCAACAGTGATTTTAACCAGTCCAAGTGATTTTCAATCCATACGTGTTCACCAGCCCAGTACAACGACTTTCCCGTCCAGTACAGTGATTTTACAGTCCAGTACAGTGACTTTACCACCATCATGCCCTTAAAATCCATACGTGCTTCACCATCCAGACGTGATTTTTACCAGTCCAGACAGTGATTTCCCAGCCCCGTACAGTGACTTTACCAGCCATACAGTGATTTTACCATCCAGTACAGTACTTTACCGCCAGTACGGGAAATTTTCCCATCCAGTACGTGACTTTACCGCCCGTACAACACCTTTAATCCCAGTACGTACTTTACCAGTCCATACAGTGACACCAGCCCGTAACCCCCTAAGTCCATACAGTGACTTCACCAGCCCCGTCGGTGATTTTTCCAGTCCAGTACAGTATTTTTACCAGCCCAGTACATGTTTTTACCAGCCCATACGGTGACTTCCAGTCCAGTACAGTGGACTTTATCAGTCCATACAGTGACTTTACCATCCAGACGCGCTTCCACCATCCATACAGTAGTTACCAGCCGTAGAGGGACTTTACCAGTCCATACAGTGACTTTCCCAGTTTCATTCAGGACTTTACCAGCCCCAGTACAGGACTTTCCCACCATACGGACTTTACCAGCCCTGTACGTGGATTTCCATCATACGTGATTTTTACCGCCCAGTACAGTGACTTTCCCATCCTTACATGGTTTACCATCCATACGTTACTTTACCAGTCCAGTACGTGACTTTACCTCCATCAGGATTTTACCACCATACAGTGACTTTACCATCCAGTACAGGGGACTTTCCCCAGCATTTCAGGGGCTTTCCATCCAACATATTTTCCCAGTCCAGTAAAAGTGCTTTACCGTCCAGTACAGTGATTTCCCAGCCCAGTACAGTGACTTTACCAGCCCAGACAGTGACTTTACCAGTCCTACGGGGGTTTTTAACCAGTCCATACGTGATTTACCAGTCCAGTCAGTCTTTACCAGTCCATACAGTGACTTTACCATCCTAAAGTGACTTTACCAGTCCAGTACAGGATTTTACCAGCCAGTACAGGATTTTTACAAGCCCAGTCTGACTTTAACCAGTCCATAATGAGTTATCATCTCACCATGGAAGATATAATTTTCGAAGTGGTCTTTTCCTCCGGGGGAGAATTTCCCTTACACGGGAAAAATTTCCCAGCCCATGAAGCGATTCCAAAAACCCAAAAAATTTTCAAATTTCTACTAGAATTTTCACTCATGACTATATTTCAAATCAAACTTTCCTAAAACCTTCAAAAATTAAAACATCTAATTGAATGTTTTATGGGTTCTTCTTGGGGGGATGCCCTCGGATCTTATTTACATGTTTTTTGGAACTTCCCCCCACAATTATTTTCTCCCAATCTCGTTCATTCTTGTCTTCAAAAAAAGTAAAATTTAAGAGATTTAATTGTCTTCGAAGGGGGATTTCTTGTAAGTTTAAATTTTGAAATTCTTCACTGAATGTTTTCAAACAAATTTATACATTTCAATATGGAGAAGAAGTGAGCTGTGAATTTTGCGGGGCTTATTAATGTGTGGTGGATTAATAGTTCATTTTTGATAAAATCCCAGTAATTTTTTTGGGCTTAGCATTGTTTTTTGGGTTTTTTAAGTTGTTGCTTACCGTAACCCCCCAAATTGTTGTTTTCCCGAAACCTCCAAGTTGTTGCTTTCCGTAACCTCCAAGATTTGCTTACCAACCTCCAAGTTTGCTTACCGTAACCTCCAAGTTGTTGCTTCCCGTAAACCCCCAATTTTGCATATGTAACCTCCAAGTTGTTGCTTACCGAACCCCCCGTTGTTGTTTAAAACCGAACCTCCAAGTTGTTGCTTACCGTAACTCCAAGATGTTGCTTACCGTAACCCCCAAGTATTTGCTTTGTCCTCCAAGTATTTGTTAGTAACCCCCAAGTTGTTGTTACCAACCCCCAATTGTTGTTTACCGTAACCTCCAATTGTTGTTTTACCGTACCCCAATTTTTGCTTTCCGAACCCCAAAGATGTTGCTTCCCGAACCTCCAATTGTCTTCCGTAACCTCCAAGTTTTGTTACCGTACCTCCAAGTTTTTGCTAACCGAACCCTCCAAAGTTCCCTTATGTAACCTCCAAGTTGCTTACCGTAACCTCCAAGTATTTTGCTTACTGTAACCCCCAAAGTTGTTGCTTCCCGTAACCCCCAAAGTTGTTGCTTCCCAAACCTCCAAGTTTTTGCTTCCCCGTAACCCCAAAGAGTTGCTACTTAACCTCCAATTTGTTGCTTACCGTAACCCCCCAAAGTTGTTGCTTCCCGTAACCCCAAGTATTTGCTTACTGTAACCCCCAAGTTGTTGTTACCGTAACCCCCAAAGTTGTTGCTTACCGAACCCCAAGTTGTTCCCGCATTCTGTATGGCCAATTTTAATTATTTATTTAAAAAGACCAAACGATAAGCCCAAAACGATAAGACCACAACATAAGACCACAACGATAAGACCACAACGATAAGCCAATCGAAAAACCCACAACGATAAGCCCACAACGAAAAGACCAAAAACGATAAGACCACAACGTAAGACCACAACGAAAGCCCACCATAAGACCACATCGTAAGCCCAAAACAACGAAAAGCCCAAAGAAAAGACCACAACGAAAACCCACAACGTAAGACCCAACGAAAAACCACCGATAAACCAAACGAAAGACACAACGATAAACCACAAAATAAACCACAAAAAAAGACCACAAAAAAAGACCACAACATAAGACCACAACGTAAGACCACAACAATAAGACCAAAACAATAAGACCAAAACATAAGCCCCACAAAAATAAGACCACAACAATAAGCCCACAACGAAAGACCACAACGAAAAGACCACAACGATAAGACCCACAAAAATAAACCACAACAATAAGACCACAACAAAAAAGACCACAACAATAAGACCAAAACAATAAGACCACAACGAAAAACCCACAAAAATAAGACCAAACAATAAGCCCAAACGAAAGCCCACAACGATAAGCCCAAGATAAGACCACAAAAATAAGACCAAAAACAATAAACCACAACAATAAACCAAAACGAAAAAGACCACAACGAAAGACCCCAACAATAAGACCAAAACGATAAGCCCACAAAATAAGCCACAACGAAAAACCACAACGATAGAACAACGATAAGACCACGACGATAAGCCCACAAGATAAGACCACGATAAGACCACAACATAAACCAAAACAAAAAGAAAAAACAAAAACCCACAAAATAAAAAAACCCCCCCACAACAATAAGACCACAACAATAAGACCACAACAATAAGACCACAACAATAAGACCACAACGATAAGAAAACAACGATAAGACCACAACAATAAGACCACAACGATAAGACCACAACGATAAGATCACAACGATAAGACCACAACGATAAGACCACAACGATAAGACCACAACAATAAGACCACAACGATAAGACCACAACAATAAGACCACAACGATAAGACCACAACGATAAGACCACAACGATAAGACCACAACGATAAGACCACAACGATAAGACCACAACGATAAGACCACAACCGCTGCTTCAGGTTTTAGTCTAAGTTAGGCAGTGTTTACAAAATTCAGAAATGGGGAAATTGTAAGTTTTGTGAAATGTGGAAGAAAATCAAACGATTTACCCAGTGATGAAATTAGCATAAAAGGTTTTATAGTTCTATGGGAAAATAAAATACTCCCAATTGCCCTCAAAGTATTTGAAATCATATCAAGTCATGGAACAAGTTTGAGCCCATAGCAAGTGAGTCGTGAAACTGACAGGCCAGTGTGTTAACTACTGCACCAGTTACCCTTAATGACATTCATCCAACTAGGTATATTTCTATACACCATAGGATAAACCATACCACGGGCGGGGATAGAACCCGCGATCAGAGAGTTATAAAACTGATCGCGGGTTCTAACCCCGCCCGTGGTATGGTTTGTCCTATGGTGTATAGAAATATACCTAGTTGGATGAATGTCATTAAGGGTAACTGGTGCAGTAGTTAACACACTGGCCTGTCAGTTTCACGACTCACTTGCTATGGGCTCAAACTTGTTCCATGACTTGATATGATTTCAAATACTTTGAGGGCAATTGGGAGTATTTTATTTTCCCATAGAACTATAAAACCTTTTATGCTAATTTCATCACTGGGTAAATCGTTTGATTTTCTTCCACATTTCACAAAACTTACAATTTCCCCATTTCTGAATTTGTAAACACTGCCTAACTTAGACTAAAACCTGAAGCAGCGGTTGTGGTCTTATCGTTTGTGGTCTTATCGTTGTGGTCTTATCGTTGTGGTCTTATCGTTGTGGTCTTATTGTTGTGGTCTTATCGTTGTGGTCTTATTGTTGTGGTCTTATCGTTGTGGTCTTATCGTTGTGGTCTTATCGTTGTGATCTTATCGTTGTGGTCTTATCGTTTGTGGTCTTATTGTTGTGGTCTTATCGTTGTTTTCTTATCGTTGTGGTCTTATTGTTGTGGTTTTATTGTTGGGTCTTATTGTTGTGGTCTTATCGTTGTGGTCTTATTGTTGTGGTCTTATCGTTGTGGTCTTATCTTTGTTTTATCGTTGTGGTCTTATCGTTGTGGTCTTACGTTGTGGTCTTATTTTGTGGGTTTTATGTTGTGGTTTTATCGGGGGGGGGTTACTTTGTGGTCTTATCGATGGGTTTTACATGTGGTTACGGTGGTCTTTCGTTGGGGTTTCTTTGTGGTCTTTCGTTGGGGCTTATCGTTTGGTTTATCTTTTGGGGGTTTTATCGTTGGGTCTTTCGTTGTGATTTATGTTGGGGATTTATCGTTGGGTCTTATATTATGTCTTATCGTTTTGGTTTTTCGTTGTTCTTATTTTGTGGTCTTTTTTTGTCGTCTTATCGTTGTGGTCTTATCGTTGGGGTCTTATTGTTGGGTTTTATCGTTGTGGTTTTATTGTTGTGGGTATGTTGTGGTCTTATCGTTGTGGTCTTATCTTTGTGTTTTTTCGTTGTGGTTTATCGTTGTGGTCTTATTTTTGGTCTTTGTTTGGTCTTTTGTTGTGGCTTTTGTTGGGGTCTTACGTTTGGTTTTATCGTTGTGATCTTTCGTTGTGGTCTTTTTTTTTTTGGGGTCTTTTTGTTGTGGTTTACGTTGTGGTTTATTTTTGGGTCTTATCGTTGTGGTTTTATCGTTTGGTTTATCTTGGGGTCTTATCTTGTGTTCTTATCTTGTGGTTTATCGTTGGGGTCTTTTCTTTTGGGTTTACGTTTTGGTCTTATCGATGGGGTTTCTTATCGTTGTGGTTTTACGTTGTGGTCTTATCTTTGTGGCTTACGTTGTGGTCTTATCGTTGTGGTCTTATGTTTGGTCTTTCGTTTGGTCTTATCGTTGTGGTTTATGTTTTGGTTTATCGTTGTGGTCTTATCGTTGTGGTCTTATCGTTGGGGTCTTATCGTGTGGTCTTATCGTTGGGGCTTTTTTTTGTGGTCTTATCGTTGTGATCTTATCGTTGTGGTCTTGTCGTTGTGGTCTTGTCGTTGTGGTTTTGTCTTTTGGGGGTTTTATCGGTGGCTTATCGTTGAGGCTTATCGTTGTGGTCTTATCGTTGTGGTCTTGTGTTTTTTGGGTTTTGTCTTTTGGGGGTCTTGTCGTTGGGTCTTACGTTGTGGTTTACTTTTGTGGTCTTATCGTTGTGGTCTTTCGTTTGGTTTTGTCGTTGTGGTCTTATCTAAATAACCCTTGATAAGTTAATACTAAAATTATTAATTGATAAATGAGACACTTGTCAACATTTTAAAAATTTTTTTTCGGAAACGTTTTTCCAAAAGTGATTGTTCAGCCCATACGAGAAGATGTGGAGGGTTTAGTTTAATGTTTATTTTGCATATACCCACCCTGGGGCGGTTGTACCCCAACCCATCCTGGGGGCGGGGGTACCCCACACCCTCCGGGCGGAGTCCCCCCCACACCCACCCGTGGGCGGAGTCCCCCCATCCCCACCCCTGTGGGCGGTAGTCACCCCAACCCATCCTGTGGGCGGTAGTCACCCCATACCCATCCTGTGGGCGGTAGTCACCCCATACCCATCCTGTGGGCGGTAGTCACCCCATACCCATCCTGTGGGCGGTAGTCACCCCACACCCATCCTGCGGGCGGTAGTCACCCCATACCCATCCTGTGGGCGGTAGTCACCCCATACCCATTCTGCGGGCGGTAGTCACCCCATACCCATCCTGTGGGCGGTAGTCACCCCACACCCATCCTGTGGGCGGTAGTCACCCCTACCCATCCTGTGGGCGGTAGTCACCCCACACCCATCCTGTGGGCGGTAGTCACCCCACACGCATCCTGTGGGCGGTAGTCACCCCATACCATCCTGTGGGCGGTAGTCACCCCATACCCCTCCTGTGGGCGGTAGTCACCCCATACCCATCCTGTGGGCGGTAGTCACCCCATACCCATCCTGTGGACGGTAGACAAAAGATTACAGAGGTACATAATGGGTCCAGGGACTGGTCCCCAAAGTTTTGATAGCTGAACTAGGTACAAAGGTAATGAATTCACAATTTACAAAGGTAATGAACTCCAGGTAGGTCTGGTCACAATCATGACAAGTTACAAAGGTATTTACAGACTACAGAGGTACGTAATGGGTCCAGGGACTGGGCCACAAAGTTTAGATAGCTGAACTAGGTACAAAGGTAATGAACTCACAAGTTACAAAGGTAATGAATACTGTAAGAATGGTTACTTACGTTTATACATGGCTACAATCATGAACAAATTTTAGAGTAATGAGCAATTCACACTTCCACACCCGGTCACAACTGTAGTGAGTTATTAGTGCAAATATTGATTGTTGAGTCTCTCTCTCTCTCTCTCTCCACACACACACACACACACACACACACACACACACACACACAAACACACACACACACACACACACACACACACACACACACACACACACACACACACACACACACACATACACACACACACACACACACACGTCAGGCCCATACTGGAGTATGCAGCACGAGTTTGGAATCCACACCTAGTCAAGCACGTCAAGAAATTAGAGAAAGTGCAAAGGTTTGCAACAAGACTAGTCCCAGAGCTACGGGGATTGTCCTACGAAGAAAGGTTGAGGGAAATTGGCCTGACGACACTGGAGGACAGGAGGGTCAGGGGAGACATGATAACGACATGTAAAATACTGCGCAGAATAGACTAGGTGGACGAAGACGGGATGTTCCAGAGATGGGACACAGACACAAAAGGTCACAATTATAAGTTGAAGACTCAGATGAATCAAAGGGATGTTAGGAAGTATTTCTTCAGTCATAGAGTAGTCAAGCCGTGGAATAGCCTACAAAGTGAAGTAGTGGAGGCGGGAACCATACATAGTTTTAAGGCGAGGTATGATAAAGCTCATGGAGCAGGGAGAAAGAGGACCTAGTAGCAATCAGTGAAGAGCCAGGCCAGGAGCTATGACTCGACCCCTGCAACCACAAATAGGTGAGTACACACACACACACACACACATACACACACACACACACACACACAAAACACACACACACACACATACACACACACACACACACACACACACACACACACACACACACACACACACACACACACACACACACACACACACACACACACACACACACACACACAACACACACACACACACACACACACAACACACATACAAGAGGGAGCAGAGATATTGTGTGAGCCATTAACAAAGATCTTCAACACATCATTTGAAACTGGGCAACTCCCTGAGGTATGGAAGATGGTAAATGTAGTCCCAATTTTTAAAAAGGGAGACAGACATGAGGCACTAAACTACAGACCTGTATCACTAACGTGTATAGTATGCAAGGTCATGGAGAAGATCATCAGGAGGAGAGTGGTGGGGCTATAACGGGGTTTATTGGTGGACTGTAGCAAGCGGTGTGAATGACATACGTCTTCGGAGGCTTCTTACTTTATTGATAACTAGTGTTGGGTTACACAGGCTTGTGTGTTTGTGCCCATGGCCCGGGCAGGGCCATGCCCACGAGAGAGAGCTGAGAGTACTTGTGACTTCCTGCTAGGCCGCTGTGTGAGTGAGTGAGAGCGAGGCAAGTCTGGGCATACTGAAGTGGCAAGGCCTATAGATGGCAGCACCTGAGTGGCGCGAAATATGAACTAAGCTGGCAGACAGCATGGGCTGTCTGTGCAGACAGTACAGGCTGTCTACATACGCTCGGCCACCTATCGCGCGTCGTCCCGACGCGACAATACTGGTAGTAAAAGAAACTCGGTCTCTCTCTCGTAGGAACAGGGCACAGAACACAAAATAAAAACATATATATACATATGGACATGGAAAAAAAAACTTCCTACAGGGAGGGAAGAAAAAAACATGTGGGGTGTGCTAAACATCGTGGTCATAGGCAATGAGCGTCGAAGGCATCACTGCACGCCTTCCTGCGTCTGGACAGATTCTGCAACACAGGAGACATCGCTGCGGCTGAGCTGTGACGTAACAGGGTACGGTCTCCTCTGGAACAGTGAAGCAGACATCGTAGGAGTCGCTGCAGGTTTTCACTCAACCTGGGCACGACATGCTGGTGCCCTCGAGTGAGGCGTCGACAAAAACTCGGCAACTGGCAGGACTTCTGGCAAGCGACTCAGGACACTTCTCGACTGGTACTGTCACTGCTGGGCTGTCACTGCCGGCGAGCGTGGAGCGAGTTGTGGAGCGAGTCGTGGCAGAGACGACTGGGCGAAACATCTGGGAGTCGTAACATCATACACCAGACTGCAGTGAGAGAGCTAGCAGTCAAAGTGACATCTTCTTGTGCAGGCTGCTCACTGAAGCTTGTGACACGAGGCTGACACAGCGCCTGCCGACAGGCCTGGCTAGCGGCTTGACGAGTATCATCTCTCGACAGTTGGAGTTATAAGCAGAGAGTTAGTCTAAGCGTCCCAGACTTGTTTCTCTACATATAACTGCACTCTGAAGGTCTGGAGGTGAAGTGAAACAAATCTCGATGGGAATCGTAGCAGGTACGATTCTACAGAACATCACGAGCGACGAGCATAAAAGCTTTCTGTACAAGAGGGCTCGTACGCTCAGGGCTGAGTAATCAGCAGTCAAACACACTGGTCACGGGTGACTTAGTGGTACAACTCAAGGGTTCGACCACAGACCTCACTGGACACACGGAAAAACTTACAAACACACCGCTGGTACATACGGTACAACATGGCTTAACTAGCAAATGATGCTTTTCTGCGCATAAAACTGACTAAGACATACTAAAATGTGAGAACACTGACTGAGAGGAATTAATTAACACACGACATATATCTTCTCTCAATCTTCTCGACAATACTGAAATAATTACTAGAACACTCGATGTGACATCATGTGATGTCAGGCGTGATGTCGCAAGGTGACATCAGCAGCAGTGACGTCAACAGACATCTCGAGGTGACGTCAGGCAGACATCGTGAGGTGACGTCAGCAGACATCTCGAGGTGACGTCAGGCAGACATCGTGAGGTGACGTCAAGCAGACATCGTGAGGTGACGTCAGCAGACATCGTGACGTCATGAAGTCGGGCAGCATCGTGGGTGACGTCAGCAGACATCTCGAGGTGACGTCAGGCAGACATCTCGAGGTGACGTCAGGCAGACAACGTGACGTCATGAAGTCGGGCAGCATCGTGGGTAGCGTCGATGTGATGCGGGCAGCAGACCACAGCATGAGGCCTTGGGACATCTGGTAACTCACGTGGCTTTGTAGGTCTACGTGACATCGGCCACACCCAACGTGGTGTCGATTCACGTGTGTCGATGATCTACTGGGATGCTGATCCACGCAGCTTCGAGTGGCCTCGGGCACTCGGATACACAGCACTGGCGACGAATCACACGAAAAACAGCAGAAAACACAGAAGAGGGAGTGAGTAGTGTGAGTGGTGTATGGTAGTGTGGTGGCGAGGAGCGTGGGTGAGTGCATGGCGGGGCGAGCATGGGCAAGGTAAGGAACAGCCACTTCCTCTCCTCTCCTCCCCCACCCACAAACACGTGGAGAAGCTCACACTGGACGCAGAAATCACCACAAAACTCACCTCTGGCTTGCTGAAACGGCTGTGCTGAGCTGAACAACAGCAACATACAAGTGACGCTGAACACGTGACTTGAGAAACAGCGTGGGACGCTGTGGCGTGGAGTCACTGGGACGCCACTTACAATTCTCGGAGAATTTCGGCAAATTTCGGCCGAATCCTGCTAGTACCTGTGTCTGGATGCTCAAAAGTGCAGACACGACATCAGGATAACTCGTTGAGAGACGGATGCTTCTTGTGTAGGGTGATGAAGTGAAGATGACTTCATACCTCTTACTCCCTCTCTCCCGGCAACACAACTTCTGCAAGCACCGCTGTCACCATTTATAATGGGCTTGTTTGGTAGCTGTAGAGCGGGTAGTTAAATGATATACTTCTTCGGAGGCTTCTTAGTTTATTGTTAAGTAGTGGTGGGTTACACAGGCTTGTGTGTTTGTGCCCATGGCCCGGGCAGGGCCATGCCCACGAGAGAGAGCTGAGAGTACTTGTGACTTCCTGCTAGGCCGCTGTGTGAGTGAGTGAGAGCGAGGCAAGTCTGGGCATACTGAAGTGGCAAGGCCTATAGATGGCAGCACCTGAGTGGCGCGAAATATGAACTAAGCTGGCAGACAGCATGGGCTGTCTGTGCAGACAGTACAGGCTGTCTACAGGGCACCTGGAAAGAAACAAGTGTATAATTGACAACCAGCACGGTTTCAGGGAAGGAAAATCCTGTGTCACAAACCTAATAGAGTTTTATGACAAGGTGACAGACGTAAGACAAGAGAGATAGGGGTGGATCGACTGCATTTTTTTGGACTGCAAGAAGGCCTTCGACACAGTTCCTCACAAGAGGTTACTGCAAAAGCTAGAGGATCAGGCACACATAACAGGAAAGGCACTGCAATGGATCAGAGAATACCTGACAGGGAGGCAACAACGAGTCATGGTACGCGACGAGGTGTCAGAGTGGGCGCCTGTGACAAGCGGGGTTCCACAGGGTCAGCCCAGGACCTGTGCTGTTCTTGGTATATGTGAACGACATAACGGAAGGGATAGACTCAGAAGTGTCCTTGTTTGCAGATGATGTGAAGTTAATGAGAAGAATCAAATCGGATGAGGATCAGGCAGGACTACAAAGAGACCTGGACAGACTACAAGCCTGGTCCAGCAACTGGCTCATTGAGTTTAACCCTGCCAAATGCAAAGTCATGAAGATTGGGGAAGGGCAAAGAAGACCGCAGACACAATATAAGTTTAGATGGCCAAAGACTGCAAACCTCACTCAAGGAAAAAGATCTGGGGGTGAGCATAACACCGAGCATATCTCCCGAGGCGCACATCAATCAGATAACTGCTGCACCACACGGGCGCCTGGCAAACCTACGGATAGCGTTCCGATACCTCAGTAAGGATTCGTTCTAGACTCTGTATACCATTTACGTCAGGCCCATATTGGAGTATGCAGCACCAGTTTGGAATCCACACCTAGTCAAGCACGTCAAGAAATTAGAGAAAGTGCAAAGGTTGCAACAAGACTAGTCCCAAGTTAGAGGGATTGTCCTACAAAGAAAGGTTGAGGGAAATTCGGCCTGACACACTGGAGGCCAGGAGGGTTCAGGGGAGACATGATAACCACAAAAAAATACTGCGCGGAATAGACAAGGTGGACAAAGACGGGATGTTCCAGAGATGGGACACAGACACAAGAGGTCAAATTGGAAGTTGAAGACTCAGATGAATCAAAGGGATGTTAGGAAGTATTTTCAGTCATAGAGTAGTCAGGCCGTGAATAGCCTAGAAAGTGAAGTAGTGGAGGCGGGAACCATACATAGTTTTAAGGCAAGGTATGATAAAGCTCATGGAGGCAGGGAGAGAGAGGACCTAGTACAATCAGCGAAGAGGCGGGGCCAGGAGCTATGACTCGACCCCTGCAACAACAAACAGGTGAGTACAAATAGGTGAGTACAAAACACACACACACACAACTTGGGTTGTACTTGTAAAAACACTTGGGTTTGAACTTTAAAAACCAACCCGGGTTTTGTACATGTAAATTTCAGAAAAAGCATTAGAAGCAGAAGAGATAAAGACAAATGTAACCCCACCATAAACCCGGGAAAGACATGTTCTGGGGGGGGTCAGTCCCTCACTATAAAACAATATTTTTAAAAATATAAAAAAAAAAATTTTTTATATATAAAATTTTTAAAAATATATTTTTAAAAATTTAATATTTTAATAGGGAAATTTTTTCGGTTTAAAAATGGAGAGGGGATTTTTTTAAAAATTTGGAGGGGTAGAGGTTTTGGGAAATTTAAAGGGAAATTTTTAAAGGATTTTTTAAAATTTTTGGGATGAAGATGGGGAAAGGGCTTTTATTTCGGATAGGGCAAGGAGGAATAACATCTTGTAGGAGTGGGAAAAAGCCGTTGTGAGGGGTGGGGGAATTTCTAAAGGGAGTAGGCAAAATGAAAGGGGGTAAGGCAGCCGGGTTTTTGATGGGAAAAAGATAGAAATTTTTTAAAAGCAGGTGGGGGATTATTTTTTGGAGTGGTTGGTGCAATTATTTAAAAAAATGTATGGAAGAGGGAAAGGGGTACCTGGGGGTTGGGCAGAGAGCATGCATAGTTCCTTTGTTAAAGGAAAAAGGGGATAAAAGAGATGAAAAAAATTTTGGGGGAAAAAGTCTTTTTGAGGTACCGGTAAAGTTTTTGGGTTAATATTTTAAAAATTTTGGAAAAATTTAAAGAGAAAGGGAAGGGAATAGGTTAGCAAAAAAACCCAAGGGATTCTTTAAAAAGGGGTAGGGGGGTGGGGACCAGGTGTTTACAGGGGAAAAAATTATAATTTGAACAGTTTTTAGAAAAGGCAAAGAGGTTTTTGGTGGAATTTATGGGTTTTTGGAAAAAAGGCATATGACAGGGTTGGGATAGGGGGGCAATGTGGCAGATTTTGGGCAAGTGTTTTTTTGGTTTAGGGGTAGGTTACTGGAAAAGGCATTTTGAAGAATTTTTTTAACGGGATAGGAGGCCCCAATTAAAGTTGTGGGAAAAAAGGAAAATTTTTTTTCCCGGGTAAAAGTGGGGGCCCTTAGACAAGGATTTTTTGATGTCACCTTTGGTTGTTTTTTTTTTATTTATAGATGGGTTGAAAGGGGGAAGTAAAATGGGGGGGGGGGGTTTCTTGGCAAGAGGCGGGATTTAAAAAATAAAGAATCCACACAAAGTGGGAGTTGCCCCACAGCTGCCTTTGCTGATGAACGGGTGCCTTGGGAGATTCTGAAGAGAAGTTGAGAGTTTGGGTGGATAAATTTTGGTGGGGTTGTGCAAAAGAAAAAAATTAAAGGTGAATACGGGAAAGAGAAAAAGGTTATGAGGATAACAAAAATTAGGTGATGAAAGATTAAAATTCAGATTGGAGGGAGAAGTTTAAGGGGAGGAGGGGGAACTTTTATTCAAAAAGGGGGAAAGTGGACGTGTCAGCGGATGGGTCTATGAAAGATGAGGTGAATCATAGAAATTGAGGGGGGGGAAAAAGAGTGAGGGGTTTGCACTTAGGAGTCGGGTGGAGAAAAAAGAATTTTTGCCCCTTGGAGGCAAAGAGGGGAATGTATGAGGGGTATTTTTTTTTACCAACCCCCTTTTAAAAGGGGTGTGAAGGGGGGTGATAAAATGTTCCCAGCGAGGAAAAGGCGGAGGCTTGGGGGATGTCATGCCCTGAGGGCAAAGGGTGTGGTTTTTTAATTAAAATTTTGCAGAGAATTCGTATTTTGGGAATTTTAGGAGGAGGTGGGGGATTACCAAAATTTTTTGTCCAGGGGGCTGAGGAAGGGTTGTTGAGGTTTTTTGGGGACATGTAGAGAGAATGGGAGGGGAAACAAAAATGATTTTCAAGAGTGTATCAGTTTTTGTAGTGGAAGGAAGGGGGGGAAAGGGGCGGCCTGGGAAGGGGTTTTGGAGGGAGGGGGAAAAGGGGGGTTTTGGTTTTGCGAGGGGCCTTTGGAACTTCCGGCCGGGGAAATTCTTGAGCGGTTTGATAGGAAGGAAGGGAGAAAAATTTGGTTTTTAATACTTGACGGCTTTTTGGGAGTGTGAGCAAAGTAACATTTAGGGGAAACCCAGGGAAAACCGGGGGCCGGGGATTTTAGTCCTGGAGATGGGGAAAGTACGGGTGCCTGCACTCTGAAGGAGGGGTTTTTAATGTTGCATTTTAAAAAAACTGTAGTGAAAAAGAAACCCTTTCTGGAAAGACAGTGAGGGAAAGGTTGAATGATGGTAAAAAGTTTTTTTTTTTTCGGGCCACCCCCCCTTTGGGGGGGGAAACGGGGGGTTTTGTATAAAAAAAAAAAAAAATATATTTTTTTATGAAAAACCAACCACTCTGAAAGAATAAAAATTTCCCAAAGCGTTTTTCCGTGACTACTAAACATTATCAATTTCCCTTTAAAAAAATGTGAGTGGGTTCACAAACCCGTTTGGAAAAATTTCAAAAATTCTTTCAGGTGGCTGTTTTCCCATTTTTTCTGAAATTTTTCAACCTGTTACTGGGGATTTTAAATTGCCAAAAAATATATATTTATTATAAATATATATATATATATATATTTTATATATATATATATATATTTTTTATATATAAATTTTTAAATAAATAAAATAAATATACCCAAAATTTGTACAATTTTTTTGGGAAAATCTCCTTTTTTTAAGGGTTTTGTAATGTGTTTTTTTAAAATTTAAAATTTAAATTAAATTTAAAAAAAATTTAAAACTCCTTTAGTAAAGACAAATATTTTTTGGAACATTAATAACCCCTCCGTCCCCTTTTTAAATGTTTTAAATTTCCCCAATATGTTTTCAGTTTTGACACATAAAACCCGCTCTTTATAAGAAAAAAAAATTTTTTATGACGAACGTTTCGGCCCTTTCTTAAAAACCTTTTAAAATAGTTTAAGGGTTCAAATAAGCGAACGGTGCGCCCCCAAACTAAACACATTGAGACCGCATTTTGGGAACCCCCCCGGAAAGCTGCTTGAATAAAAATTGGGGGCGTTTTTCCTTTAAAGACAACCTTTTTTTGGCCCAAAGTTCCCCCAAAACGGGTAAAATAGGTACCTGGGTGTTAGGGGAAACGGGTGTGGGGTCGCCATCCGGGGAAATAAAATTGACCTAATTTACGGTAAATCCCTCACCCAAAACAAGCGGCTTTTCTTTTAAGTTTTATGTTATTGATGTCAGCTATGGTTTTTAAAACCCTTTGTACATGTATTTGTATACCTTGTAAAAGTACTTTTATCCCTTTGTAAAATTATTTGTATACCTTGTACATGTACTTGTATACCTTGTAAAAGTACTTTTTATAACCTTTAAATTTATTTTGTATCCCTTGTACATGTACTGTATCCCCTTGTACACGTACTTGTATACCTTGTAATGTATTTTGTATACCTTGTATTTTTTTATTTGTAACCTTTATAGATTTTGAACCCCTTGGGTACATTTTACTTTATCCCTTGTACATTATTTGGGTAAACCTTGTACATGTATTTGTTTTCCTTTTAAACCATTTATTTAAAAACCTTGTAAAAGTCCCTTTTAAAAACCCTTTAAAAAATTGTACTTGAAACCCTTGTACACTTTACTTGTATACCTTGTACATTACTTGTATACCTTGTACATGTACTTGTAAAACCTTTATATGTACTTGTAAACCTTAAAAAGAAATTTTTTTCCCTTTACATTATTTTATCCCTTTGACATGTATTTTAAACCCTTGTTATGAAATTGAAAACCCTTTTGTACATTTTATTTGGGAAACCTTGTACATGAAATTGGTATACCTTTACATTACGGGGTATCCCCTTTTTTCTTTGTACTTGATACCTTTAAAATTTTACTTGAAATTACCCTTTGTACATAAACTTGAAAAACCTTGTAAAAGGAACTTGTTTTTATCCCTTGTAAAATGTCCCTTGTAAAACCTTGTACATGTACGGAATCCCTTGTACATTTTCTTGTATAACCTTGTACATTTTCTTTTATCCCTTTTGTACATGTACTTGTTACCTTGTACATGTATTTGTATACCTTGTACATGTACTTTGTAAAACCTTTGTCCCAATTTTACTTTTTAAACCTTTTTTCAGTATTTTGTAAACCTTGCCCATTATTTGTATCCCTTTTGTACATTACTTGTATCCCTTTTGAAAACATGTACGGGATAACCTTGTCCCTTTTACTTGTATACCGTGTAAAAGGTACTGGTAACCTTTAACTTTATTTTTTATACCTTGTAAAATTACTTGTTCCCTTTTGTACATGTACTTTTTATCCCTTTTCCATGTACTGGTATCCTTTTGCTTTGTACTTGTAAAACCCCCCTTTGGTACAGGGTACTTGTATCCCCTTGTACAGAAAATTGTATCCCTTTGGGTACATGTATTTAAATGCCTTGTACAAGTACTTGTATACCTTGTACATGTAAGTAAACCCTTGTAATGTATGGTATACCTTGTAAAAATGTATTTGAAAACCCAAATTTAAAAGTACTGGAAACCTTGTACATGTACTTGAAAACCCTTGTACTGTACTTGGGTAAAACTTGACATGTACTTTTTTTTTACCTTGTACTTTTTACTTTTTAAAACCTTGTAATGTACTTGTATGCCTTGTACATTACTTGTATACCTTGTACATGTATTTTTGTATCCCTTTTTTACAGTATTGTATCCCTTGTAATGTATTTTAAAACCTTGTACTTTGTACTTGTATCCCCCCTTTGTACATGTACTTTATCCCTTTTGTCAATTGAAACTTTTATCCCTTGTCCCTTTTACTTTTTAACCCTGTTAAAAAAGGGGGTCCCTTGTTTTACCTTGTAAAAGTACTTGTATACCTTGTATATTACTTGAATCCCTTTGAAAATTTTGTTTTTGGGGGTTAAAAAAAAGGACTTTTAAATTATTTTTATTTTTTTAATTTTTTTATTATTATTATTATTATTATGTTTTAAATTTTTTATTATTGAAAATTTTTTAAATAGTTTTTTAATTTATTTTTAAAATAAAAATATATTTGTTACAGAAAATTATTGTTAGTAATGTAAAAAATTTAAAAAAAACTTTTTGCCCGGGGGTTTTAATTTGGAGTGTTTCGCCCTCGTATGGTGGGGAGTTTTTTTTTTCTGTGGTAAATCAGGGCCCTTTCACGTCCCCCATTCACTTGCCCATTCATTGAGAACAACCAAGGCAGGTGAAAAGGCAGCAACGGCAGCTGCTGCTGTGTTCTCACAGTCCCCTTTTTGATGCCCCACCAACACTCCAAAAAAGTTAAAAACCCCAAACCCCCTTAAAAATTTACAATTTTTTTGGGGCTGAAATAAAAAAAAAAAAAACCCAACCTCTAAAAAAATTTAAAATTTTTTAATACATTAATACAATGATATTTTTGTTTGAATTATATGGGAAAATAATCTTTAAATTTTGTCTCAAAAATTTTAAAATATATTAAACTAAAAACCCAAAATTCCTAACATTAACGTAATATAATTTATTCCAATCTTACTAGAACTTATTTTAATTTCCCCTAAATATTTAGGGTTTTTTCTTTAACTTTAGTTTTTTTTTCAAGGAAAATTTTACCCTCAAGGGGGATATTTTACTCAAGGGGGATATAACATCAAGGGGGGGTATATACATCAAGGGGGATATATACATCAAAGGGGGTTTTTAAAACATCAAGGGGGATAAAATAAATCCCTAGGGGTATTACATCATGGGATTTTACATTTTCATCATGGGGGGTATAAACATAACGGGTATAAAATAAAATTAGGGAATAAAAACATCAAGGGGGGATATAGACAAAAACAAGGGGGGGAAAAGAACATAATGGGGATATATTAAAATCAAGGGTTTTATATCATCAATGGGATTTTTAAAACCCTCAAGGGGTTATATACATCAAAGGGGGGATATAACAAACAAGGGGGATATTTACATCAAACCAAGGGGGTATATACATCATTGGGGGGTATATAATCAATGGGATATATACATCAACGGGGGATATAAACATCAAGGGGGGTATATTTCATCAACAGGGGAAAATATACATCATGGGGGAAAATAAACCTCAAAGGGGATTTTATACATTTAAGGGGGATATAAAAATTCCCAAGGGGGATATATAAAATCAAAAAGGGATATATACATCATGGGGGGGTTTTTTCAATGGGGAAAAAATACATCAAGGGGTTATAAACAAGGGGGAATATACATCAAGGGGGATAAATACATCAAGGGGGGTTTTTACATCAAGGGGGGAAAAAACAACAACAAAGGGGGATATACTCAGGGGGGTATATACATAAGAGGGATATATACTCAAAAGGTTTTATATTTAAAACCCGGGGGTTTTATACATCCCTGGGGGGTATATACAAACAAAGGGGGGTATATACAAAGAGGGATATATACATCAAAAGGTATATATACATCAAGGGGATATATACATCAAGAGGTAATATACATCAAAAGGTAATATACATCAAGGGGGAAAATATTTCATAAGGGGGGGTTTAAAACATCAAAAGGAAATATACATATGGGGGATATATACATCAAGGGGGGAAAATACATCAAGAGGAAAAATATACATAAATTTTATATTACATCAAAAGGTATATAAACATCAAAGGGGGAAAATATACATCAAAGGGGATAAAATCACAAAGAGGATATATACATCAAAAAGGTATATACATCAATTGGGATGTATACATTAAAAAGGGATATATAAAATCAAGAGGGATAAATAAAATCAAGGGGTTTTATACTCAAGGGGGATATTTCATCAAGAGGGATATATACATCAAGGGGGGTATAAAAATCAAGAGGGATTTTTTACATCAAGGGGGATTTTAAAAAATCAAGAGGGATTTTTACACAAGGGGGGTTTTATCATCAAGAGGGTTTAAAAACAAAAACAAGAGGGGTATATACAAACAAGGGGGGTATATACCCTCAAAGGGGGTATATACCCTCAAGGGGGAAATATACAACAAGGGGGATATTTTTCATCAAGGGGTATATACATCAAAAGGGATATATAAAATCAAAGGGGGATATATACATCAAGGGGATATATAACCCTCAAGAGGGAATAAAACACAAAAGGGCTATAAAAACATCAAAGGAAAATATATTTTTCAAGGGGGGGAAAAACATCAAGGGGGTTTTAAACATCAAGGGGGTTTTATCATCAAGAGAATATATACATTTAAGAGGGGTTATCCCTCAAGGGGAAATATACATCAAGGGGGAAAATTTTACAACAAGAAGAAAATATTCATCAAGAGGGATTTTATTTTCATCAAGGGGATATATAAAATCAAGGGGGGGATGTACACAAGAGGGGTAAAATACCCCAAGGGGTATGGGACATCAAGAGGGAAAATTTTCAACAAAGGGGGGTTTTGTACATCAAGAGGGATATTTTACTTTAGGGGGATATATACCCAAGAGGGATATATACATCAAAGGGATATATACTCATGAGAGATAAAATCCCTCAAGAAAGTTATAAAACCCTCTTGTTTTATATATCCCCCTTGGGGGTTTTTTAAAACCCCTTGATGTATTTAAACCCCCCTTTTATTTATATATCCCTCTTTTATGTTTTTATATCCCTTTTTGATGTATATAAACAATGGGGGAAAATACAACAAGAGGGATTTTTATACATCAGAGAGGGTTAAAAATTTAAGAGGTATATAACAATTTTTGAGGGGGAATACTAAGAGGGGGATATTTTTCAAGAGGGGAAATACCCTCCGGAAGGGGTTTAACATCAAGGGGGATATATACATCCCAAGGGGGGTATTAAACATCAAAAGGGGGTAAATACATAAGAGGGAATATAATCAAGAAAGGGAAAAAATACATCAAGAGGGGTATATACATCAAAAGGGACATTTTACATCATGGGGGGGTATATAATTTAAAAGGGGGGGAATTTTACATCAAGGGGGGTATAAAACAACAAAAAGGGACAAAACATCAAAAAAAAAGGATATATACATCCCCAAAGGGGTAAAAACATCAAGGGTATTTTTTGACTGGGGGTACCGGGGTTTTAGCGCATTAAGTAGCCTTTGTGTATTTGTGTGTGGTGCGTGTTTTGTTTTTTTTGTGTGTGTGTGTGTGTGTGTGTGTTTGTGGGTTTGGGGTTTGGGGTGTGGGGGTGTATGGGGTGTTTGTATGGTTGTTGTGGTTGTATGTTGGTGGTGTTTTTGTGTGGGTGTGTATAAAGTGTGTGTGTATGTGTGTGTGTATTTGTGTGTATGTTTGGTTTTTTGTTGTGTGTGTGTGTGGTTTTGTGGGGGTGTTTTGTGGGGGTTTTATTTTGTGTGTGTTTACTCAACTAAATTTCTAAATAAAAGTGGTTTCAGGGGGCGAGACCCCACTCCTGGGCCCCCCCCCCCCCTCTTCATGATCGTACTAGGTCCTCTCCTTCTCTGCTTCCTGAGCTTTTTTGGGCCCCTTTTTAAAAAACTTGTATGGTTCCTTCCCCCACCCACCTCACTTGCTAGGCAAATTTCCCCTTGGTTACAAAATCTAGAATAAGAAAAACTTTTTTAAAGTACCTTTTGACTTGTTCCCCCGGGGTTTTTTTCAGCTTTTCCCTTTGTGACCCCCCCTTTTCCCCGGTCCCCCCCCCCTCCCCCCGGAAACAATTTTCCCAACCTGTCCCCTTGTATTTTTTTCCCCTGCAGTTTTCCTTTCATGTCGTTATCATGTTCCCCCGACCCCTTTTGTCCCCCAGTGCACAGTTCCCCATTTCCCAACCTTTCCTCGTACGGGCATTTCCCCTTTACTCTGGGGGCTACCTTGTTGCAAACCTTTGTTTTTTTTCTTTTAAATTCTTGCCTTCTTGACCCCGGGGTTTGGGGTTCCAAATGGTGTGAATTTCTCCAGTATGGGCCTAAAACACAGTGTCGTGTCTTTAACTAATTTCCTTTTTAAAAGGAAAAAAAGGGAACGCTATTCTCAGGTTTGCCAGGCGCCCGTATGCTGCATCAGTTATTTGGTTGATGTGTGCCTCCGGTGATGTGCTCGGTGTTATGGTCACCCCAAGGTCTTTCTCCCTGAGTGAGGTGTGTAGTCTTTGTCCACCTAGCCTATACTCTGTCTGCGGTCTTCTTTGGCCCTCCCCAATCTTCATGACTTTGCATTTGGCAGGATTGAATTCGAGAAGCCAGGTTCTGGACCACATGTTCAGCCTGTCCAGGTCTCTTTGCAGTCCTGCCTCATCCTCATCCAATTTAATTCTTCTCATCAACTTCACACCATCCGCGAATAGGGACACTGCAGAGTCTATTCCTTCCATCATGTCGTTCACATATATCAAAAATAGCACTGGTCCTAGAACTGACCCCTGTGGGACCCGGCTCGTACAGGCGCCCACTGTGATACCTCTTCACGTACCATGACTCGTTGCTGCCTCCCTGTCAGGTATTCCCTGATCCATGCAGTGCCCTCCCTGTTATATGCGCCTGATCCTCCAGCTTCTGCACTAATCTCTTGTGGGGAACTGTGTCAAAGGCCTTCCTGCAGTCTAGGAAAACACAGTCAACCCACCCCTCTCTCTCGTGTCTTACTTCTGTTACCTTGTCATAAAACTCCAGGAGGTTTGTGACACAGGATTTGCCTTCCATGAATCCATGCTGGTTTTCATTTATAATTTTGTTCCGTTCCAGGTGTTCCACCACTCTCCTCCTGATAATCTTCTCCATGACTTTGCACACAATACATGTCAGAGACACAGGTCTGTAGTTTAGTGCCTCATTTCTGTTTCCTTTCTTAAATATGGGGACTACATTTGCTGTCTTCCATTTCTCAGGTAGTTGCCCAGTTTCAAGGGATGTGTTGAAGATTGTGGTTAGGGGCACGCACAGCATCTCTGCTCCTTCTCTAAAGACCCATGGGGAGATGTCCAGTCCCATCGCCTTTGAGGTATCAAGGTCACTTAGCAGCTTCTGCACCTCCTCCTCGGTTGTTCGTATGTCATCCAACACTTGTTGGTATATTCCCTCTTGATGCTCCCTTCTGTGCTGTCTTCCCACAGCCCTTCCCGTTTCTACTGTAAAAACTTCCTTAATCTCCTGTTTAGCTTCACATAACTCCTGAACATTTATTGTGAGTTCTCAACCTTCTGTCCTCAATCTGATCACCTGGTCTTTGATTGTTGTCTTCCTCCTGATGTGGCTATACAACAGTTTCGGGTCAGTCTTGATTCTCGATGCTATGTCTTTTTCATAATGTCGTTGGGCCTCCCTCCTTACCTGTGCATACTCATTCCTGGCTCTGCGACTGATCTCCCTATTTTCGTGTGTTCTCTGCCTTCTGTACTTTTTCCATTCTCTATTGCACTTTGTTTTTGCCTCCTTACACCGTCGGGTAAACCAGGGGCTCGTTCTGGTGTTCCCGTTGTTACTGTTGCCCTTGGGAATAAACCTTTCCACTGCCTCCTTGCATTTTGTTGTTACATATTCCATCATTTCATTTACTGGCTTTCCTGCCAGTTCTCTGTCCCACTGGACCTCCCGCAGGAAGTTCTTCAACCCTATGTAGTCCCCTCTTTTATAGTCAGGCTTTTCCCATTCAACTCCTGTTATTCTCTCCACTTGCAGCTCTACTATGTATTCAAAGCACAGAACCATGTGGTCGCTAGCTCCTAGGAGACTCTCATACTTGATGTCCTCAATGTCTGAGCTGCCCAGAGTGAACACAAGGTCCAATCTTTCTGGTTCATCCTCCCCTCTCACTCTGGTAGTGTCCTTAACATGTTGGTGCATGAGGTTTTCCAGCACCACGTCCAACATCCTGGCTCTCCATGTTTTGGGACCCCCATGTGGCTCCAGGTTTTCCCAGTCAATCTCCCTGTGGTTGAAATCACCCATAACCAGCAACTTTGCTCTGCTGGAGTGAGCTCTTCTTGCCACCTCAGCAAGTGTGTCCACCATTGCTCTGTTGCTCTCTTCATATTCCTCTCTTGGCCACCTGCAGTTCTGTGGTGGATTATACATCACTGCAATGACCACTTTGTGTTCCCCAGCCTGAAGTGTGCCTGCTATGTAAACTCATTCTCCCGTCTCATCTATGCCTTCCATTTCCTCGAATTTCCATCTGTTTTTTACGAGCAGAGCAACCCCACCTCCCTCCCTGCCCCTTCTATCTTTCCTCATGATCTGGTATCCTGATGGGAAGATTGCGTCTGTTATTGTCTCCGTGAGTTTTGTTTCTGTAACTGCTATGATGTCTGCGGACTTCTCATTGATTCTTTCTTGCTATTCCTCATGTTTATTCGTTAATCCATCTGCATTTGTGTACCAAACCTTCAACTTCTGTGGTGCGGTGGGTGGAAACAGAGGGATCGGTGTGTGATGGTTGGTTTGGATTGTTCAGTTGCCTTGGGAGTGTCGTGGCTGGAGTCCTTCTGCAGGTGTTTCTGGGGGGTGTTCTTGTCCTTCCATTTGATCCTGGGTTGTTCTGCTCTCCTTTTTCATTTCCTCACATTTCTCCTTTCGTTTTTGAACTTTCTCTTTCATCGTTTTTCTTTCGTCCTGTGTTCTGTCTCTATCGAGGTACACACTCCGGAACTCCTGCTTGCCTCTCAGCCGTGCTTTCTCCTGCAGGATCATGGTTCGGGTTGATTCTGCCTTGAAAATTGCTTTGAGAGGCCGATTCCTTTTCTTTGTGAACCACCCAATTCTCTGAAAATTTGCCACTTGGGTCATGTCCCCCTCGCCTATCACCTTCATGATATTTTCAATCGCTTTTTTCTCCTGCTTTCTTTCATCATAAGTTTCCCCTTTAGCTTCGTCTAGCCCATAGACAAACACGGATCTCTCCCTTTCCACCTCCCACTGTGACTCCCATT
>NC_069463.1:32481528-32556975 GCF_026875155.1 Cherax quadricarinatus
ATAGTAAATTTTGGGTAGTCAATCTCATGTCAAGGTTAGCTTTAGCGCCTTGGGGGTTGCAAAAAAATTTCAGTTTGCAGTGTAGCGGCCAGTTTTTAAATTTTTATGCCTACTCAACAAATTTATTTCTTCTTAAAAGGGGGGTGGCAAGAAGGGGAATGCAGCCCTGCCAAAAAGAAACTCCTGTTTAGATCCAAGTGTATAAAACTTTTTATTTTTATCAACACTGCCCTTTTCCCCCCAAAGGAGGGGGGGCCCCGAAAAAGAAAAACTTTCACCATCATTCACCCCATCACTTTTTCCCAAGAAGAATGCTTTACACAAAGTTTTTAAACTGCGACAAAAAACACCCCTCCTTCGGGATGCGGGCACTGTACTTCCCTCTCGGACTCAACCCGGCCTGCGGTTTTCCCCGAACCCTTATAAAATGTTACTTGCTCCACCCAACAGCCCCCGTCAAGTATTAAAAACCATTTGCCTCCTTCACTCCATCAAACACGCTCCGCTCTGTGGAATCCAAGCCCTCGCACACAAAACCCCCTTTACCCCCTCCCCCTTTTCCCTAGGCCGACCCCTACCCCGCCTTCCTTCCCTAAACTGAACCTTTTGAATCATTTGTTTCGCTCCATTTCTCTACATGTCCGAACCACCTAAAAAAAACCCTTTCCCTCAGCCCTCTGGACAACAGTTTGGTAACCCCCGCACCCCCCCCTTAATTTCCAAAAATACAAATTCTCGCATTATATTCACCCCCAACATTCCCCTCGGGACGAATCTCCACTGCCTCCAGTTTTTCCCCGCTGCAACATTCATCCCCCAGCTTCACATCCAAAAAGAGCTTGGAAAAACTTTTCTTTACTTCCCCTTTTTGCCTCCAAGGACAAGCTCTTTGTTCCACAGACTCCAAGTGCCCCACTCCCCTTTTCCCCTCATAATTCTTGACCCCCTCATCTTTCATAGACCCATCCGCTGACACCCCTTCCAAATATTGAATACTTTCACCTCCCCATTCTCTCCCTCGAAACTGATATCCAATCTTTCTCACCAAATCTTTTGTTATCCTCATAACCTTACTCTTTCCTTGTGTAATTATTACTATCAGCTAGGTGAGAAATTTTTCTTGAGCATTGCTTTTAACAAGTGATTTAAGGAAGGGTTTAAACTAGCAATAAAGCTTCTTGGGGGAAAACTTGCAGGTTGTGATACTAATGAACACATCTTCCACAAGGGGTGAAATGTTTTTGTTCCCTACAGTGATACGTTATGCGGTTATAAAACTTATGAAATTGCATTTTTCACAATCCATTTAGATCTGTTTTAAATTTACCTTAACACTTTGAAAATTTTCATTGTGACAGTTCGGGTTCTTTCCAAATTCTAAACCGAGTCAGGTTAATCTCAACAATCCTTCACTGTATGGGAATACCGGCCCCCTTCCTCATTTAAGTTTTTTGTAGATCTGGGACGCAAAAATAATTCTGGGCTTCATTTTGCATTACACAAAGGGTCGGAGAGAATTTCTCTAGCAAAATTCAAGATGGGAGCACATAATCAATTAGGGCCTAACACAGGTATGTACTCTTTCCGATTCTCACTTAGCACTATTTGGGGTTGTACCCACAACAGTTTGAAAAGTTTTTAGCCTAGCTTTGCTTTTCTTTTTAGTTTGGTATAGGGGTTTTGTTAAAGGGTAATCCCCAAATATCTGAAGTTTTAACGTACAAATGATTTCACCCTGCAAATGAGGGGATGAAGGATGTCGTTTGCTTTTTAAAATATCTTTGTTTTAGGGAAGATTTATGAGGCATATGTGTGGGAAAATTTTTGCTTTTTCGAGAAACCTCATAATCAATTTTATTACTTTTTAAAAGGATCTATATTTATTAAAGAATCCGAGGTGTATGGTGGAAATAAATCAACACTGAAATTGTAAAAGATGTATAGAAGTTGTTGAACCTTGTCACATCCTCTTTAACCCCCGACTGTTAAAAACACATAATCATAAGTTATATATTACCCATTATGCTATCCACGGGGATTTCCCCTGGGGCGCTGCCCCCTCCTTCAGCAATAACGGAGTTCGCATTTTTGGTTCCCTTTCAAAATGGAAAGTATACCTGACACATTTAATAAATGCTTTATTTTTGATAATAATCAAATCGACTTCCCCCCATGATTTTAATTATTTTTGGGATAAAACATTTTTTTTTTTTAATAATACATTTAGTTTTGGGGGGTAAGAAAGGGCCCCTTCCTCCATCCCAACTCACCCAAGGATTCATTTGTAATAATACCAACAATGATTTCAATTATTTTTATATTTCGTGCACTCATCTTAGTGCATCAATTTTACAAATCTGGGGTTTTCTGAGGTTTCACCGAAGCAACTGCAGGTGGGTTAAATTCTCTTACAGGTTTCGCTAATCTTTCGCTTTTAAGATCTCCTCTTCTAAATTCCCAACCCACCCATTTTACATCTCGAGGGGTTTTCCCATTCATAAATGAAATCGGGGACAAGATAGAATTTTCATGATTTATAAAAAAACTTGAAATAATATCTACGTTAAGGTAATATAAAGCTTTGAAGTTTCCACCTCTGATACTAACAAAAATTTTTTTCGGTTTTAAAACCAATTTTCTTTAAAATAAACTCTAATCTCGTTTTTGTATTTTTTAATTTTTTTGGGTCTGCGGTATTTATTCTTGATAAAAACCTTATAAATCTCCTATACAACTTATATGTGTTTTCTTAAAAATGTTGTAATAAACTTTTTTGTTGATTGGAGGGAGACTAGAACTAAAAAATAATTTAAATTCCTTAATTTTCAACAAATTTTTTTTTTTGACCCACGAATTAAAAATTTGGGTCATAAAACCTTTAAAAAGATACCAAATAATGCTAATTCCACATTTTTTTTTTTTTTGTTTCAATACTCTTGGATAAAATTTGGAGGTGGTTTTTTGACGGGTAATTTTTAGCGATAAAATGATCCCTTTAAAACTTTTCACCTTTTAAATCTTCCAAATGTATGTTGTTTTGGTTGAAAAAATCATTAAATTTTATATATTTTAAATATTTCATCTGTATTTTTGTGAAACCCCGGTTTTACTATATTAAAAAAAAGAATACTGTAAACAAACAAATTAAAAATGTGATCAGAGGTGTATATGAATGTCAATTGAAAAAAGTAGTTTGGGTTTTTGGAAGATTTTAAAAAAATGTACTAAGCATACCCTCTAAAGGGGACAAAAAGTTAAAAAATCCAGGCCATGGGAAAACCTGGGGACCACAGCCACTCAAAAGGGGGGAGGTTTTTAGTGCCCGGAAGGAAAAAAAAAAATGGCAGGAAAGGGGCAGAAATCGACACCAAATCCAGTCTTTTCCCGGGTGGAAAAACCCAGCGATGGCCTCCCCTCCAAACCAACAGAACAGATATAATGCCGGAAAAAAAAACCCCCCCCCCTACCAACAATACCACCGTCCGAAACTCTTCTTTGCAAATATACAGGGGTTTAAAGCCCCGCAAAAAACAACAAAATTTTCCCTTTTATCCGTGGACTGCCAGAGGGAAAAAGGCAATCTTTTGCGGCTTTCACTAGACCCACATAAAGGATACGGGCAACGAAATATGGATCCCAGGTTACAACCAAAACAGATGTGACCAGAGTGAACAGGCCAAAGGGGGGGGGTTGGCCGTTACATTAGCAGAGTCACTTGTTTTGCACAGAACTGCTAAATGCCTCAAATGATGTAAGTGAAATTTTAGCAGTAAAGGTCGAAACCAAACCTAGTCCATTGTGATAGTCCGACAAGCCCCTCCGGATGCAACATCCCAGCAATATCCAGGAACCACTGTTAAAAATGACCACTGTCGGAAAACCTTCAGCTCCCGCACCCAACATCATGCTCCTGGGGATTTCAACTTAAGGCACCTAAAAGGGAGGAATATAAAAATAATGAATTGTTGCAGTAATAACACCAGAGCAGCTTCTGATGAAAACTCACACTCCCGCGAGCTTTAAATCTCCTGCCATAATTCAATTTAATCCAGCAAATAATAAGCCTACTAACTGAGAATACACTAACCTCATCTTCACGTAACAATGATGATCTTAAAAATATTACCATAATCAAAAACAAATATACACAGATCACAACATATTGAGGTTCAGTTATGTATGCGCGGAGCCCCCCAGACCGACTATAAGGAGATTATCCACAGGGAGCTTCACCAAATTCAAACTTCTATACAAAAACCAAAAGTGGGACAAGTAAACCAAGTCCTAACCGATATAAGCTTTGGGAGATATACAAGCAACACAGACCCCCAACCTTTATGCCTAGAAACAGATTAACTCGGTAGCACTCGATGTATGCACAAGCTTATCCTCTAGAGAAAAGGAGGAGTAATGTAAAAACAAAAGATGACAAGGCGCTCCTTTACAGCGACGGAAAAAATAACCAAGCCTAAAAGGAGGTCAATATATCTGAATGCCGTAGGAGACACTGTCAGAGAAATAGCAAAGCATCGAATCTTAAGCTAAAAGAATCCTTTAGGAGTCAGGAATCGCGGGAAGAACACAATAAGCCATAAATGAAATCGAAAGAAACCCCAAGTATTTCCTCTCCTAGGCCAAAGTCAAAATCGAGAACAACGTCCATATTGGCCCCACTTAAACAAGATGGGTCCACAACAGATGACCAACAAGGAAATGATGTGAGCTACTCAATCCCAATAGACTCAGTTTTAGCAAGCCCTTAACCAGACTGAGAAGTCGAAGATCATAATGATTTTTTATGATATGAGCCACAAAATTTGATTACACATAGCCTATCCGATTACTCCACGCAAATGACTTCGAACAGGCATAAAAATGACATTCCCATGCACTCGCCCCCAGGCCAGACTCATGAACTCTGTGTTTCATCAAGAAACTGCAAGAAGCCCCTATCACGAGCCCTTTCATCCAATGGAGAGGAGCATTAGATGGACACGGGGTCGTCCCACAGTTACTAAAAACAACAGACATAGCCCCACTCCACAAAGGGGGCAGTAAAGCAACAGCAAAGAACACAGACGCAATACACAAACAACCCCATATCATAAAAATCTTTGAAAAGGGTCCTAAGAAGCAAGATCACCACGCATCTAGAAACCCATCAGTTACACAACCGGGCAACATGTGGTTTCGAACCGGTAGCTCCTGTCTGTCCTCAACTATTGGACCACTATCGACAATTCCTAAATGCACTGAAGACAAAAAGAATGCAGATGTAATATATACAGACTTTGTCAAAAGCCTCGACAAGTGTGACCATGGCGTAATAGCGCACAAAATGCGTGCTAAAGATAACAGGAAAAGTCGGTCGATGGATCTATAATCCCTCACTAACGAAAACAGAGAGTAGTCTCAACAGAGTAAAGTCCGAGCAGCTACGGTGAAAGCTCTGTTCCACAAGGCACAGTACTCGCTCTCCATCTTGGTTCCCAATCCGTATATCCGACATAGACAAGGATGTCAGCCACAGCACCGGTCCTTCCTTTTGCTATGACACCCAGAACTGCATGAACATGTCTCCATGCTGACACTTGCAAAGCTCCAGCAGACATCAACCAAATCTTTCAGTGGGCTGCAAAAACAATAGAAGTTCAACGAATGAGAAATTTCAATTACTCAGATATAAAACATGAGAAATTAATCTCATCACAGTAACAAAACAAATTCTGGCCACAAAATAAGCGAAACACCAACGCAAAGAACCTGGAGTGATCATGTCGAGGATCTCACCTTCCAGGACCATAACATTGTACAATCGCAACTGCTAAAAAATGACAGAAGATAATGAGAACCTCAAAACAGGGAGGGCCAACCCATGATGACACTCTTCAGTCACTTGTTCTATCTAGGCTGGAATATTGCCTGCACACAACAGCACCTTTCAAGGCAGTGAAATTCCGACCTAGAAAATGTACATAGAACTTTCACACGCCGCATAACGGAGATAAAACACCTCAATTATTGGGAGCGCTTTGAGGTTCCTAAACTGTATTTCCCTGGAACGCAGGAGGGAGAGATACATGATTAATACACCTGGAAAAATCCTAAGGGACTAGTACCGGAACTTGCACACGAAAATCCCCACTACGAATGCAAAAGACTATATGCAGAACGATGCAACCATCCCCCCAATGAAAAGCAGGTGTCACAAGCACGTTAAGAGACCATACAATAAGTTCAGGGTCCCGAGACTGTTCAACTGCCTCCCAGCACACATAAGGGGGATTACCACAACCCCATGGCAGTCTTCAAGCTGGCAACTGGACAAGCACCAAAGTCAGATCCGGAATCACCGGGCTGGTGGCCTTCGTATGTTGGTTGCGTGCAGCCAGCAGCAACAGCAGGTTGATCAGGCTCTGATCCACCAGGATGACTTGTTATCCAGACCGGCCGCGGGGGCGGATGACCCCACGGAACTCTCTCCAGTAAAGCTCCAGGTACAACAATATTAGATAAAAAATTCATCATATAAAAAATAAGAGAAATTGTGTAGTTACCAGAAAAGGAAATATGTAAAAAGTTATTTCAGAGTAAACAAATTAGTTGAAGGAAAACACTTTATTGATTCCAGGTTTAAGTTGCTGATATGAACAATTTTCCAGAATTCTAAATCCAAAGTATTCTGCTCTGTAGCTACATTGTTTGCCATCATCTGAAATTCAGTAAATGATTTATGAAACTCACTGAGTAAGGATTCAGAAAAAAATATTTTTAATTTTATTTGGGAGTAAATATTAAGCAACTTTAAGGTCAGCATTTTTTAAAATAATGAAACTCAGGTTGACTTTTACAGAGAACTTGTGAAACAGGATTTTACCATCTAGGAGAACACTTCTGTTTGCCACTCATGAATTCTCTTCTCTCCTTTCCAGTGCTTCCACAACTCTCTGAAAATCTATCCATCACACATGCGATACTTAAATATATATAAATATATATATATATATATATTATATATTTAATAAATTAATCTAAATAGTAATATATATATATATATATATATATATTATTATATATATATATATACATACATACATTTATATATATATATATATATATATAAATATTATATAAAAAATATATTATATATATATATATAAATATAATATAGTATAAATATATATATATACTCAGTGACACTGACATGTAGGTCACTGTCCACATATCTATTCTTTTTTTTTAAATATTGACTTTCATTCGCTATTTTCCAGACCTCTTGCATATTCTGTTTCAGATAACTTGTTGAAGATCGTTGCATGTTCAGGGGTTCCTCGACGACCTTTACCGGGGGGGGTCATAAAGCGATGTTGTTTGGTCCCATTGTCTTTGTAGTATTTAAACTCGCTCAGCACTTTCTTCGCCCCCTCCTGTTGTTGTACTGTATCAGAACACACAACCACTCTCCATCTTATCTCCATTGTTTTCCAATGTAAATACTCCCTAATTTTTTTTTTAGCTAACACAGATTTTCTGATCATTCCTAGTAACCCCACCTCCCTTTTCTTCGCCTTATTTACTTATCCTTCGCAGTTTTTTTTTTCTCCTGGGCTGTCTCAACTGTGACAAAAATTAGGTTGTCGCCCAAATTTCTTTTAAAAACCTTTTTTTTTAATTTATTAAAAATATATATATAAATTATATTATAATAAATATATATATAAAAATTTAATTTTATATATATATATATTTGTTTCGGGTTCTACTGCTTTTTTCCCCTATTTTGTTTGATTTTTTGGTTACAATTTTTCTTTCCACGTTCTTACTTTTTTAATTTTTTTCCCCCGGTACCTCTTTGTGTTCCAAGTGCTAACACTTTTTTTTCCTCTTTTTTCTTTCTGTTTCTGGGTATTTATTTTCCTTCAACAACGGGCATTTGCCTCCTACATCTCTATTGTTTTTTTTCCCTGTCTTTCTGTCAAGCTTCTTTTTTTTATAAATCTTTAATATCAATAGTTTTGCACGTCAATTGGTATTTTCCCTAGCCAGGTCTACAAACTGCCCACCGACGCCCTTTTTGTCATAATCCGCCTAGGTTCTTCTTAAGGGTGGTTAACTCATTGCTTTTACCACCTTGGGTCTTCCATTGAAATTGTTCAGTTATGTAGTCGGTCAAACCCCTCATCGTATATTCTCCCACCAAAAAACTTCACGGGCCCCAAAGCAAGCTATTTGCGTACTCCTCTGTTCCCTATTCCATTCTCAATTTTTGATTTTTCATTGAAAACCGCTTTTTATTATTGCATCTAGAGCTTGGCTAAATTTTTACTACAGTATCTAGGGATTTGTCTACTTGGGGGAAAAGTTCAACAGATAGGAGTAGCGAAGGGTAAAAGGGAAACTTTTTTTTGATTGGGCCGGGCTCTTGTTAAGGTAGGGTAAGTCACTCCCGTTATCCCCCCCCCTTTTTCCCCCCCACCCCAAAAGGGTGCGTGTGGGGCCCCGGTCAAACAGTAACACTCACTCCACTCCCACACAACTGAAGAAAAAGCCGCCCTATCTATTGACTTTTTGGGTTGAAAGTTTCACTTTGCCCCAATAATAAACTTAGTCCTTTCGCCTGATCTCCATGTTAGATGTTTTGAAATAAACACTCCTTTAGGTATTGTATTTATCATGGAAAGTGTTTTCTTAAGCTTTTGGGTAACCTGTCTCCTTCCCATCGGGAATGACAATCGGTCACCGTCAACCAAACGAGAAGTGTTAAGGGGAAAGGGACTTTTGCAAAAGTCCGAGACGTCACATGTTGGATCTCCCTACCGATTTACTTGTAGGCACAGCAGACCATAACCACTCACTTTTAGTGGTAAAAATCTCTTTCCTGTCATCTGGACTGACTATTCAAGGCTATAGACTCTGTAAAGAACTCCGTTGCTTGTCACCAACACCTGTGACCCCCCCCCCCTTTTCCCCCCACACACACACACATCAACAACGGCTATAACTCTACAAGACGGGGTTTAACATAAACCCAAACCCCAAAGTTTAATTTAAAATTTTGCTTTTTATTTGATATCATTTAATTTTTCATTTTTCATTTTTTTTTAAAAGTAGGATAATTTTTCATTTTTTAAAGTATTTAATTTCATATTTTCTAAATAAAAAAGGTTTTTATTTTTGGGTCATTTTTTATTTTTTTTTTCTTTTCATTAATTTTCCGAGGAGGAGCCCCTTTGGAATACTGACTGAAGTTTTAAGGTGTGGAACCCTTTCCCCCATCTCTTCCGTTCTTTACACTCTTCCATCTTCTCATTTTCTCGTGATAGCACGTACCGGGGAAGGCATAGTTTCCGGCCCGGGGGGAGGGTTGATAGGCCGGGTTGTGGGGGCCATGTTGAAAACTGAATTGTGTGTGGAGGGTGGGAAAAACGGGATACTGGGAGGGTGAGGCTTTTTTGGTAAAGGGTTTAAGTGTGGGGTGGTGGGGGAGGATGAGGAAGGTATGATTTGTTTTGATCATTGTGTTTGAGTGGAAGTTTGGTTTGGTTTTTTTGGGGTTCCCCTTTTGGTGTTTACCTGAGTCAAAATTTTGGCATTATGGCACTAACATGGCGTCCACTTACCCCCATTTTAAGGGTTTTCTTTCCTATTTTTTTCCCGGATTACGACTGTTTTTTCTATTCCAAAACAAAATGTGCTCTCTCATGTATTATCTGTCTTGATGTGGTACACATGATGTTATCTTAATTCCCTCTTTCCCCCCACCCCCAAAAAAACGTTTCCATCCAAGATACAATCAGGCCATTTGGGAACAAGCGTCGGGACGGCGTATTTGGGTTTCCCTCTTTTATTTTTTAAATTCTCTAAAAATTTTAAACCCACAGGGAAGCCTCACCCTAAACACCTTGTGAAAATGATTTTATGAATTTATGTTTCTTTCATTGACAATATCTAGTAAATTGCCGCCCATCGCACCAAAGGGCCCAAGAAATTAATTCACTGTCAAAAAAAAAAAAATTCTTGTCAAAGATATTTGAAGGATTTAGGAATTTTTGGGTTACTGAAATCGAAAATGTCACCATACCCTGGTCCGCCCGGGGCCGGGGGGGCGTTGCCCCCGGGAACTCCTCCGGGAAACCCAGTGGGTTTTTCCAAAGGGCTCCATTTTTGTAAGATATTGCAATCTACCGCATTAACAGAGAATTTAACCATAACGCTTGTATATTTTTTTATTTGACACTTTATACATCAGATAGTTTTAATAAGGATAGAATTTTTTTTTTTAAAATTTGAATATTTAACAAAAGAGTTTTTTAACAACGACCACGTGACAATTTTGTAAATTTTATTTTATTATTTTTTCAAGATAAACATAGTTCCTCACGAAGAGTTTGTTTAAAACAACCCCAAAACATTTGCTACATTTGGGGGAAACTTTTTGCAAAAAAAAAACAAAACATCACGACTTGTAAATAAAGCTTATCTTGCGATTTGGAGTGGCGCTCTAAAACAAGACAAATTTTGGGCCCCATAGTTTTTTAAAACCTTGTAGAAGCTTACGGCAGTGGAAAAATAGGCAAAGAAAATGCTTAAATTTGGGGTTGTCTATTGTGTGGAACAGCGAAAAACCCAACACACGATTTTTATTCGTATGGTGCTCGTGCCTGGTGCAAAGCTCTCACTCACGGGGTGAGGGTCCGGTTGAATTCCCGACAAAAGGGGTGGAAACACAAGGCGCTTTTTTTACACCGCGTCCATTTTTCACCCATCGTAAAATGGGTACCGGGGTTTAGTCGACGGGTGGGGGTACACCGGGGGAAAAAAGGGGGCCTAATTTGGGCCCGAAATCTCTCTAAACAAGTGGTTTTCCAATAATAAGAATTCATTGTGTCAGCTAGGCCGAATTCCTTGTACATGTAACTCCTTGTACAAAAAAATTTTTTTACTCATTATTCTTTTTGGGAAATGCGAAAGTTTCAGTCAAACAAGAAAAAAAAGTAAATACCTGTTTTGGGAGTCCAGCAAAGAGGCCTGTCCCAAAAACATGAAGACGCCCCCATATTTGTTTTTTGCAACACTGTCTGACATTCCTTTGTCAATTTGAAGAAACTCAAGTTTAGGATGAAACCCCAGGTGATAGCATTTCAACCCCCACCCAGTTTCTTCCAAAAAAAACAGTTAAAACTGCCCAAAAATTTTAAATAGTGGAGGGGTAAGCTAGCGGAAGGCCCAGACAGATGCCTAAAGCTCCAACGGGGGGTCAATCATGGGGAAATAAGACCCGCTCGGGAAACACTTTGTCTTTTTCCTGACGCCCCTTACCTAACCAACCTTTTTCCCAAAAAACCAGGACTGATACGTCCTCAGCTGTCAAAGGAAGCTCTAACTCTTAACCCTCCAGACAAAAGAAAAAAAATGTCTACAAAAGAAGTTAAAATAACAGCTTTTTAGACAAAAGAGGGTTTAACTCGTTCCTTACGCAGCCTTTCCTGCCGGGGGGTGGTCTTGTGCTTTTGGGGTTTCCTGGCTTTTGTCTTTTGCTTTGTTGCCTGGTTGTGTGTCTTTGCTTTGGGTTTCCGGCGTGGTCTTGTGCTTTGGTCCTGGCTGTGTGTCTTTTGGGTTTGTTGCCTGGCGTGTGTCTTGTCTTTGGTTGCCGGCTGTGTGTCCCTTTTGGGTTTTGGTTGCCTGGGGGTGTCTTTTGCTTTTGGGTTCCTGGGGTGTGTGTCTTTTTGGGTTTGGTTTTCCTGGCTGGTGCTTTTGCTTTTGGGTTTCCGGGTGTCTTGTGCTTGGTTGCCGGCTGTGGTCTTGGCTTTGGGTTGCCTGGCTTGGTCTTGTCTTTGGTTTTCCTGCTGTGTCCTTTTGCTTTTGGGTTTCCTGGGTGTGTTTTTGGGGTTTGGGTTCCTGGGTGTGTGTCTTTGCCTTGCCTGCCCGGGTGTGGGCTTTTGCTTTGGTTTCCTGGCTGTGTCTTGTGCTTTTGGTTTCCTGGCTGTGTGTCTTGTGCCTTGCATGCCCCCGGTGTCTTGTGCTTTGGGTTCCTGGCTGTGTGCTTGTGCCTTCATGCCTGCTGTGGTTTTTTGCTTGGGTTCCTGGGTGTGTGTCTTGTGCTTTGGTTGCCTGGCTGGTTCTTGGCTTTGGGCCGGCTGTGTGTCCCCTTTTGCTTTGGTTGCCTGGGGTGGCTTGTGCCTTGCATCCTGGGTTGTTCTTGTGCTTTGGTTGCCTGGTGTGGTTTGTCTTTTGGGTTTCCTGGCTGTTTTCTTGTGCTTTGGTTGCCTGGCTGTGTGTCTTTGCTTTGGTTTCCTGGCGTGTGTCTGTGCTTTGGGCCTGGCTGTGTGTCTTTTGCTTTGGTTGCCTGGGTGTGTGTCTTGTGTTTGGTTGCCGGCTGTGTGTCTTGTCCTTGCCTGCCCGTTGTGTCTTGTGCTTTGGTTGCCTGGCTGTGGTCTTGTGCTTTGGTTGCCCGGCTGTGTTCTTTCTTTGGTTTCCCCGGCTGTGTGTATTTGCTTTGGTTCCTGGCTTGTGTCTTGTGCTTTTTGGGTTCCTGGGTGGTTATTATGCTTTGGTTGCCTGGCTGTGTGTATTGTCTTTGGTTTCCCGGCTGGTTTTATTTTGCTTTTGGGTTTCCGGGTGTTGTCTTGGCCTTTCGTGCCCGGTTTTGGGCTTGTGCTTTTGGGTTTCCTGGCGTCGTCTTGGCTTTGGTTGCCTGGGTTGTGTCTTGTGCTTTGGTTGCCTGGCGGTGTATTTTGCTTTGTTGCCTGCTGTGTGTCTTTTGCTTTTTTGCCTGGGTGTGTTCTTGTGCTTTTGGTTTGCCTCTGGCGTCTTTTGCTTTGGTTGCCTGGTGTGTGTCTTTTTCTTTGGGTTCCTGGCGTGTGCTTGTGCTTTGTTGCCTGGGGTGTGTCTTGTGCTTTGGTTTTCCTGGGTGTGCGTCTTGGCTTTGGTTGCCTGGCTTTTTGGGCTTGGCTTTTTGCCGGGGTGTGTGTATTTTGCTTTTTGGTGCCTGGCTGTGTTTTGTCTTTGGTTGCCCGCTTGTGTCTTGGTTTTGGTTTTCCTCCTGTGTGTCCCTTTTGCTTCGGTTTCCTGGGTGTGCTCTTGTGCTTTGGGTTCCTGGTGGGGGCTTGTGCTTTGGTTTTCCTGCTGTGTGGGCTTGGCTTTGGTTGCCTGGGGTGTGTCTTGGCTTTGGTTTCCTGGCTGTGCGTCTTGTGCTTTGGGTTTCCTGGCTGTGTGTATTTTGCTTGGTTTTCCTGGCTGTGCGTCTTGTGCTTTGGGTTCCTGGCGTTGTCTTTGTGCTTTGGTTGCCTGGCTGGGTCTTTTTGCTTTGGTTGCCGCCTGTGGTCTTGTGCTTCGGTTTCCTGGCGTGCGCTTTTGCTTTGGTTTTCCTGGGTGTGGTCTTGTGCTTTGGTTGCCTGGCTGTGTGTCTTTGCTTTGGTTTCCTCGTGTGCTTTCTTTGGTTGCCTGGCTGTGCGCTTGTGCTTTTGGGTTTCCCGGCTTGTGTATTGGCTTTTTGCCTGGGTGTGCTCTTGTGCTTTGGTTGCCTGCTGTGTGTCTTGTGCTTTGTTGCCTGGGGTTGCGCTTGTGCTTTGGTTGCCCGGTGTGTGTATTGTGCTTTTGGGTTTCCTGGTGTGCGTCTTTTGCTTTTGGTTTCCTGGCTGTGTGTCTTTTTCTTTGGTTGCCTGGCTGTGTTCTTTTGCCTTTCGTCCCGGGTGTTGGGGGCCCCTTTTGCTTTGGTTGCCGGCTGTTTGGGGTTTGCTTTTTTTTGCCTGGCTGTTGTCTTGTGCTTTGGTTTCCCGGGGGTCTTGTTTTTGGGTTTCCGGCGTGTGCTTGTGCTTTGGTTTCCTGGGTGTGGTCTTGTGCTTTTTTTTGCCTGGGGTGTGTGTCTTGTGCTTTTTGGGTTCCTGCGGTGTCTTGTGCTTTTGTTGCCCGCGTGTGTCTTGTCTTTTTTTGCCTGGGTGTGTGTCTTGTGCTTTTGTTTGCCTGCTGTTGTTTGTGCTTTGGGTTTCCTGGGTGTGTGCTTGTGCTTTGGGTTTCCCGCTGTGTGTCTTTTGCTTTGGGTTTCCTGGCTGTGTGTCTTGTGCTTTTTTGCCTGGCTGTGTGTCTTGTCTTTGGTTGCCTGGCTGTGTGCTTGTGCTTTGGTTGCCTGGTGTGTGCTTTTGCTTTTTTGCCTGCTGTGTGTCTTTTGCTTTGGTTCCTGGCTGTGTGTCTTTTCTTTGGTTGCCTGGGTGTGTGCTTTTCTTTTGTTGCCTGCTGGTGTCTTGTGCTTTGGTTTCCTGGCTGTGTGTCTTCTTTGGTTTTCCTGGTGGTGTTTTGCTTTTGCCCCGGTGTGGTATTTTGCTTTGGTTGCCCGGGTGTTGGGGCTTGTGCTTTGGTTGCCTGGCTGTGTTCTTGTGCTTTTTGGTTCCGCCTGTGTGTCTTTGCTTCGGTTCCCCGGGGTGCGTCTTTTCTTTGGTTGCCTGGGTGTGTGTCTTTTGCTTTGGTTTCCTGGCTGGTTCTTGTGCTTTGGTTTTCCTGGGTGTGGTCTTTTGCTTTTTGGTTGCCTGCGTGCGTCTTGTGCTTTGGGTTTCCTGGGGTGTTATTGTGCTTTGGTTCCTGCTGTGCGTCTTGTGCTTTGGTTGCCTGGCTGTTGTCTTGTGCTTTGGTTGCCTGGCTGTGTGTCTTTTGCTTTGGTTTCCTGCCTTGTGCTTGTGCTTCGGTGCCTGGCTGTGCGTCTTGTCTTTGGTTGCCTGCTGTGTGTCTTGTGCTTTGGTTGCCTGGGTGTGTGTCTTTTGCTTTGGTTCCTGGGTGTTGTCTTGTCTTTGGTTTTCCTGGGTGTGCGTTTGTGCTTTTTTTTTTATTTTTTGGGTTTTTTTTTTTTTTTTTTTCTTTTTTTTTTTTTTTTTTTTTTTTTTTTTTTTTTTTTTTTTTTGGGGTTTCCTGCTTGTTTTTTCTTTGGTTGCCTGGCTGTGGCTTGTGCCTTGGGTCCCGGGTGTGTGTCTTGTGCTTTGGTTCCTGGCTGTGGTTTGTGCTTTTGGGTTTCCGGCCCGTGTTTGTGCTTTGGGTTGCCTGGCTGTGGTCTTGTGCTTTGGTTGCCCCGGCTTGTGGGCTTGGCTTTGGTTTCCTGGCTGTGTGTCTTTTGCTTTTTTTGCCGCTGGTGTCTTGTCTTTGGTTGCCTGGCTGTGTGTTTGTGCTTTTTTTCCTGGCTGTTGTCTTGGCTTTGGTTTTCCTGGGTGTGTCTTGTCTTTTGTTGCCTGGCTGTGTGTCTTTTGCTTTGGTTTTTCCTGGGTGTGTGTCTTGTCTTTGTTTTCCTGGGTGTGTGTCTTTTCTTGGGTTTCCTGCTGTGTGTCTTGTGTTTTGTTGCCTGGCTGTGGTCTTGTGCTTTGGGGTTGCCTTCTGTGTGTCTTGTGCTTTGGGGTTTCCTGGGTGTGTTCTTTTCTTTGGTTGCCTGCTGTGTGTCTTGTGCTTTGGTTTGCCTGCTGTGTTCTTGGGTTTGGTTTTGGGGGCTGTGTGTCTTGTGCTTTTGTTTTCCTGGCGTGTGTCTTTGCTTTGGTTGCCTGCTGTGTGTCTTGTGCTTTGGTTGGCCTGGGTGTGTGTCTTTTCTTTGGTTCCTGCTGTGTGCTTGTGCTTTGGTTCCTGGGTGTTGTCTTTTTGCTTTGGGTTTCCCGGCTGTGTGTCCCTTTTGCTTTTGTTCCTGGTGTGGGGCTTTTGCTTTTGGGTTCCTGGGTTGTGTCTTGTGCTTTGGGTTGCCCGGGTTGTGTCTTGTGCTTTTGGTTCCTGGGTGTGTGTCCCTTGTGCTTTGGTTGCCCGGGGGTGTGTCTTTTGCTTTGGTTGCCTGGGTGTGTGTCTTGTGCTTTTGTTTTGCCTTCCCGTGGTGTGCTTTTGTGGCCTTTTGCCTGTGCTTTGTCCTTTCCCCCGGTGTCTTTGGTTTGGTTCCTCTTTTCTGGTTTCTGGTGCCCTGGCCCGTTTGCTGGGCTTTTTCCTGGCCTTGGGGTCCCCTTTGCATGAAAAGCCCCCTGTTAATTTCCTTCCCGCCTTTTGTTGCAAATTTTTATTTTTGCCCATTTTTCCCCCAGGTTTTTTTTCATTTTCCTGTTTTCCCTGCCTCCGGGTGTTTTGGTTGTGTTGTTTTTTGTGGGTGGTAAATCCCGGCCCCGTTTTTCGGGGGTCATACCCCCCGTTCCACGACCCTGATTTTTAAAAGGGGCCTTTTCTACCCCCTTAAAGCTATTAATCCGCCCCCCCTCCTTCAAATATTTCCCCTTTGACACTTTGGCTGAAAAAAACTTCCTAACATCCCTGTGATTTACTGGTTCAACTTCCCCCTTGTCCCCCTTTTTCTTTTCCCAATTTGGGGCACCCGCTTTTTCCCCTTTTTTTTGTTTTTGTGTTTTTTGTCCCCCCTATTTCCTTCCTCCATTGGGGCAGGTTATTTTTCCTTCCCCCCTTCAACCCCAACCCTGGGCATCTTTAAACCTTTACTTTTTCTACCTCGCTTGGGTAGGGTTTGGGTCCTGGTCCCCTCCTCCAATACCCCAACTACCTGTGGGGCTGAAGATTTTTAAAATGCGTTCTGTTCTTCCCCCCCAATGGGCTTTTTTATGTGGCCTCGGAACCTTGTTTTTCCACCCCTTTTTTCCCTTAGTATGTTTGTTTCTGCCCCCCCAACTTCTGTCTCGGTCTTTTTTTTCCCTTCCCCTTTCCCCATGACTTTACTTTTTAAACCCCCGGGCCAAATTGTGACCTTGCACTTCCAAAATTTTTAACTGCCCCGGCTAGTGTTTCCAAACTTCCGCATTCCCAAAAGGGCACCCCGGTTTTTTCCCCCGTTTTTCGTCCAAAATTCCAAAAAGATGTCCGGTACCCCCTGGGGGTTCCAGGCCCATTTCACCCCCAGTAAATTGTGGGTTCCGACAAGATTCCCCGTTTTATCCCCCGATCCCCCTTCCTTAGTTTTTGTAATCCTTGTGCAAATTTAAAAACCCTTTTGCGTCCGGGGGTCCCCAACCCCCCTTTTATGACTTGAAACCCTGTATTGAACTCGAGGTTTTTTGACCAGGTTTTCCTGTCCCTGAAACCATGTTGGCTGCTGTTGATGAGATCATTCCTAAGTGTTCCACCACTCTTCTGATAATTTTCTCCATGACTTTGCATACTATACATGTCAGTGACACTGGTCTGTAGTTTAGTGCTTCATGTCTGTCTCCATTTTTAAAGATTGGGACTACATTTGCTGTCTTCCATGCCTCAGGCAATCTCCCTGTTTCGGAAGATGTATTGAATATTGTTGTTAGGGGTACACATAGCGCCTCTGCTCCCTCTCTCAGGACCCATGGAGAGATGTTATCTGGCCCCATTGCTTTTGAGGTATCTAGCTTACTCAGAAGCCTCTTCACTTCTTCCTCGGTTGTGTGTACTGTGTCCAGCACTTGTTGTACCCCACCTCTCTGTCTTTCTGGAGTCCCTTCTGTCTTCTCTGTGAACACTTCTTTGAATCTCTTGTTGAGTTCCTCACATACTTCACGGTCATTTCTTGTTGTCTCTCCTCCTTCCTTCCTTAGCCTGATTACCTGGTCCTTGACTATTGTTTTCCTCCTGATGTGGCTGTATAACAGTTTCGGGTCAGATTTGGCTTTTGCTGCTACGTCGCTTTCATATTGTCGTTTGGCCTCCCTTCTTATCTGTGCATATTTATTTCTGGCTCTACGACTGCTCTCATTATTCTCGTGGGTCCTTTGCCTTCAATATTTCTTCCATTCCCTAGCACACTTGGTTTTTGCCTCCCTGAACCTTTGGGTGAACCATGGGCTCATCCTGGCTTTTTCATTATTCCTGTTACCATTGGGTATAAACCTCTCCTCAGCCTCCTTGCACATTGTTGATACATATTCCATCATCTCATTAACTGGCTTCCTTGCCACTGAACCCCGTTCAGGAAGTTCCTCATTCCCGTGTCATCCCCTTTCTTGTAGTTTGGCTTCATTCGCCCTGGCCTTCCTGCTTCTCCTTCCACTTGTAGCTCTACTGTGTATTCGACGCTTAAAACCACATGATCGCTGGCCCCAAGGGATCTTTCATATGTGATGTCCTTAATATCTGCGCTACTCAAGGTGAATACTAGGTCTAGTCTTGCGGGTTTCACCCTCTCCTCTCCTCTTGTAGTGCCCCTTTACGTGTTGGTCCATGAATTTTTTCCATGTGTGGGGTGTGGGGTGTGTGTGTGGGGGTTGTGTGTTGTGGTGTGTGTGTGTGTGTGTGGTGGGGTTGTGTGGTGTGTGTGTGTTTTTTGGTGTGTGTTTTTTTACACACCAAATTTGGGGTTTGCGGGGGTCGTACCCCGGGTCCTGGCCCCCCCTCTTCACTATCGCGGGCAGGGCCTTTCTCTCTCTCTGAATTTGTCATACCTCCCCTTGAAGCTATGTATCTTTCCTCCCTCCACTACGTCGCTTTCCGACTTTTCGATTTCCTAAAAACCCTTTGAGTCGTTTGAGTTTTCAGCTTTCTTTGTGACCCCTTTGTTTCTGTTCCCCCTCTCTGGAACACCGCCCCGTCCCCTTATCTTTTTCAATAGTATTTTTGTATGCCCTTTTAATCATGTCCTCCTGACCCTCCTGTCCCCCAGCTTCGCAGGCAAAATTCCCTCCCCCCCTTTCTTCGTAGAAACATTCTCCTGAGGCCCGGGAACAATCTTTTTTTTAAAACCCTTTTGCCTTTCCTAATTTTTTGACGTATTTGGACCAGGTGTGGGTTTCCAAACTGGGGGCTTCAAACTCCATTTTGGGTCTGATTTACAAGGGGAAACAGTATCTTGAACGAATCCTTACAAGGGTAAGGAACCTATCCAGGTATCCCCAGCCCCCCAAATGGCAGTTTTTTAATCTGGTTGATGGTCTTCCGGGGACGTGCTCGGGGTTAGGGTCCCCCCCAAGATCTTTCTCCTTGATGAAGGGTTTTCAGTCTTTTTTGGGCTCCTAGCCTATACTCTGTGGTCTTTTTTGCTCTTCCCCAATCTTTATACTTTTCATTTTTTAGGATTTAATTCAAGAAGGCATTTGGGGGGACCCGTTCCAGCCTTCTGGGTCTCTTTGTAGCCTGCCTGATCCTCATCTAATTCCCCTAATTAACTTCACATCTGCAACGGGGGACACTTCTGAGTCTGCCCCTTCCACATTTCATTAAAAATCGAAAATAGCATGGTCCTGGGGACGCCCCCTGGGGACCCCCCGCCGCACGGGCCCCACTGGAAACTCATCAGGTACCGTGACTCGTTTGTCCCCTGTCAGGTTTTCTCTGATCCATTGCAGTGCCCTTTCCCTTTATATGCCCCTGATCCTTCGCTTTGCACTAATCTTGTTCCTCATGTGGAACTGGTCAAAACCCTTTCATGCAGTCCAAAGAAAATGCAATAAACCCACCCCTCTCCTCGTGTCTTGCTTCTGCTACCTCCTCATAAATCTCCAGAGGTTTGTGACACAGCATTGCCTTTCCATGAACCGTGCTGGTAGTCATTTATAAACTTTTTCCGTTCCGTGCCCACCACTCTCCTATAACCTTCCATGACTTTGCTGCTATTTCACGTCAAGACACGGTCTTAAATTTATTGCCTTTTATCTTCTCCCCTTCCAAAAATGGGGACTACTTTGCCGTCATCATACCTCAGTGGTTGCCCAAAATTTCAAGGGGAAGTATTGAAGAATTTTGGGTTTGTGGAAAATGCAGGTCTCTCCTCCTTCTTAAGGGGCCCACTGGGAGAATTTTCCGGTCCCATCGCCTTTGAGGTTCAAGGTACTTAGCAGCTTCTGCACCTCCTCCTCCGTTGAGTGTATGTCATCCAACACTCGTTGGTTTATTACCTGTTGTTGTTCCCCTCTGTGTCTTCCCAGAGCCGTTCCTGTCTCTGCTGTAAATACTTCCTTAAATTTGGTGTTGAGCTCCTAGTATACATCGTGACCGTTTCTTCTGAGTTCCTCACCTTCTTTCTTCAGCCTGATCATCTGGTCTTTAACCGTTGTCGTCTTCCTGGTGTGTGTGTGTGTGTGTGTGGGGTGTGTGTGTGTGTGTGTGTGTGTGTGTGTACTCACCTAGTTGTACTCACCTAGTTGAGGTTGCGGGGGTCGAGTCCGAGCTCCTGGCCCCGCCTCTTCACTGATCGCTACTAGGCCCACTCTCCTGAGCCGTGAGCTTTATCGTACCTCTGCTTAAAGCTATGTATGGATCCTGCTCCACTACATCGCTTCCAAACTATTCCACTTACTGACTACTCTGTGGCTGAAGAAATACTTCCTAACATCCCTGTGATTCATCTGTGTCTTTAGCTTCCAACTGTGTCCCCTTGTTACTGTGTCCAATCTCTGGAACATCCTGTTTTTGTCCACCTTGTCAATTCCTCTCAGTATTTTGTATGTCGTTATCATGTCCCCCCTATCTCTCCTGTCCTCCAGTGTCGTCAGGTTGATTTCCCTTAACCTCTCCTCGTAGGACATACTCTTAGCTCTGGGACTAGTCTTGTTGCAAACCTTTGCACTTTCTCTAGTTTCTTTACGTGCTTGGCTAGGTGTGGGTTCCAAACTGGTGCCGCATACTCCAATATGGCCTAACGTATACGGTGTACAGGGTCCTGAACGATTCCTTTTTAAAGATGTCGGAATGCTGTTCTGAGGTTTGCTAGGCGCCCATATGCTGCAGCAGTTATTTGGTTGATGTGCGCTTCAGGAGATGTGCCTGGTGTTATACTCACCCCAAGATCTTTTTCCTTGAGTGAGGTTTGTAGTCTCTGACCCCCTAGACTGTACTCCGTCTGCGGCCTTCTTTGCCCTTCCCCAATCTTCATGACTTTGCACTTGGTGGGATTGAACTCCAGGAGCCAATTGCTGGACCAGTTCTGCAGCCTGTCCAGATCCCTTTGTAGTTCTGCCTGGTCTTCGATCGAGTGTATTCTTCTCATCAACTTCACGTCATCTGCAAACAGGGACACCTCAGAGTCTATTCCTTCCGTCATGTCGTTCACAAATACCAGAAACAGCACTGGTCCTAGGACTGACCCCTGCGGGCCCGCTGGTCACAGGTGCCCACTCTGACACCTCGTGTGTGTGTGTGTGTGTGTGTGTGTGTGTGTGTGTGTGTATTTTGTTGGTTCGTGTAAAGAAACGTGAAATGTTTTCAGGGTAAAAAAAAAAAAGAGTAACGTGAAACGATTTTATGATTATTAAACGAATTTATAATCATTTTCATGGTAGTGAAACGAGTGGGCGATGTTTCTGAATGAATGTTTCTGAATGAAAGGAAAAATGTGTGTGCGTATTCACCTAATTGTACTTAGCTCCTGGCCCCGCCTCTTCACTAATCGCTACTAGGTCCTCTCTCTCCCTGCTCCAAGAGTTTTATCTTACCTCGCCTTACAGCTATGTATGGTTCCCGCCTCCACTACCTCACTTTCCAGACTATTCCACTTCCTAACAACTCTATGACTGAAGAAATACTTCCTAACATCCCTTTGACTCATCTGAGTCTTCAATTTTCAATTGTGACCGTTTGTTTCTTTGTCCCATCTCTTGAACATCCTGTCTCTGTCCACCTTATCTTTTCCTCGCAATATTTTGTATGCAGTTATCATGCATGTGTGTGTGTGTGAACATACTGACTGATAATAAGTTCAGTGTAAGGAAAGGTATGAAGAAAAATGTATTTTTTTAATAAAAACTGTTTTTAACATAGATGTTATGGTGACGTGAAAAAAATGAGGTCAGGAGGAATGTGAGATGAATTTGTAGTACATCAGCGGTTTAAGAAATTTTAAATGTAAATGATAATCTCTTATGTTAGGCTCGTATGAGAGAGTTGAGGGAGGAATGGAATTAGTGTATCACAGTGCGTTTGTAAGTATGGACTTAACAGTGGCTAACTTTGTTAGGAAGAATATAAGATTTAAATGATTGTCTAGAAGTACGTCTTTATGGAACTTTTGCAGTCAAATAAGAGAGTGGTGAGATGTACACTTAATAGTGAGAAGTGTGAGAAAGTAGCGAGGTGGAAGCTGACAGAAGAGATTGAGAGCAATGTGAATTAAATGGCATTGCAATGGAATAATAAAATGGTGGAACGTTCGCTGGAACAGAAACTTAACATGAAAAGATGCTTATCCATAAGTGCTGTCATACACAAACATGAAAAAACTTATGAAAATGGATAAAGAATTGAATGATCCTACTTTAATTGACTATAAATTGTATTTTAATTTATAGTTAACTTTCATTCGTATTAAACTTTCATTGCATCGAATAAATATGAGCAGGTGTTAGTTGTGATGTGAGCGTCGTGTGTATGTTGGAAGTTGTCTTAGATGTAGCCATGGAAAATATAGGCAGATTTGGTGAATTGCCATTGAGCATTGGCAAACTTTTCTGAAACATGTAAAACATCTCAGAAAAGATGGGATGTGAATTAACAAAGGGAAAAAAATCTGAATGATAAACCACTTGATAAAGGAATACAACTGCAGATATTTAACCTTCATAGCAATGTTAATACCATTTGCAGCATTAATAAGAACTGTGGAATGGTGGGATGATCTAGTATATAATGTATTCATTCGCTGCCTGACCACGGTAGAGTGCGGTTGTGCTCTGCACCCCTCTGCTGTTTGTAGGCGAGCTCCCTTGTCAGTTACCTGGCTGCAGCGGTGTGAAGTGGTGCTGTCACGCCTCTGTTAACAACATAGGTGCACTATGATTGTCAAGATGGCGGTTAGTCTGAGACGCCGGATAAATACTGTAGACATTGAGCTACTTAAAGGAACGATAACGCCTAGTTCTGCGCAAGCAAGTCTTATTGCCAAAGATCATCCGGGAGACATATGGCATACAAGATAGTGACTTGTATGGTGTAGCATTAAACGGAGGCCAAAGAATTTTCGTCAAACGGCTATCAGCTACGGTTTATGAATCGTTATTCACCAGGTTTCAGGACGTAAGTCTTAGCGTCACTCCAGCTGTCAGTGTAAGAATGGTAGATGTTTCACGGCATTATACGTGGATCAAGTTACGCAACGTTCCCTTTGAGGTGGACGAGGCGGATATAAGGAAAGTTTTTGAGATGTATGGACGGTGCATTATGCTCAACATGGTACGTGGGCGGCAGGTGCCTATGCTGGTTTTCCAGAGGGTTCTTTCAACCTCAAAATGACTTTGAGGCACCCAATACCGTCCTATGTGTATCTACAAGATTTCAGGACGCAGGTAGTGGTAATGTACCCAGGACAACGACGTACATGCCGCCTATGTGGTGAGTATGATCACATAGCGGCGACCTGTGAAAAGCGAAGACGTGTGCCTGGACCTGTGGTGGACGTCGCAGCCCCTGCTTCAAAGGTGGCAGGTGAGAAACAAACATCGGATGGAGGGCGTGGTGTTTTGTGGAGCGAGATAGTGGATCGGGCACACAGGACTGGTGGTGAGTTGGAGTCCCGCCCCCAGCTGCCTGATCAGGTATCGTCTCCTGTGGATAAGGAGGAGCAGCAATTACAGGAGAATGTTCTTGACATTGAGGAGGAATTGGTGGAGGTGTTGAAGACTTTGTCACCGCCAGGGAGGGACGTTACATCTGAGCGTGGTGTCATCAGAGAGTCGTCGCTTCCAGAAAGTCGGAGACATGATAATTTGGGACGTGATGGTGGTTTGGAGTCGTCCGTTGAATCATTAAACCATTCTCAGGTAGAGGTGGAGGTTCATCGAGAGGCAACATCTGACCAAGACATGTGTAACATGACTGTCACGAGAAAGAGGGCGGCTACGTCAGATTCTGATGATGTCCTTACGCCTGCACAAAGGCCTGGGAAACAGACTGAGGTGAAGTGTGAAGGTAGTGGTGTAGATGGTGGTAGCCATGATAGGAGGCACCGGAAGAAGGGGGGAGGGAAAGAGAGCACTCTGAAGGTGTCAAACTTAAATTCAAGCTCTGGAGTTGTAAAGAGTGATGAGAGAAAGCAGGGGTGGAAACTTTAATAGGCCTTAGGTGTATGTCTGTAAATGCTAATGGGTTATGTAGCGGTATGAAGAGAGATTGATTTCGTAATTTCCTGAATAAATCTAGAGTGGATGTTGTGTTCCTGCAGGAACACAATTTTAAAGAGGGTAGGGTGTTGGAGGTGGCAGGATTTCGAGTAGTTGCCCTGCCATCTCCCCGTCTTAAATGTGGTGTGGGAATTTTAATAAGGGAGACGAGCCCGTTTGTTTTGCAGAGAAGCGAGGGAGGAGGGGGAGGGAGAGTGTTGCGTGTGGATGGGTGGTGGATGGGTGAGCGTGTGTCTTTTGTGAGTGTGTATGCGCCGGCAGAAAATAACATTAAGGTAAAGAATGATTTTGTGTGTGAGGATCTTGTGTTTTTCTTAAGTGCACTGCCAGAGGTGGCAATAGTTGGTGGGGACTGGAATAGTGTAATCAGGGTGGCTGATATGGACCCAAAAGGGGCTGGATATATGTCTGTGGCTCTTAGGGATTTATTAAGGGATGTTAGGTTACGTGATGCCTTTGGGGGGCGGTGTGGGAGACTGAATATACGTTTGTTAGGAGTGGATATGCTGCGAGGCTAGATAGAGTGTACCTTTCTCAGGGAGTGGATGTGAAATCTTTCAGTACTGTTGAGGCTACAATGTCAGATCATAGGGCAGTGGTGGTGGAGGTTAGGTGGGGGACGCTCGCGGACATATATAGAAGTTATTGGAAATTAAATATAAGTGTGTTAGGTGATGAGGAGGGGTTGGAGGGGTTTTCAGTCCTATGGAGGGAGCTTAATGTGGAAGAACAGGGAGTGGATGACATTGTGGCATGGTGGGATAGTGTTGCAAAGGAAAGGACTAGAAAGTTTTATGTGAGAGAAGGAAAACGTATTAATAATTTAAAATATGGACTGGCTAACTATTTAGAGGATAGGTTAAGAGGTTGCTATGGGCAGGGGGTGGGTGGGAATAATTTTCCTATGGATGAAATAGCTGAAATAAAGGGGAGGTTAAGGGTGTTGCAAAATGAAAGGTTTCAAGCTGTAAGGGTGCAGGCAGGGGTGGAAGAAGTGCTTTGGGGCGACAAGCCGTCAGCGTGTGTTTTGCGGCATCAAAAGCAAAGGCAGGCGGTGACAGCTATCCTATGTTTAGAGGTAACGGAGATGGTTGGGAATTATAGAGCAGGGCAGGAGATACGAACCACGAAGGGGATGTGTGCGTATGCGGAGGCTTGGTACGAGAAGTACTGGACAGTGGGGGGGGGGGGTGACGTGGCGTGGCTTTGGACAAGGTGTGTACGTATGTGACGTGTAATTTAGGAAATAGTGATAGAAAGGCTTTAGATGGGACTATTACGGCAGAGGAAATAGAGAATGCGTTAAGGGGAATGAGGAAGGGGAAAGTGCCGGGTATTGACGGTCTCCCAGTAGAATTTTATTTACAACATTGGACGTTAATAAGAGGATTTATAGTTAGGTTATTTAATCGTATGAAGGAGAAGGGTAAGTTGGGGGAGAAGCAGGTAACAGCAGTTGTAGTGTTGGTCCCGAAGGTCAAGGGGCAGCCCACCCTTCGGAAGTACCGAGCCATATCGCTGATGTGTGCAGACTATAAGGTGTTTGCAAAAATTTTAGGTAATAGGTTCAAATGTGTTGTGGGAAGGGTGGTGTCAAAATCTCAGTTTGGGTTGCCGGGAAGGTCGATGATTGAAGGACATAGGATACTGAGAAGTTTTGTGGAAGCTAAGGGTGGAGGTGGAGGGGCGGCTTTGTTGGCTCTAGATTGGCAGGGAGCCTATGATAGAGTGGAAAGGGGAGCTTTGCAGGTTATACTTAGGAGACAGGGTTTTGGGGAGGAAATAGTCGAGTGGGTAAATACGTTATACAAGGGGGCGAAAATGAGGATACAGATTAATGGGTGTATGGGGAGGGATATTGCAGTGGGTCGAGGCCTTATACAGGGATGCCCCATGTCCCAAATATTGTTTGCGTGTTTCCAGGACCCCTTTTATAGAATGGTTGACAGCAGCTTATGTACGCCATGTGAGGGAAGTGTGGGGGGTGGGGGGGCCTGGCCGGGTTTAATTGGATATGTTGACGACACCACTGTTCTCATTCGTGAAGGGATGTCAATGGGAGTGTTGGACGAGGTTGTGCAATTATTTGGAAGTGCCACGGGTATGCAGGTAAATAGGGCGAAGTCAAGGTGCATGGGGTTGGGTTCTTGGGTGGGGGTGTGGGGGGGAGATGTAATGTTGTTAAAGAATGGGCGATGTCTTTAAAGATTTGTGGTATTATTTATAAGGATGACATGGTTGCGGCGCGGGTGGAAAACTCGGATAGGTTATTGGAAAGGATCGTGGGGCGTCTAGGTGTTCTGAGACCCCAGCACCTAACTCTTATACAGCGAGTGATAGTCGTAAACATTTTATTGTATAGTAAGATTTGACATGTTGCAGCTGTGTTCCCAATTACAGGGACAGCGATTGCGGAATTCTAAGACGGGTGTACAAATTTTTGTGGGGTTCACGTTGTGATTGGTTACGGAGGGAAGTTGTAATGTTACCTGTAAGTCAGGGTGGGTTGGGGTTGATGGATTTGAGACGGAGGGCTAAATGTGTGTTTATTAAATGGGAAGTGTTGCGTGAGGGTGTGAACGCGGGGCAGTTGGGAAGGATACACGACAGGCTGGGTATGTGGTATCGAGGAATGGAGTTTTTTTTTTATTAGAACCTTACAAAAGTACAAAGGATGCATAATAATAGTACAGGAATACAAAAACATTTTGTGCTACTAGTACCAGGTTATTCCTGGCGGGAACAAGTATTATAACATCTTGTTATAGCAAACAATACACGCTAAGACAAACCTCACTAAAGTATAACAGTCATTAATAGTTGCCGCCACGCCATTGTACCCAAAGAAAACACACCAAAATGAAACTTTACACAGTTTAACAATATAAAATGAATACCTGACATGTCCTATTACAACAAACACAACATACAAATATACAACATCACAAGATTACTAAAGTTGAAATTGTCACACATGACTAAAACCATAACCACCTTTAACATACAATATATGTACTACACATATCATGTCAGTAAAGCAAAAAGACCCTAACCAAAGCTACCATAACTATAAAACAAGACAAAACCCTAACATACCCGCTATGACAGGGTACAGAGTATTGGTTAAGTTATGTTACATTATATCCTAATCAATAGGAATTCGGAAGGAACGTATGATTCCTTATGCACAATAACCATAGAGATACAGTATTTTAATATTAATATGTTAAACCTTCAAGTACAATAATTCAGGTACAGAAAACAGAACAACATACATGTAACATACAATAATAAAATAACCCAAAACAAGTTTTTATAACAAAATCCTCGGCACATTAAAGGGTTTAAAACCAAACCCTATACATAATTAAACTTCCCACATATGTATATAAACCGAAAATCTTGTCCACAAGACTTTTTTGGTATAACCCCATAAAAACATGGTATAGACCCAAAACCTATACATACACTTAAATTTTTTCACATAGAACCTCCAGCAGACAATAGAAGTTAACCTGTCCTGTTTACTGTCCAGCATGTAGAAAAATACTTAAAATATTACAGAATATTTTTATTTCCACTTAAAAAAAATATTATGCTACTATTCTCTCGATAATAAAAAAAATATATAAATAACAAAATAATGTTATTCCATTCAGTATATTCATATATTTATTGTCTCCTTGGGACGTGTCACATACTTGTGTTGCAGATCTTCTTTTCCTATATTTCTTGTATTCTGTTCTAGCTATTTTTCCTGACTCGAACACTGACCTGTATCCTTCTGTCTATCGTAGTTCACTAAATTTCAATTCGCATAACTATCAAAGCTATCTCTACTCGATATTGACTTTAGTGTCATTCTTACACTGCATTTGCGAAACCCTGTTTGACCAAATAAATTTTTGGCACTAACTGTCCCTCTTTTCATGGTACTATTCTTTACGATAAACTGTATCAACTGCTGCAGTTTCCTTATTTACATTTTAACATCCATTATTTAACTCCATTTTCTCTTACATAATGTTTTTATTAAAAAACACGAATTTATTATTATTTTATTATTTCATGAACGTACAAATAATTTCCACGTACAATTCCAGTTACGTAAAGGTTCACTATTTTGTAAATGTTTCTTATGATGCTGTAACTAATCCATTGTGCGCAGATATTTTTTGTGGATTTTAGTATTTTAATGTTCTTAGTTAATGGGTTAAATGTGTAAACATCTAAATGGTACAAAATTTACCATTACAAACATCATGAAACAAGTTTGTTAGATTTAAAACCATCAACTCCATGTGAGAAATATAGTATGCAAGTTATCTATACACTAAAACTGAAGAATGTTTCAACGCCTATATTACCTCATAGTGAATATATATATATATATATATATATATATATATATATATATATATATATATATATATATATATATATATATATATATATATATATATATATATATTATATATATATATATAAGTAGTCGATTTTTCCACTGAGCGCACCCTTCCGGAAAAGGCATGCGGCTGAGCGGTGTATCCGGTTTAGGCCTTCCACTGAGCGGTGTATCCGGTTTAGGCCTTCCACTGAGCGCACCCTTCCGGTCTAGGACCAGCAGCTGGAGTCTTCCCCTTTTCACACCTAGGTGTTACTTCCGGTTTTGGGCCTTGACCTCGCCCTCGAGACTACCTCACCTTGACCCCCCAACCAATACCCCCGCCCACGACCCCCTTCGCGACCCCCCCTTCGCGACCCCCCGTCGCGCCGCACGCCTGCCCGCACCCTTCGCGACCCCCCGTCGCGCCGCGCGCTCGCCTGCGCCCTTCGCGACCCCCGCGCGCGCCCGCCCGCGCGCCCGCCCGCGGCCTTCGCGACCCCCGCCCGCGCCTTCTTCTGCGCCTTCTGCAGCGTCGTCCGGATCGCCCCCGCGCCCCGAATATTTTTCCGATTTTTTTCGAATTTTTTTGAATTTCATTTTCTTGTGCTCTCCATCTCCTCAGATCAAATTTTTGAGGTTCCCCCTCTCACTTTCACCCCCACCCCAAAATTTCTCGAAATCAAATTCTCCATCTCCTTGGATCAAGGTTTTTTGGATTGTCCCTCCTTCCACCCCCAACCCCCCCCCAAACCAAAAATTTCTCAATATTACCAAGTTTTTGGATTCCCCCCTATGGGGTTTTTCGAAATTCTCCAATTCCCTCGGATTCAAGTTTTTGGAATCCCCCCTCTGGGGATAAGCATGCTTACTACAGTACTAAACAAGTCAAATGACTAAGAAGGGTGTTTACTCGGCGGTCAGTGGACTCACACCATACAAGTCTAAAATCTTGCGACTTACCCCTATGTCATGTGACGTCACGTGATCGCTCACACAGGCTGAATCTTGTCGATCCTTTTAGTTCATTAAAGTTAATAAGGGGACACAGTACATCAGAAAGTCACCCACATCGTCTTACATCCACTTTCGTTAAATTCCCTACTCACAATTTTACCATATTTACGAAGTTAAATACGCATTTTTAACTTTGAACATCTTCAAAAACACTCTCATAAATCATTTGAATAACTCACAAAAATAACCTTTATACATTTCCAAACAACACCTGAAATACTCCCAACAAACATCATCGAACACCCCCAACTCACCTCTGAATACTCCCAGAGAAACTGCCTTCATAAGTACTCTTGCACATCATTTGAACACCTTCATAAGTACTCTCATACTCAATTGTACACCTTCAAAAACACCTTTGAATACTCACATAGAACATCTTTTGAACTGACCTTCAAAAAACTCTTTGAACACCTCAAAGCACTCTCATAATCATTTGAAACACTCGAAAACACCTTTGAATAACCTCAAACACCTTGAACACCTTCAAACCACCCTTGAACACCTTCAAAACACCCTGAACACCTTCAAAAAACAACAATTTAACACACTCAAAACATCAAACAACCCTTGAACACTTTGAACATTTCCAAACACTATTTGAGTACTCCCCCAAATAAGATTTGACATCTCTAATTTATCTGCACTTACACATTTTCATTAAATTACAACTCATCCTCAGTCTCCAGGACTAGGCAATTTTCCCTCGTTTTTTACCCTTTTAGTTCATTAAAAGTTATTAAGGGGACACAATACATCAGATAAAAAAGTACACAAAAAACAACTCAAACACTTTATCTTTGAAACACCCACCAAAACACTCTCATAATTCACTATTGAGACTCACATAAACACCCTTGAACATCCTATCAAAACACCTTTGAATATCGTTTTTTAATAAACTAATTTCCATCACAATCCACTTTATAGTTATCATCTTTTTTTTCTGTAACTCTAATTCGACTACACTCCCTCATCAATTACCAACAAATTTTTACTCGTTGACTAATGTCATCACTGTAACCAAGATTTTTCACAAAAAAAAAACTCTATGGACACCTAACACACACCACACACCACGCCACAACACCCACAACCCACCAATTTTTCTCGTTTTAACTGAGTTTCATTCAGAAAGTCAACAACAACAACAACCCACAACCCACAACATCCACAACCACAATTTTTTTCTCGTTTTAGCTAATTTCATCAAAATCACGAACAACAACAACCCACAACACCACCCAACCCACTATTTTTTCTCGTTTTAGCTAATTTCATCAGAAAGTCACCCCCCCCCACACAACACAACCACAACCCACAATTTTTTCTCGTTTTGAAATAATTTCATCAGAAAAAGGCACAACACCCACCAACCCACAACACCCCACAATTTTTTTCTCGTTTTAAACATAATTTTATCAAAAAAGGCACAACACCCTTCAACCCCTTCAAACACCTGTGAACACCTTCAAACACTCTAAACACTAAAAACACCCTTTGAACATTCCAAAAACACTATTTGAGTACTCCCATTACACCACTGAATCACTACTAAGAAAAACAATACCACCGCTGAATTCCAATCAAAAACCACCCATTCAACACCTCAAACACCCTTGAACACCTTCAAAGCACTCTCATAAACAACCTTCAAAAAACCTTTGAACATTTCCAAAACACTATTTTGAGTACTCGCAATTACACACTGGAATACTACTAAAACAACCGCTGAATTCAATCAAAACACCCTTAAACACCTTCAAACAACCCTTGAACACCTTCAAAAACACTCTTTGAACACCTTCAAAAACACCTTTGAACATTTCAATCAACACTGAAACCTTCCAAAAAACACAATTTGAGTACTCTACCCAATTACACCACACTGCGAATACTAACTAAAACTACACCGCTGAATTCACAATCAAAACGACCTTCAACACCTTCAAAACACCTTTGAACACCTTCAAAAACAAACATTTGAACACACTCAAACACCTTCGAACAATCCTTTGACAACATTTCCAAAACACTATTTGAGTCAAAACACCTTTGAACACCTTTGAACATTTCCAAAACACTATTTGAGTACTCCCAATTACACCACTGAATACTACTAAAACACGCTGAATTCAATCAAAACACCTTTGAACACCTTCAAAAAACAACATTTGAACACACTCAAAACATCTTTGAACACCTTCTTTAACATTTTCCAAAACACTATTTGAGTACTCCTAATTAACACCACGAATACTACTAAAACACCGCGGAATTCAATCAAAAACACCCTTAAACACCTTCAAACACCCTTGAACACCTACAAAACACTCTTGAACACCTTCAAAATACTTTGAACATTTCCAATCAACACTGAAACACTTCCAAAAAACACAATTTGAGTACTCCCAATTACACCACTGAATACTACTAAAACACCGCTGAATTCAATCAAAACACCCTTCAACACCTTCAAAAACACCTTTGAACACCTTCCAAAAACAACATTTGAACACACCAAACACTCCTTTGAAACCACTCTTCGAACATTTCAGAACACACACAAAAATCCCATTTTTCACATCCACAAATGCATCTCAAAATCCACTAAAATCATTTAATCAAGATATACACAGAACTCTATGACCACCTAACACACACACACACACCTAACTAACCTAACCTAACTAACTAACGCTTACCTACTTACCTAAACCTAGCCTAACCTAAACTACAACCCAACCTATCCTAACACTAACCTAACCTTACCTAACCTCATCCTAACCTACCCTAACCTAACCTTACCTCCCCAACCTAACTAACCTAACCTACCTAACCTAACCTAACCTAACCCTAACCTAACCCTAACCTATCCTAACCTAACCTAACCAAACCCTAACCTAACCTACCTAACCTAACACTACCTAACTCTAACCTAACCTTACCTAACCTAACCTAACTTACCTAACCTAACCTAACCTAACCTAACCTAACACTAACCTAACCTAACGTAACCTTAACCTAAACCTATCCTAACCTAACCTAACCTAACCTAACCCTAAAATATATTGGAACACCTCCAAAATACATTAAGTACTACCAGAATTACTTTGAACGACTCATTTTTTTGGATATTTCAGAATTAGTTTTGAAAACTTTCGTGTAAAATCGAACATTATTTTTCTTGTTGGTAAACACAAAACCCAGGGTAGAAATATTTACTCGATTTCCGAATAGAAACACTTTCTACTCTCTGAGAGACACATGAGCATATATGGCCGCCCCCCCCCCCAACGCCGCTGTGTAATGCTATTCACACCCAAGGTAGAACAATTCACAACCTGACTCAACTCAACCTAACCGAACCTAACCTAACCTATCCTAGCCTAACTAACCTAGCCTAACCTACCTTAACCTAACCTAACCTAACCTAACCTCAACCTAACCTGTCCCTACCCTAACCTAACCTACCTAACCTAACCTAAACCTAACCTATCGCATAACCTAACCTAACCTATACCTAAACCTAACCTAACCTAAAACACCCTTTCAGCACCTTTCAAAAACACCTAATGACACACCTTCACAAAGCACTCTCTAATCCTTTGAACACACTCAAAAACACCTTTTGAATAACCTCAAAACACCTTGAGAAAACACCTTCAAAACACACTGAACACCTTCAAAACACCCTTATCACCTTCAAAAAACAACATTGAGCATCACACAAAAACACCTTGAACACCTTTTGAACATTTCCAAAACACTATTTGAATACTCCGCATTACACCCCTGAATACTCCTAAAACCAACGCTGAAATTCAATCAAAAACAGCCCTTGCTCACCTCAAAAAACAACATTTGAAACACACTCAAAACACCCTTGTACAATTCCAAAACACTACCTTTGAGTACTCCAAATAAGATTTGACATCTCTAATTTATCTGCACTTACACATTTCATTAATTACAACACATCCCTCAGCTCTCCACAGACTAGCATTTCTCGTTTTAATACCCTTTTAGTTCATTTAAAGTTATTAAGGGACACATATACAGAAAAAAAGTCACAAACACTAACACAAACACTTTACTTTGAACACGCCCAAAAACCCTCTCGATAATCATTTGAATACTCACATAAACACCCTTGAACACTTTCAAAAACACCTTGAATATCGTTTTTAAAACTATTTCATCGACAACCCACTTATATCATCTTTTTTCGGTAACTCTAATTCGACTACACTACCCCTCATCAATTACCAACAAATTTTAACTCGTTTTAACTAATGTCATCACTGTAACCAAGATTTTCACAAAAAAAAAAATCTATGACACCTAACATACACGCACACACCCACCCCACAACACCACAACACCCACAACCCACAATTTTTTCCTGTCGGTTTTAACTAATATCAGCAGAAAGTCACAACAAAACAACAACCCACCAACCCACAACACCCACAACACCCACAACCTACAATTTATCTCGTTTTAATCTAATTTCATCAGAAAGTCACAACAACAAAACCCACAACCCACAAACAACCCACACACGCCACAACCCACAACACCCCACAACCCACAATTTTTTTCTCGTTTTTACTAATTTTCAATCAGAAAAAGGCACAACACCCCAACCCACTTTCACCCACAATTTTTAGCTCGTTTCAACTAATTTCATCAGAAAAGTCATAACACCCACATCACACACACCCCACAATTTTTTTTTCCTCGTTTTAAACCCTTTATGTTCATTAAAGTTAATAAGGGGACACAGTAATCAAGAAAAAGTCACAAAAACAACCCCACTTTATCATCGTTTTTCGTATCTCTCTAATTTCGACTACATTACCCACAACCCTCCATCAATTACCAATTTATCACATTTTTTTCCTAACTTATCCTAACTACCTAACCTAAACTTATCCCCACCTAACCAAAACCTAATCTTACCTAACCTAACCTAACCTAACCTAACTTATCCTAACCTAACTAACAACCTAACACCTTCAAACACCTCCGAAATACTCCCAAAACACTACTGAATTACTAACCAAATCCAACACTGAATACTACCAAACACCGTCAAAATCACCAGAAACAAGTTTAACATCACTCATCCAACATCCTTTTTTAATAGAATGAATATTCTTACCGCCATTTTATGGTCACCTTCAACACTCCGTATACCTCCCAAAACACTACTGAATTACTACCAAATTCACCGTCAAAATCACCAGAAACTAAGTTTATCATCACCATCCAACATCCTTTTTAAAGAATGAATATTCTTACCCCGCATTTTATGTTGCATATCGCATTTCCTCTTCCACATCATCCCTAACATCCCTTCCTTATTCCATTCCGTATATCTCCAAGAGTTGTTTTAACCCCCGAACGAGGCCCATCACGATGTAGGAGTCAGAGTGTAGTAGGTGGGTGTTTTGGAGTGGTGATGGTTGCCTCTGGGCTCCTAATGTATGATGGCCCTCGGGGTTAAACAACTCTAGGAGATATACGAATGAATAAGGACAGATGTTTAGGGGTGATGTAGAAGAGGAAATGTGATATGCAACATAAAATGCGGTAAGAATATCATCTATAAAAAACGGATGTTGGATGTTGATGATAAACTTTAGTTTTCGTGGTGAATTTTGACGGTGATGTATGGTAGTATTCAGTGGTGATTTGGTAAGTACATCAGTATGTTTTGGAGTATAAGCGGAGGTGTTTGAAGGTACATAAAATGCGGTAAGAATATTTCATTCTATAAAAAGGATGTTGGATGGTGAATGATAAACTAGTTTCTGGTGATTTTGACGGTGATTTGGTAGTATTCAGTGTGAATTGGTAGTAATCAGTAAGTGTTTTGGGAGTTTCGAGGTGTTTGAAGGTGTTAGGTTAGGTTAGGTTAGGTAGGATAAGTTAGGTTAGGTTAGATAAGGTAGGATAAGTTAGGTTAGTTAGGTTAGGATAAGTATGTTAGGTAGTTAGGATAAGCTAGGAAAAAATGTGATAAATTGTAAAATGATGAGGGTTGTGGGTAATGTAGTCGAATTAGAGAGACACCGAAAAAAGATGATATAAGTGGGTTGTTTTTGTGACTTTTTCTGATGTACTGTGTCCCCTTATTAACTTTAATGAACTAAAAGGGTTAAAACGAGAAAAAAAATTGTGGGATGTGTGTGATGTGGGTTTGTGACTTTTCTGATGAAATTAGTTGAAACGTGAAAAAATTTGGTTGGGTGAAGTGGTGTTGGGTGTTTTTGTGTCCTTTTTTCTGATGAAATTAGTTAAGAAACGAGAAAAATTGTGGGGGTTGTGGGGTGTTTGAGGGTGCGGGTGTTGTGGGTGTTGCGGTTGTGGGTTGTTGTTGTTGTGACTTCTGATGAAATTAGCTAAAACGAGAAAAATTGTGGGTTGTGGTGTGTGGGTGTGGGTTGTTGTTGTTGGACTTTTCTGATGAAATTAGTTAAAACGAAAAAAATTGTTGTTTGTTGGGTGTTGTGGTGTTGTGGGTGTGTGTGTGCGTGTGTCCGCTGTTAGGTGTCATAGAGTTTTTTTTTTTTTGTGAAAAATCTTGGTTACAGTGATGACATTAGTAAAACGAGTGATATATGGTGGGGGGGAATGATGATGGTAGTGTAGTCGAATTAGAGTTACCGAAAAAAAGATGATATAAGTGGTTGTGATGTAAATTAGTTTTAAAAACGATATTCAAAGGTGTTTTGAAGGTGTTTCAAGGGTGTTTTATGTGAGTATTCAAGTGATTATGAGAGTGTTTTGGGGGATGTTCAAAGTAAAGTGTTTGAGTAGTTTTTGTGACTTTTTTTTCTGATGTATGTGTCCCCTTAATAACTTTAATGAACTAAAGGGTAAAAACGAGAAAATGCCTAGTCTGGAGACGATGATGAGTTGTAATTAAATGAAATGTGTATGTGCAGATAAATTAGAGATGTCAAATCTTATTTGGGAGTCCTCAAATAGTGTTTTGGAATTGTATCAAAGGTGTTTTGAGTGTGGTTCAAATGTTGTTTTTGAAGTGATCAAGGGTGTTATTGGATTTGAATTCAGCGTGTTTTAGTAGTATTCAGTGGGTGTAATGGAGTAGCTCAAATAGTGTTTTGGAAATGTTCAAAGGTGGTGCAAAGGTGTTTTTTGAGTGTGTTTCAAATGTTGTTTTTTTGAAGGGATCAAGGGTGTTTTTGAAGGTGTTCAAGGGTGTGTTTTGAAAGTGTTCTAAGGTGTTTTGAGGTTATTCAAAGGTTTTTAGGTGTTCAATGAATTATGAGAGTGCTTTGAAGGTGTTCAAAGGTGTTATGAAGGAGCTGAAGGGGTTTTTTAGGTTAGGTAGGTTAAGGTTTTTAGGTTAGTAGGTAGGTTAGGATAGGTTATGTTAGGTTAGGTTAGGATAGGTTTAGGTTTAGGGTTAGGATAGGGTTAGGTTTAGGTAGTGTTAGGTTAGGTTAGGTTAAGTTAGGTTAGGCTAGTTAGGTTAGCTAGATAGGTTAGTTAGTTCGTTAGGTGAGTTGATTCAGTGTGATTCTTCTACTTGGGTGTGAAACGCATTACAATGCCGCTGTCCTGACCTGTGTTGCCGCGGGTGTGATTTTTCTACCTTGGGTGTGAATCGCAATTAACACAGTGGCGTTTGGGGGAGGGGCGGCACATATAAGCTCATGAGTCTCTCAAGCGAGGAATAGTGCTTCTATCGGAATCGAGTAAATATTTCTACCCTGGGTGTGTTTCCCAACAAAAATATAATGTTTCGATTTACGATAAAGTTTTCAAAACTAATTTGGAAATATCCAAAAAAAATGAGTCGTTCAAAGTAATTCCTGGAGTACTCTAATGTATTTTTGGAAGTGTTCCAATAATATTTTAGGGGTTAGGTTAGGTTTAGGTAGTTCGGATAGGTTTAGGTAAGGTTAGGTAGTTAGAGGTTAGGTTAGGTTAGTTAGGTTAGGTTAGTAAGGTAAGGTAAGTTTAGGTTTAGGTTAGGTTAGGTATGTTAGGTATAGGCTAGGTATTAGGTTATGGTTAGGTTAGGATAGGTTAGGTTAGGTTACGTTTAAGGTTAGGTTAGTTAGGTTAGGATAGGTTAGTTAGGTTAGGTTGGAAGGTTAGGTTAGGTAAGGTTAGGGTAGGTTAGGAAGGTTAGGTTAGGTAGGTTAGGTTAAGGTAGGTTAGGATAGGTTTAGTTAGGTTTAGGTTAGGTTTAGGTTAGGATAGGTAGGTTAGGATAGGTTAGGTTAGGTTAGGTTAGGTTAGTGTTAGTTAGGTAAGGTTAGGGTAGGTTAGGATAGGTTTAGTAAGGTTAGGTTAGGTTAGATAGGTTGGGTTAAGTAGGGTTAGTTAGGGTTAGATTGGTTTAGGTTAAGGATAGGTTATGTTAGGTTAGATTAGGTTAGGTAGGTTAGTTAGGTTAGGATAGGTTAGTTAGGTTAGGTTGGTTAGCGTTTAGGTAAGGTTAGGGTAGGTTAGGATAGGTTAGGTAAGGTTAGGTTAGTTAGGGAGGGAGCAGGAAAAGGGGAGAGTGAATAAGTGAGTGTAAGGGAGAGGTGTGAGGGCTGTAGATGGTGCGTCACGGTACAGGGGTCTTTCTCTACTGTTCTTTCGTTCCCTGTAATTTAACCTACTTAAACTTAACTTAACTTAACATAACTTACCCCTTACCTTAACCTCAATTAACTTAAACGTAACTTACGTAAACTTAACTAACAAACTGTACGTTACTGACCTTCACTTACTTCCTTAACTCTAAATTCCACTTAATTTAACCTACTTAACTGAACTTAACTTACTTACCTTACCTTACCTTAACTTTTAACTTAAACTTAAACTATAAACTTATCTGAACTTAACCGTACCTTAACTTAACTTAACTTAACTTGTAAAACTAACGTAACTTACTTAACTTAATATATAATATATAACTTATACCCACTCTAAAATTCCACCACAAGTCAACACCAGCAAAACATGATTCAAATCTCATCCAAAGTATTCATATCCCATACAAAAAATATATAAAACTCCCATAACCCCGATAACCCCGGAGAAGAATCGAGATTACCCCATAGAAAAAAGTCATTGTAAACCCCTTAGAAAAATGTCCGGAGATCAGTTATAAAATCTATCCCTCCGCGAGTAAACTGTAACGTCATCCTTGTCGACCTAGGGCTACCACACAAGATGATTTATGGCCTAGAATCGTGTAGAAGGAAATGTTCACCGGTTGATTATACTGAGTATCCAGAAGTGAATTAAAGGTGTTCACGGGTGTTTTGAAGGTGTTTAACGGGTGTATATGCTTGAAATTCAAGCGGTGTTTTAGTAGTATTCATTGGGTGTAAATTGGGAAGTACATCAAATAGTGGTTTTGGAAATGTTCAAAGGTGTTCAAAGATGTTTGAGTGTGTTCAAATGTTTGGTTTTAGAAGGTATCCCAAGGTGATTTGATTGACTTCAGCTTGTTATAGTAAGTATTCAGTGGTGTAATTGGGAGTACTCCAATAGTGTTTTGAAATGTATCAAAGGAGTTCAAAGGTGTTATGACTCAAATAGTGTTTTGAAATGCTCAAAGGAGTTCAAAGGTGTTTTTGAGTGTGTTCCAAATGTTGTTTTTTTGAAGGTGTTTCAAAGGTGTTTTTGAAAGGTGTTGAAGGTGTTTTTGGATTGAATAGCGGTGTTTTAGTAGTATTCAGTGTGTAATTGGGAGTACTCAATTGTGTTTTTTTGGAAGCTGTTTCAGTGTTTGCTTGGAAATGTTCAAAGGTGTTTTTTTTGAAGGTGTTCAAGAGTGGTTTTGAAGTGTTCAAGGGTGTTTGAAGGTGTTTAAGAGGTTGTTTTTGATTGAATTCAGCCGTGTTTTAGTAGTATTCCGTGGTGTAAATTGGGAGTACTCAAATAGTGTTTTTGGAAATGTTCAAAGGTTTTTTAAGTTGTTTATGAGGTGCGTTGATGGTGTTCAAGTTGGTTGAAGTGTGTGTTGAAGGGTGTTTTGATTGAATTCAGGCGGTGTTTTAGTAGTATTCAGTGGTTGAAATTGGTGTACCCAAATAGTGTTTTTGGAAATGTTCAAAGGTGTTTTTTTGAAGGTGTTTTAAGAGTGTTTTGAAGGTGTTCAAGGGTGTTTTTGAAGTGTTGAAGGGTGTTGTGCTCTTTTTTCTGATAAACATTAGTTAAAAAACGAGAAAAAATTGTGGGGTGTTGTGGGTGTTGTGCCTTTTTCTGATGAAATTATTTAAAACGAGAAAAAATTGTGGTTGAGGGTTGTTGTTGTTGTGACTTTCTGAATGAAATTAACTAAAACGAGAAAAAATTGTGGGTTGTGGGTGTTTGTGGGGTTGTTGTTGTTGTGACTATTCTGATGAATTAGCTTAAACGCGAAAAAATTGTGGGTTGTGGATTTTGGGTTGTGGGTTTTGTTGTTGTGACTTTCTGATGAAATAGTTAAAACGAAAAAATTGTGGGTTGTGGGTGTGTGGGTTTGTTGTTGTTGTGACTTTCTGATGAATTAGCTAAAACGATAAAAAATTGTGGTTGTTGATTTGTGGTTGTGGTTTGTTTGTTGTTGTACTTCTGATGAAATTAAGTTAAAACGAGAAAAAATTGTGGGTTGTGGGTGTTGTGGGTGTTGTGGGGTGTGTGTGTGCGTGTGTGTTAGGTGTCATAAGTTTTTTTTTGTGAAAATCTTGTTACAGTGATGACATTAGTTAAAACGAGAAAATTGTTGGTAATTGATGAGGGTAGTGTAGTCAATTAGAGTTACCGAAAAAAGATGATATAATAGGTTGTGATAAATTATTAAAAAACGATATTCTAAGGTGTTTTGAAAGGTGTTCAAGGGTGTTTATGTGAGTATTCAAATGATTATGAGAGTTGTTTTGGGGTGTTCAAAGTAAAGTGTTTGAGTGGTAGTTTTTTGTGACTTTTTTTCTGATGTATTGTGTCCCTTAATACTTTAATGGAATAAAAGGGTAAAAACGAGAAAATGCCTAGTCTGGGAGACTGAGTGGATGATTGTAATTTAATGAAATGTGTAAGTGCAGAAAATTAGAGATGTCAAATCTTATTTGGGAGTACTCAAATGTGTTTTTGGCAATGTTTCAAAAGGTGTTTCAAGAGGTGTTTTTTGAGTGTGTTCAAATGTTGTTTTTTGAAGGTGTTCAAGGGCGTTTTGAAGTGTTCAAGGGTGTTTTGAAGGTGTTCAAAGGTGTTTTGAAGGTTTATTCCAAAGGAGTTTTGAGTGTGTTTCAATGATTAGAGAATGCTTGAAGGTTTTCAAAGGTGTTTTGAAGGTGTTCAAGGGTGTTTAATGTGAGTATTCTAAGGTGGTTTTTGAAGGTGTACAAATGAATTATGAAGTACTTATGAAGGTGTTCAAATATGTCAAGAGTACTTATGAAGGTGTTCTGGGAGTTTCAGAGGTGATTTGGGGGTGTATCGAATGATGTTTTTTGGAGTACTTCAGTGTTTGTTTGGAAATGTATATAGGGTATTTTTGGTGAGTAATCAAATGTGTTATTATGAGAGTGTTTGGGGGGGGGGGGGGGGGGGGTTTGTTCAAGTAAAAGTGCGTATTTTAACTTCTTAATATGTAAAATTGTGAGTAGTGAATTTAACGAAAGTGATGTAAGTGATGTGGTGACTTTCTGATGTACTGTGTCCCCTATTAACTTAATGAACTAAAAGGATCGAACGAAGATCAGTCTGTGTGCGCCGGTCATCACGTGACGTCACTGACATAGGGGTAAGTCGACAAGATTTAGCTTGTATGTGTGAACGTCACGACCGCCGAGTAAACACACCCTTCTTAGTTCATTGACTTGTTTAGACCTGTAGTAAGCTCTTACCCCCCAGAGGGGATCCAAAAACTGATCCGAGGAATTGGAGAATTTCGAAAACCCCATAGGGGGGAATCCAAAAAACTTGATCCGAGGAGATGGAGTCATAGTATTGTCGAGAAAATTTGGGGTGGGGGTGAAAGTGAGAGGGGGAACCTCAAAAATTTGATCCGAGGAATTGGAGAATTTCGAAACCCCCATAGGGGGAAATCCAAAAACTTGATCCGAGATATGGAGACTTTGATTTCAAGAAATTTTGGGATGGGGGTGAAAGTGAGAGGGGGAACCTCAAAAATTTGATCCGAGGAGATGGAGAAATTCAAAACCCTTGATCCAAGGGTATGGAGACTTTGATTTCGAAGAAAAATTTGATCCGAGGAATTGGAACTTGAGTTCGAGAAATTTTTGGGGTTGGGGAAAGTGGAGGGGGCAATCAAGGAGATCATAAGAAATCGAAACCCCCCATAGGGGGGAATCCAAAAACTTGATCCGAAGAGATGGAGACTTTGATTTCAGAGAAATTTTGGGATGGAGGTGAAAGTGAGAGGGGAACCTCAAAAATTTTGATCCTGAGAGATGGAGAGGCACAAGAAAATGAAATTCAAAAAAAAATTCGAAAAAAATCGAAAAAAATTATTCGAGCGCGGGGCGATCCGGACGACGCCTGCAGCAGGCGCAAGCAGAAAGGCGCGGGCGGGGGTCGCGAAGGGCGCGGGCGGGCGCGCGGGTCCCGATGGGCGGCGGGCGGGCGCGCGGCGCTACGGAGGGGTCGCGCGAAGGGGGGTCTGTGGGCGGGGTAATGGTTGGGGATTCAAGGGTGGACTCGAGGGCGATCAAGGTCAAAACGGAAGTAACACCTAGGTGTGAAAAAGTGACCCTCACCGCTAGTCCCTAGACCGGAAGGATGTCTTCTGTAGAAAGGCCTAAACCGGAAGGAGTCGCTCAGTGGAAAAATTCACTACTTTTTATATATATATATATATATAAAAGCCATTCGTGTCGTATGAGGCGACTAAAATGCCGGAGCCAATGGGCTAGTAACCCCTCATTCTCCGGTATAAAATTACTAACAAAGAGAAGAAGAAAAACTTTATAAAACTGGGTTGCTAAATGTGCGTGGATGTAGTGCGGGATGGACAAGAAACAGATGATTGCGGATGTTATGAATGAAAAAGAAGTTGGATGTCCTGGCCCTAAGCGAAACAAAGCTGAAGGGGTGGAGAGTTTCAGTGGGGGGAAATAAATGGGATTGAAATCTGGAGTATCTGAGAGAGTTACGAGCAAAGGAAGGGGTAGCATAATGTTAAATGATCAGTTAGGAAGAGAAAAGAGAATATGAATGTGTAAATTCAAGAAATTATGTGGATTAAAGTAAAGGTTTGGATGCGAGAAGTGGGGTCATAATAGCGAGTATGCACTGGAGAAGAGAGGAATGCAGAGGAGAGAGAGAGATTTTGGGAGATGTTAAGTGAATGTATAGGAGCCTTTGAAACCAAGTGGAGAGATAATTGTGGAAGGGACTTGAATGCTAAAGTAGGAGAAAACTTAGAGAGGGTGTGGTAGTAAGTTTTTGGGTGCCAGGTGTAATGATAATGACCCTTTGATTGAACTTTGTATAGAAAGGGGCTTTAGTTATAGGTAATACAATATTTTAGAAAAAGAGGATAAATAAGTATACACGATATGATGTAGGGCGAAATGACAGTAGTTTTTGGATTATGTAATTGGGAGAATAAAAGACTGTTAAGTAGACTTCAGGATGTACATGTTTATAGAGGGGCCACAATATATCAGAAATCACTTTTCAAGTTGTAGCTACACTGAGAGTAAAAGGTATGATGGGGATACAGGAGAATAGAAGCATCAGGGAAGAGAGAGGTGAAGGTTTATAAACTAAAAAGAGGAGCTGTTAGGGCAAGATATAAACAGCTATTGGAGATAGATGGGCTAATGGAAGCATAGGCAATGGGGTCGAAGAGGTAATGGGAAGTTTAAAAATGTAGTGTTAGTGTTAGCAGAAGTTTGTGGTTACAGGAAAGTGGTGCAGGAGAGGAAGAGGAGCGATTGGTGGAATGATGATGTATAGAGAGTAGTAAGGGAGAAAAGTTAGCATATGAGAAGTTATTTACAAAGTAGAAGTGATGCAAGGAGGGAAAGTATATGGAGAAAAAGAGAGAAGTTAAGAGAGTGGTGAAGCAATTGTAAAAGAGAAGCAAATGAGAGAGTGGGTGAGAATGTTATCAACAAATTTTGTTGAAAATAAGAAAAGTTTTTGGAGTGAGATTAACAAGTTAAGAAAGCCTATAGAACACATGGATTTGTCAGTTAAAAATAGGAGAGGAGAGTTATTAAATGGAGAGTTAGACGCGTATGGGAAGATGGAAGGAATATTTTTTGAGAATTGTTAAATGTTGATGAAGATAGGGAAGGGCGGGGAGGGCGGGGGGGGGGGTATAGGCAAGGGAGGAATAACATCTTGTAGGAGTGAGGAAGAGCCTGTTTGATGTGGGGAAGTTCGTGAGGCAGTAGGTAAAATGAAAGGGGGGTGGGGGGGGGTGGGGTGTGACCCTTCCGCCGTTCAATCATTTCACCTCCGTCACTGCCCAGACCCCTCAGTGAATTTGCGACACTAAAATTTCTATGATATTATCCCAACATACCACCCAGTACATGTTACGCAGTAAGGGAACCTAGGAATAGGCAGAGGCATGCATAGTTCCTTTGTAATACAGACAACGGTATAAAAGCGAGTGGCAACACACAAATGGGGCTCATCTGTTGAGTTTACCAGGAAAAGTGTATGGTGAGAGTTATAATTGAAAGAATTAAGAGTAAACGGAGAATAGGATAGCAGATGAACAGGAGGCTTAGGAAAGGTAGGGGGAGTGTGGACCAGGTTCTTTTACAGTGGAAACAAATAATGAACAGTACTTAATAAGGCTTAAATAGTTCAATGTGAGCATTTTAAGGAATTTGGAAAAGGCGTATGACAGGGGTGGATAGGGGGGCAATGTGGCAGATGTTGGCAAGTGTATGGTGTAGGAGGTAGGTTACCTTGAAAGTCAGTGAAGAGTTTTTTACGAGGATAGTGAGGCTCAATTAGAGTTATGTTAGGAAAGATGGAAATTTTTTCCCAGTAAAAGTAGGCCATAGACAAGGATGTGTGATGTCACCGTGGTTGTTAATATATTTATAGATGGGGTTGTAAGAGAAGTAAATGCGAGGGTCTTGGCAAGAGGCGTGGAGATAAAAGATAAAAGAATCACACACAAAGTGGGAGTTTGTCCACAGCTGCCTTTGCTGATGACACTGTTGCCTTGGGAGATTCTGAAGAGAAGTTGTCTGAGATTGGTGGATGAATTTGGTAGGTGGTGCAAAAGAAGAAAATTAAAGTGAATACAGGAAAGATAAGGTTATGAGGATAACAAAAAAATTAGGTGATGAAAGATTGAATATCAGATTTGAGAGGGAGAGAGTATGGAGGAGGTGAACGTATTCAGATATTTGGGATGGACGTGTCAGCAGATTGGTCTATAAAGATGAGGTGAATCATAGAATTGATGAGGGAAAAAGAGTGAGTGGTGCACTTAGGAGTCTGTGGAGACAAAGAAACTTTGTCCCTTGGAGGCAAAGAGGGGAAAGAATAGAGTATAGTTTTACAACGCTCTTATATGGGTGTGAAGCGTGGTGATGACTGTTGGCAGCGAGGAGAAGGCTGGGAGGCAAGTGGAGATGTCATGTCGAGGGCAATGTGGTGGTGTGAATATAATGCAAGAATTTCGTAGTTTGGAAGTTAGGAGGAGGTGCGGGATTACCAAAACTGTTGCACGCCCACGACTACCCCCCTTCGCGACCCCCCCCTTCGGCGACCTCCCCGTCGCGCCGCACGCCTGCCCGCATCCCTTCGCGACCGCCCCGTCGCGCCGCGCGCTCGCCTGCGCCCTTCGCGACCCCCCGCGCGCGCCATGCCGCCCGCGCGCCCGCCCGCGGCCTTCGCGAACCCCCGCCCCGCCTTCTTCTGCGCCTTCTGCAGCGTCTCCGATCGCCCCCTCGCCCCGAATATTTTTTCCGATTTTTTTCCGATTTTTATTTGAATTTCATTTTCTTGTGCTCTCCATCTCCTCAGATCAAATTTTTGAGGTTCCCCCTCTCCCCCTCGCACTTTCACCCCCTCCCCAAAATTTTTCTCGAAATCAAATTCTCCATCTCCTTGGATCCAAGGTTTTTTGGATTGTCCTCTTCCACCCCCAACCCCCCCCCAATCCAAAAATTTCTCAATATTACCAAGTTTTGATTCCCCCCTATGGGGTTTTTCGAAATTCTCCAATTCCCTCGGATTCAAGTTTTTGGAATCCCCCCTCTGGGGATAAGCATGCTTACTACAGGTCTAAACAAGTCAAATGACTAAGAAGGGTGTTTACTCGGCGGTCAGTGGACTCACACCATACAAGTCTAAAATCTTGCGACTTACCCCTATGTCAGTGACGTCACGTGATCGCGCACACAGGCTGAATCTTGTCGATCCTTTTAGTTCATTAAAGTTAATAAGGGGACACAGTACATCAGAAAGTCACCCACATCGTCTTACATCCACTTTCGTTAAATTCCCTACTCACAATTTTACCATATTTACGAAGTTAAATACGCATTTTTAACTTTGAACATCTTCAAAAACACTCTCATAAATCATTTGAATAACTCACAAAAATAACCTTTATACATTTCCAAACAACACCTGAAATACTCCCAACAAACATCATCGAACACCCCCAACTCACCTCTGAATACTCCCAGAACACCTTCATAAGTACTCTTGCACATCATTTGAACACCTTCATAAGTACTCTCATACTCAATTGTACACCTTCAAAAACACCTTTGAATACTCACATAGAACATCTTTTGAACTGACCTTCAAAAAACTCTTTGAACACCTCAAAGCACTCTCATAATCATTTGAAACACTCGAAAACACCTTTGAATAACCTCAAACACCTTGAACACCTTCAAACCACCCTTGAACACCTTCAAAACACCCTGAACACCTTCAAAAAACAACAATTTAACACACTCAAAACATCAAACAACCCTTGAACACTTTGAACATTTCCAAACACTATTTGAGTACTCCCCCAAATAAGATTTGACATCTCTAATTTATCTGCACTTACACATTTTCATTAAATTACAACTCATCCTCAGTCTCCAGGACTAGGCAATTTTCCCTCGTTTTTTACCCTTTTAGTTCATTAAAAGTTATTAAGGGGACACAATACATCAGATAAAAAAGTACACAAAAAACAACTCAAACACTTTATCTTTGAAACACCCACCAAAACACTCTCATAATTCACTATTGAGACTCACATAAACACCCTTGAACATCCTATCAAAACACCTTTGAATATCGTTTTTTAATAAACTAATTTCCATCACAATCCACTTTATAGTTATCATCTTTTTTTTCTGTAACTCTAATTCGACTACACTCCCTCATCAATTACCAACAAATTTTTACTCGTTGACTAATGTCATCACTGTAACCAAGATTTTTCACAAAAAAAAAACTCTATGGACACCTAACACACACCACACACCACGCCACAACACCCACAACCCACCAATTTTTCTCGTTTTAACTGAGTTTCATTCAGAAAGTCAACAACAACAACAACCCACAACCCACAACATCCACAACCACAATTTTTTTCTCGTTTTAGCTAATTTCATCAAAATCACGAACAACAACAACCCACAACACCACCCAACCCACTATTTTTTCTCGTTTTAGCTAATTTCATCAGAAAGTCACCCCCCCCCACACAACACAACCACAACCCACAATTTTTTCTCGTTTTGAAATAATTTCACAGTAAACAGGTGATTTTAAATTATGCAAAGAAGCCACTGTGAGAGAGTAGTGAAATTCCGAGCGCTTTCGTGGCTGCTCGCATTGTCAGGGAACTATGAAAGGAATACATCAGGGAAAGGCAATAAGGGGGCTTGGACCACACTTTGCAGTCGGCTCCCACAACAAAGAAACACCTGACACAAGACAATACCGGACAGGTGTTTCTTCGTTGTGGGAGTTGACTGTGAGGTGTGGTCTAAGCCCTTTTATTGCCTTCCTTTGTATTACTTTCATAGTTCCTTGACAATGTGAGTAGTCACGAAAGCGCTTGGAATTTCTCTATTCTTTCACAGTGGATGTTTTGCATATTCTGAAATCACCTGTTTACTGTGATCTTATTGCATATATTATATATATATATATATATATATAAATATTATAATATATATTATATATATATATATATATAATATATATATATATATATAAATATATATATATATATATATTTATATATATATATATATGTCGTGCCGAATAGGCAGAACTTTGCTATCTTGGCTTAAATAGCAACGCTCATCTTGCCATATAGGACAAGTGAAAATTTGTGTATGCAATAATTTCGCCAAAATCATTCTGAACTTAACGAAAAAAATATATTTCACTGTGTTTGTTTAGTATTAAATTATTGTAAACAATCTAAAATATATTTAGTTGGGTTAAGCTAAAATAAATTGTTCTTGTTATAATAAGGTTAGGTAAGTTTTCTAAGTTCCTTTTGGTGCAAAATTAAATTTTTTACATCAACATTAATGAAAAAAATATGTCTTTAAACGTATAAAAGAAAATTTAGAAAGGACTTAATTTTAAATGAGTTCTTGCTAATTGACCAGTTTTACATATTCGGCACGACATATATATATATATATATATATATATATATATATATATATATATATAATATATATATATATATATATATATATATATATATATATATATATATCTGTCGTGCCGAATATGTAAAACTGGTCAATTAGCAAGAATTTCGTTTAAATTAAGCCCCTTTTTTTTAAAATTTTTTTTTCTTATACTTTAAAGAAAACATTTTTTTCTTTAAAAGGGTTGAGAAAAAATTTTTAAATTTTTGCACCAAAAGGAACTTAAAAAATTTCCTAACCTTATTATAAAAAAAAACAATTATTTTTAGCCAACCAAACAAAATATATTTTAGATTTTTTTACAGTAAAAAAATACTAAACACAGGAAATATATTTTTTCGTTTTTTTCAGAATTTTTTTTTCCCGAAAATTTTTGCATATACAAATTTTCACTTTCTATAGGCAAGATGACGTTGCTTTTTTAAGCCAAGATCGCAAGTTCCCCTTTATTCGGCACGACATATATATATATATAAATATAAAATCTATAAAATAAAATTTTATATATATAATAATATATATAGATAAATAATATTATAAAATTTTTTTTATAATTTTATATATTTTATATATAAATATATATTATATATATTTATATATATATAATATATATGTAATATATAACCCTATTGAAAACAGAGTTTGCTTGATTCTGGAGAGTTTAACCCAAATTCCCCAAATACGGATGATATCAAAAAGTATTCTTTCCCAAAAAAGAATCAATTTGAAAAAGGGCCCCCTCAATTGTGTACAGGGGGGGGAAAAAGTCCTAGAAGGATTAGCCCCAAATTTCCCACACGAAAATCACTCGCTGCAAAAAACATTGCCCTGGGAGGGAAGATGAACCCCCCCCCCAATGAAAAGAAAGGGGCGCAAACGAGTACACTGAGAGACAAACAAAAAGGGGCGGGGGCCCCCGGACTGTTCAACTGCCCCCCCAACATTCAAAAAGGGGAGGTTTAAACCAATACCCCCCCAGGCTTGTCTTCAAGAAGGCGCGGGACGAAAAACCTAAAGTCAGTACCTAAATCACCCGGGGCTGTGGTTCTTACGTGGGTTTTTACGTGCGGAAAACAGTAACAAGAAAGGTTCATCAGCCCCTATCCACAACGGGCCTGGTTTCAGATGGGGCTGGGGGGGCGTTGATCTCCGAAACCCTTTTCCACGAATACTCCGGGTAACACTTCAGCAATTTTTGGGATGCAAAATCAGTTTACATCATAAAGATACTGGTAAATCCAAGGGGACTGGTAAAACAAGCAAAAGGCCCCAAAAGAAAAAAAGGGGGCCCACGAGGGGAACCAACACCCTTTAAAAAAACGATTTACTATTCAATAGTAGGAGCGTAAGATAGATGAAATTTAAGTTTAACCTATGTACGGGGAACCACAGATATGATCTATAATAGAGAGTTTGGTTAAAAACCGAAAGATAGAGAAATGCCTTCTAAAATTAAAAACCTACAAGGCTAAAAAGTATTCCACTCGGGATGGGGTAAAGGGCCCACACATAACTGCAGAAAACCCCCTCACTACGGGGAAAGCTGAATTTCCCAAAAACCTTTGTACCCCTAAACGAAACCCGGGAGAGATAGATAAATTTTTAAAACATTTGGAAAATCCTAGAGGGAACATACCAAATTTGGGACAAAAAAAACACTCCCTACGAAAGCAAAAGCCCTCGGCAGCCGTTGCAACACCCCCCCAATGAAAAGCAAGGGTCCCCAACTACACTATAAAATAAAACCCACAATGAGGGGCAGGGCCCAAGACTCCCCTCCCAGAAACCTAAGGGGGATTACCAATAGACCCCCGGGCGGTCTTCATGCGGCACGGACAGGCCCTAAAGTCAGAAACCCTGACCACCGGCTGTGGTTCGTACGTTGGTTTTTGCGTGGGGCTAGAAGCAACAGCCGGGTTTGATCGGGGGCCCGGGGTCCCCCAAAGGGGGCCTGGTTAAAGACCGGGCCGGGGGGGGCGTTGCCCCCCCCGGAACCTCTACAGGTATCCCCCAAAGGTAACCCCACGCCCAGCAACACTCCCCCCAAAACCGTCAGGAGCACACCGGGCACGCACGCCGGGAACACTACCGGCACCCCCGTAAAGGAACACTACCACATCCACGTCAGGAACACAACCCGCACCCCACCCCAAAAAATACAACCTGAACTCAACGTCAGGAACACTATCCGAAAACCACTTCAAGAACACAATCCACACCCACGTCAAAAACACTACCACATCCACGTCGGGAACAAAACCCCCGAGCCACGCCCCAGGAGCACTACCTGCCCCCCACGTCAGAAATAAAAACCCGCACCCAAACGGGAACACAAACCCGCACCTACATCAAAAACATTCCCGCACCCACGCAGGAAAAATACCCACCCCACTTCAAAACACACCCGAACCCACACCCAGGAACACCACCCAAAACCCACGTCAGGAATACAAACCCACACCCCACGTCGGGAACATTTTCCCCAAAACCCAAAACCCCAAAAACACTACCCGCACCTACTTTCGGGAACACAAACCCACACCCCCTCAGGAACGTTTGTACCCCCCAACCAGGAACCCCCCCCCTGCACCCACGCCCAGGAACACTACCCACAAAACACGTCAGGAACACAACCCATACCCAAGTCGGGAACGCAACCCGCACCCAGGGGGCCGGGAACATACCCGAACCCACATCAGGAACACGCCCCCACACCCAGGGTCAGGAAACTCCCAAATACCCGCGTCGGGAAACTACCTAAAAACACGCCCAAAAAACACTACCCTCACCTAAAACGGGAACACTACCCAAAACCCACGTCCAGAAACACTACCCGCCCCACCTCGGGAACACTACCCACACCCACGTCAGGAAAAACTAACCCCCAACCCTTCGGGAACACCACCCACACCCACCCCCAAAAAAACACCCCCCGCTACATAAAGGAACACCCCCAAACCCCCAGGGTCAGAAACAAAACCCCCCCACCAAACATCAGGACACTACCCCACACCCCGTCAGGAAACAAACCCACCCCCCGGGAACATTTCCCACACAAAAACGCCGGGAACACAACCCCATACCCAAGCCCGGAACACTCCCCCCGCACCCACGTAGGGAAAACCCCAAAACCCGAACCCACATCAGGAACACTCCCCAAAACCCACTCAGGAAGGGGCCTAAAACACCCACGTCAGGAACACAAACCGATCCACGTCGGGAACCCCTACCCAAAAAACACGTCAGGAAAAATTACCCATACCCAAGAAGGGAACACTAACCCCCCCCACGTCCGGGAAACACTACCCAACCCCCCAAAACCCCAGAACACTACCCACAGGGAGGCCGGGAAAAATGACCGGGCCGCGGGGGCTTTGACCCCGGAATAACCTCCAGGAAAACCTCCAGGAAAACACCCACCCCGGGAACACTCCCCATACCCACGTCAGGAATATTTAACCCCTCACAAAACGCAGAAACACAAACCCCACCCTACATAAAGGAACACTACCCACACCCCACGCCCAAAAACACTACCCGCACCCAGGGAAAGAAACACTACCCAAAACCCACGTCAGAAACACTAACCCTCACCTACATCGGGAACACTCCCACACCCCCGTCAAAAACACAAACCCCGCACCCACGTCAGGAACACAAACCCACACAACGTCGGGGAACATTTCCCCCGCCCCACTTTCGAAACACAAACCCAAACCCAGCCCAAAACACAAACCCACACCCACTTTCAAAAACACTCCCCCCCACCCAGGTCAGAAAAACTACCCACAAAACCTTTCAAAAACACAAACCCGCACCCAGGGCAGAAACCCCCTCCCCCACACCCACGCAGAAACACAAAACCCACACCCAGGTCAGAAACACTACCCACACCCACGCCCAAAAAACCCCAAACCCACCCCCAAATCAGAAACACTCCCCCACACCCACGTCAAAAAAACTATCCGCCCCTTTCATCAGGAACACTCCCACCCCCACGTCAGGAACACCCCCAAAACCCACGTCAGAAACACAAACCCGCACCCACGCCCAGAAACACAAACCCACACCCACGTAAAGAAACCCTACCACACCCCACTCGGGAACACTACCCCGCCCCCCCACTCAAAACATTTCCCCCACACCCACGTCAGAAACACCCCCCGCACCCACGCAAAAACAAAAACCTCCCCAACCCACTCAGAAACACTACCCCCCCACCCCCTTTCAGGAACACCACCCCCCCACCCACGTCAGAAAACTACCCGAAACCCCCACCCCAGAAACACACCCACACCCCAGTAAAGAAACACTACCCACACCCACGTCAGGAACACTACCCGCCCCCACGTCAGAAACACTACCCACGGGGCCCACGTCAGAAACACAAACCCGAAACCCACGTCAAAAACCCCCTAACCCGCACCACATCAGGACACAACCCACCCCCCAGGGTCAGGAACACTCCCCCACCCCCCGGGCCAGAAACACAAACCCCACCCACGTCAGAAACACTACTCACCCCCACTCAAAACCCCTACCCGCACCCACGCCCAAAAAACCCTAACCCGCACCTCCCTCAGGAACACTACCCACACCCACTCAGGAACACTACCCACACCTCCCCGTCAGAACCACTCCCGCCCCCCCGCAGAAACACAAACCCCCCCACCCACCCAGGAAAAACCCCCCGCACCTACACCAGGAACACACCCACACCCACGTCAGAAACACTACCCAAACCCACGTCAGAAAAAAACAAACCCACACCCACGTCAAAAACACAACCCCACCTACATCAAAACCCTCCCCCCAAAAAACCCAGGGCCCGGGAAACACAAACCCACACCCACTTCGGAAACCACTACCCCCAACCCACGTCAGAAACACTCCCCCCCGCACCCCGTCAAAAACACAACCCCACCTACATTAGGAACACAAACCCACACCCACTTCGGGACCACAAACCCAAAACCCACGTCAAAAAAACCTACCCGCACCCCAGGGCAAAAACCCCACAACCCGCACCTACATTAGGAACACTACCCCAAAATAGTTTATTTTCCAAAATAAATAACCTTCAAGCGCATATATGACTTATAAAGTTCACTTTCAGTTTTTTCTTTTTTAAGACAAATTTAGATGCCCGCAGCATTTTTCAAGTCCGCTGACCTCCCGTGAGACGGAAATTACAAGCCCCTGCTGCCTCTCGTGAGACGGTAATTATCAAGCCGGGGCGGGACCTCTCTTGAGACGGTTTTTTATCAAGCCAGCCTTGGGCCCCTTTTTTTTAACGGAAATTTAAATCAAGTCCTGCTGACCCCCGGGGAAACGGAAATTTAATCAACCCCTTGCTGACCCTCGTGAGACGGAAATTTTTCAAGTCCTGCTGACCCTCTGAACGGAATTATCAATCCGCTACCTCTCGTGGGGAGGGAAATTTAAACAATTTTCTGCGACCTCTCGGAAAACGGAAATTTATCAAGCCCCTGCTGACCTCCCCGTGAGGGGTTAATATCAAGTCCTGCGACCTCGCGTGGACGGAAATTATCAAGCCCCTGCTGACCTCTCGTGAGACGGAAATTTTATCAAGCCCTGCTGACCTCTCTTTGAGACGGTAATTATCAAGTCCTGCTGACCTCCCGTGAGCCCGGTAATTATAAAAGTCCTGCTGACCTCTTCGTAGACGGAAATTTATCTGGGCCCCTGCTGACCTCTCGTGAGAGGGAAATTTAAATCAAGTCCTGCTGACCTCTCGGAGAGGGAAAAATTTTATCAATTTCCTGCTAAACCCCTCTCGGGAGAGGGTTAATTATCAAGTCCTGCGGACCTCCGGGGCGGAAATTTATAAAGTCCGGCGGACCTCGGGGGAAAGGGCCGGAAATTTAAACAAGTCCTGTTTGACCTCCCCCCGGAGGGTAATTATAAATTCCTGCTGACCTCTCGTGAGACGGAAAATTACAAGTCCGGGCTGACCTCCGTGAACGGAAATTATCAAGTCCGCTACCTCTCGGAGACGGAAAATTATAAAGGGCCTGCGGGACCTCTCGGAAAGGGTTAAAACCCAAGCCCCGCTGACCCCCTCGTGAAACGGAAAATTATCAAGCCCGGGCTGACCTCTCGTGAGACGGAAATTTATAAAGCCCCTGCTGACCTCCCCGTGAGACGGTAATTATAAAGTCCTGCAAACCTCTCGCGAGGGAAATTATAAAGTCCTGCTGACCTCTCGTGAGGGGTAATTATAAAGGCCCCTGCGCCCCTTTTCGTGAGGCGGTAATTATCAATCCGGGCTAAAACCACTCGGTGGGGACGGTAATTATCAAGTCCTGCGGACCTCTCGTGGGGACGGAATTATAAAGTCCTGCTGACCCCTTCGGGAGGCGGTAAATATCAAGCCCGGGCTACCTCCCCGGGAGGCGGAAATTATCAAGTCCGGCTAAACCTCTCGGGGAAGGGTAATTATCAAGCCCTGCTGATTTCTCGTGAGACGGAAATTTATAAAGTCCGGCTGACCTCTCGGGGAAAACGGTAATTAACCCAAAGTCCTGGGGCCCCTTTTTCGTGAAAGGGAAATTTATAAAAGTCCTGCTACCTTTTGGGGAGGGGGTTTAATTATCAAGCCCCTGCTGACCTCTCGGAGGCGGAAATTTAACAAGTCCGGGTGCCCCTCTCGTGAAGGGAAATTTAAATCAAGTCCTGCTGACCTCCGTGAGAGGGTTTTTTATAAAGCCCCTGTTTAACCTCTCGTGAAAACGGTAATTATCAATTTCCTTGCTGACCTCCCCGTGAGGGGGGTAATTACAAGTCCCTGCTACCCCCTCGTGAGACGGAAATTTTATCAAGTCCTGCTAAACCTCTTCCGTGAACGGTAAATTATCAAGTCCTGTTTGACCCTCGGAGGCGGAAAATTATAAAATCCCACTGACCTCTCGGGAGGCGGTAATTATCAACCCCTGCTAAACCTCTGGAAAACGGTAATTATCAAGTCCTGCTGACCTCTCGGAAAACGAAATTATCAAGTCCTGCTGACCTCTGGGGAGGGGGTAATTATAAAGCCCTCCCTGACCTCTCGGGAGGCGGTAATTATAAATCCTGCGGGACCCCTCCGGGGACGGAAAATTACAAGTCCTGCTGACCCCCTCAAAAGGCCCGGGAAATTATAAAGCCCTTTGCGACCTCTGGGGGAGGCGGTAATTATAAAGCCCCTTCTGACCCCCCGGGGGGGCGGTAATTTCAAGCCCTGCTGACCTCTCGGAGACGAAATTTATCAAGCCCTTGCTGACCTCCCCGGAGGGGGTTTAAATTTATCAACCCCCTGCGACCTCCCCTTTGAAAAAGGGGTAATTATCAAGCCCCTTGCTAAAACCTCTCGTGAAAAGGGAATTTTACCCAAGTCCTCCCGGCCCCTCTCGGAACGGTATTTATAAAGGGCCTGCTGACCTCCCCCGTGAGGCGGTAATTATAAATTTCCTGCTAAACCTCTCGGAGGCAGTAATTATCAAGACCTGCTGCCTCTCGGGGAGGCGGAAATTTATAAAACCCTTTGCTGACCTCTCGTGAAAAAGGGTAATTATCAAGTCCGTGACCTCTCGTGAAGGGGTAATTATCAAAGTCCTGCTGACCTCCCCCGGGAGACGGAAAAATTATCAAGCCCCTCCCGGCCCCTTTTCGTGAGACGGAAATTAAACAAGCCCCTGCGGCCTCTCGTAGACGGAAATTTTAATCAAGCCCTTTGCTGACCTCCGTGAGACGGTAATTATCAACCCCTGCGGACCCCCTCGTGGAGACGGTAATTATAAAGCCCTGCTGACCTCCGGAGACAAAAAATTTAAACAAGCCCCGCTGACCTCTCGTGAAAACGGTAATTACCCGCCCCTGTTTGACCTCTCAGAAGGGAAAATTATAAACCCCTGCTGACCTCTCGTGAAGGGTTAATTATCAAGTCCTGCTAACCCTCGTGAGAGGGAATTAATCAATCCTCTGACCTCCGTGAAAGGGAAATTATCAAGTCCGGCTGACCCCTCGTGAGGGGGTAATTATAAAATCCGGGCTGACCTTTTTCGTGAGACGGTAATTATCAAGCCCCTGCTAAACCTCACGTGAGACGGAAAATTAAAAGGGCCCCCCTGCTGCCCCTTTTCGTAAACGGAAATTTTATAAACCCGCGCCTTTTTTGAGAGGGGAAAATTATCAAGTCCTGGCTGACCTCTCGTGGAGACGGTAATTACCAATTCCTGCTGCCCTTTTCGTGGACGGTAATTATCAAGTCCTGCTGCCCCTCTCGTGAGGCGATAATTATCAAGCCTGCGACCTCTCGTGAGACGGAAAATTAAACAAGCCCTCCCTTGCCCTCTCGTGAGAGGGAAAATTATCAAGCCCCTGCGGGACCTCTTGTGAGAGGGTAATTCAAGTCCTGCGGACCTCTCGGAGACGGAAAATTATAAAAGTCCTGCTGCCCTCCGTGAGGCGGTAATTACCCAAGTCCTGTTTGACCTCTCGTAAGCCCGGAAATTATCAAGTCCTGCTGACCTCTCGTGAGACGGTAATTATCAACCCCCCGCTAAACCCCCTCGTGAGACGGTAATTATCAAGTCCTGCTGACCTCTTTGAGACGGTAGTTATAAATTTTCCTGCTGACCTCTCTGAGAGGGTAATTATCAAGTCCGGGCGCCCCTCTCGGATGCGGAAATTTAAACAAGTCCTGCTGACCTCTCGTGAGGCGGAAAATAATCAAGCCCCTGCTAAACCCCCCCGTGAGACGGTAATTATCAAGTCCTGCTGACCTCTCGTAAAGAGGGTAAAAAATCAGCCCCTGCTGCCCCTCTCGTGAACGGTAATTATCAATCCGGTACCTCCGTGAGGCAAAAATTTTAAAAAGTCCGGTTTGACCCCTTCGTGAGACGGTAAAAAAATCAAGTCCTGCGGGACCCCCGTGAGACGGTAAATTACAAGCCCCTGCTCCCTTTTTTTGAAGACGGTATTTATCAAGTCCTGTTTTGACCTCTCGTGAGAGGGGTAATTACAAGTCCGCTGACCTCTCGTGAGACGGTATTATAAAGTCCTGCGGGACCCTCGGAGCCGAAATTATCAATTTTCTGCTGACCTTTTCGTGAAAACGGAAAATTATCAAGCCTTTGCTTACCCTCGGAGACGGAATTTATACAAGTCCGGGGCTGCCCTCTCGGAGACGGAAATTTAAAAAAAAACCCAAGTCCGGGCTAACTCTCGGAGGCGGAAATTTCGTCAGTGGCCTCATTTCTTCACTTTTTGGGTTTTAATAATACTTCCCCATTAAATGAAGAACTTTAAAAAACCACAGTGATGATTAAACGACTTTTTTGCGAAAAATTCTTCCTGCAGTTTCCTGGAAAAGGGACCTCATTCCCAAAGACAACATTTTTAAAGGTATGAAAAGTGTATTTTTGCACGGGTTTACATAGAGCTCAGCCAATAAGGTCCTTTTTAAACCCCTTTGAACTATTATCAGTTTTTTATCAGTTTTTTCTTGCAACTTTTGTAATGGGGAAAGGTGAGCTAAACAATAAGGAAAACCCATGTTCACTTTTCATGGGTTTTCCATTGTAAACTTATTTAAAAACCCTTTAAAAAAATTACTGATATAAATTTAAAAACAAAATTTTTAAACCCTTCCACCGGGGGAAGACAGAGATTTTTTAATCAAATTTCATTATTCACAGGCCCTGCGGCTGCGTAGTTTGGTTTTTCAAAATTAAAAAATTAGCACAGACTTATAAAACCCCATAGTTATCCACCCTTTTAATGAAAATTTTCCTAACCCCGGTTTAAAACCGCATATATTAAGGAAAGAACACGGCCCACAGCCCACTCTGGGAACCCCCCCACAGTAAAGCGGGGAAACTTAAAAGAAAAGAAATTTCCAAGAAATAAAAATTCAGCGTGCGGGAAAGATGCAGTTAAGCCTTATTGCTACTGGCCTTTAAAGGGGAATACATAGCGACATTTTTATTGCTGCTTTTAATGTCAAAGTGAAAATTTTTGGGTTTTTTTGGGGGTACTTCACACGTAACCCACATTCTTGAAACGCGTTTTTAAAAAAAACCCCCCCGGGGTTTTTTAAAACGTTTGGTCTTGAGTCAAACTTTTTTTGTTTTGGGCGGATGTATTTTATGTGCTAAAATCTGTCAACTTGTTCCCAGGGTGAGGGGGGGGGGGGAGGGAGCAGTGGAAATTAACCTGTTTTTAAAATTTGGGTTTGCATCCTTGAACTGCAAGCCCTCCCCCCCATACCAGACCCTGTCCTCGGGAGGGCTGTTTTATTCTGGTAATTAGACCCTTTTCCAAAACTTTTCCCTCCCCCCCCAAAATTTAACCCAAAAAATTTGGGGGAAATTTGGTTTTATATCCCCCCGGGCGCAGAGAGGCGTAAACAATTGCTCATACATTCTGTTGGGGGAATAAATCCCAAAACCAACACAATTTTCTATGTATTCTTAAATACAAATTTTACAAAAATACCACCTGGTGGTTCACAATTACTCCCTCACCCCATTTGACCCCTAAACAGAAATATCAATCTCAATCTTAAAAAAAAAGAATCCCCCAAATATTCCCCTAAGGGTTGGGGCCCGGATACCCCCCTACTAAAAATACGTATTGTGCCGAAACAAAAGCTTTTACATTTTTCAAAAAACCCCAAAAATATTTTTAGTCACTTAGGCCCCTAATACCAACATACCTCATAATTTGGGGAATATTTTTAAATTTTAAAAAATTTTAACAAGTCCCGCCCGAAATGGCCCAGCCAACTAGGTGTTCCTAGTTGGGAAAACTCTGTAATTTTTATTTTACTTTCATGTTAAAACCCCACAATAACCAAAATTTTTGTAAACTCAGGGATTGAGAATAAAAATTTGAATAGAATTGAATTGAAATTTCTCATTTTTTACTGCTTCTGTTTCCTGAGTAGACCAAGCACGGCTCAGGGGTTTTCTCGGGGCTCAGTAGTGTCTCGAGGCCTAGGAGGGGCCTGGCTCCGTATTTCTCGTGGCTCAGGGGTGTTTTCCCTGGCTCCCGGAATGTCTCGTGACTTTAGGAGTGGGCCCCGTGGCTCATAGTGTCTCGTTCTCAGGAGTGTCCGTGGCTCGTAGTGCTCGTGGCTCAGGAAGGGTTTTGTACTTTATTTGTGTCCTCGTGAAATCAGGGGGTTTTTTGGGGACTCAGAAATGTCCGGGCTTTTAGGATGTCCCCATGGCCCATAAAATGTCTCGTGGCTCAGGAATGTTTCCCTGCTTTAGTAGTGTCTTTGTGGGGTCAGAAAAGGGTTTTGTACTCAGTAGTGTCCATTGGGTCAGGAGTGTTTCGGGGACTCATATTTTCCCCGGGCCCCAGGAAATGTTTTCGTGACCATAAATGTCTCGTGGGCCCCAGGATGCTCGTTTGGGTTTACTAGTGGGCCCCGTGGGTCAGGAGTGGGCTCGTGGGTCATTTGTGTCTCCCTGGCTCAGGAGTGTTTTCGGGGACTCATAGTGTCCGTGGCTCAGGAGTGTTTCGTGACTCATAAATGTCTCGTGGCTCAGGGGGTTTTTGTGACTCAGTAGTGTCCCCGTTGGGTCAGGAAGTGTTTCGTGACTCAGTAGTGGGCCCCGTGGCTCAGGGGTGTTTCGTGACTCAGCATGTCTCGTGGCCAGAAGGGTTTTTAAGACTGATTTGTGTCCATGGGTCAGGAGTGTCTCGTGGCCCCAGGAATGTTTTTGTGACTGTAGGGGTCCCCGTGGGGTCCCGGAGTGTTTTTCCCTGACTTAGTTGTCTCGTGGCCAGGAGTGTTTTCCCTGACCAGTAATGTCTCGTGGCTCAGGAAGTGTTTCGTGACCCCATAGTGTCTCCCTCTCAGGAAGTGTTTCGTGACTCAGTAAATGTCTCGTGGGTCAGGGGTGGTTTTTTGACTCAGTGGGTCCCCGGGCTCAGGAGTGGGTTTTGTGACTCAGTATTTTCCCCCGTGGCTCAGGGGTGTTTTTGTGACGCAGTAGTGTCTCGTGGGGTCAAAGTGTTTTTTGTGCCAGTTTTGGTCCCCCGGGGTCAGGAGTTTTTTTTGGCCCCCGTTTGGGGTCTCGTGGTCAGGAGTGTTTCGGGACCAGTATTTTCCGTGGGGTCAGGGGTTTTTCCTGAACCCCAGTAGTGGCCCCGTGGGTCAGGGGTGTTTCGTGGGCTCAGTAGTGTCTCGTGGGTTTAGGGGTCCCTTTTTGACTCAGTAATGTCTCGTGGGTCAGAAGTGTTTCGTGGGCTCAGTTTGTCTCGTGGTTCAGGAGTGGTTTTTGGACTCATAGTGGGCTCGTGGGTCAAAGGGAAATGTTTTGTGACTCAGAAATGTCTCGTGGCTCAGGGGTGTTTTTGGACTCGTAGGCTCGGTGGCTCAGGAGTCTTTCGGACTCATAGTGTCCCGTGGCCCAAAGCGTTTGTGACCATAGTGTCTCGTGGGTCAGGGGTGTTTTGGACTCATTTAATGTTTTCGTTGAAACAGAAGTGGTTTTTGTGACTCAGTATGTATCGTGGGGTCAGGAGTGTTTTGTGACTCGTAATGTCTCCCTGGCCAGGGAAATGTTTCGTGACTCAGTAGTGTCCCCGTGGGGTCGGGGGTGTTTCGTGGGCTCAGTAGTGGGCTCGGGCCAAGAGGTTTCGTGACCCCAGTAGGGTCCCCCGTGGGTCAGGATTTTGTTTACTCATAAATGTTTTCGGGGGTCAGGGAAATTTTTCGTACTCAGTAAATGTCCCCATGGCTCAAAGGGGTGTTTCCCTGGGTCAGGAGTTTTCGTGAAATCAGTAAATGGGGGCCCTGGCTTAGGGGTCTTTCGGGGACTCAGTATGTCCTCCCTTTGGGTCAGGAGTGTTTCATGACCCCAGTAAATTCTCGTGGCCCCGGATGTTTTCTGACCAGGGTCCCCGTGGCTCAGGATGTTTTTGGAACGCAGTATGCTCGTGCTCAGGGAAATGTTTTTGGGGACTCAGTATGGCCCCGTGGCTCCGGGGTGTTTTGTGACTCCCGTAGTGTCTCGGGGGCTCAGGGGGTGGTTTTTTGACTCAGTATGTCTCGTGGCTTAAAAGTGCTTTGTTTCCCATAGTGGGCTCGTGCTCAGGGGTGTTTCTGAAATCAGTAGTTTTCTCGTGGCTCAGGATTTTTTTCTGACCCCAGTAAATGTCTCTGGCTCAGGAGTGTTTTTTGACTCATAATGTCTCGTTGCTTTAGGAAGTTTTTCGTGACTCAGTAGGTCTCGGGGCTCAGGGGTGTTTCGGGGACTCAGTAGTGTCTCGTGGCTCAGGGAAATGTTTCGGACACAGTAGGTCTCCCTGGCTCAGGGGTGTTTCTGCTCAGTAGTGTCCATGGCTCAGGGGTCTTTTTGTGACCTCATAGTGTCTCGTGGCTCAGGAGTGTTTTTTATGACTCAGTAGGGGTCTCGGGCTCAGGAGTGTTTCGGGACTCCCGTAGTGTCCCCCCGGGGGCTCAGGAGTGTTTTTGTGACGCATAGTGGGCTCGTGGCTCAGAAAATGTTTTTGTGACTTTAGTAGTCCCGTGTCCAGGGGTGTTTCGGGGACTCCGTGGGGTCGCGTGGCTCAGAGTGGTTTTGGCCCCCAGTAGTGTCTCGTGGCTCAAAGGGTTTTATGATCAGTAGTGTCTCGTGGATCAGGAGTGTTTCGTGACTCAGTAGTGGCTCGTGGCTCAGGGGTTTTTTTGTGACCAGTTTAAAGTCTTTGTGGCTCAAAGGGAATGTTTCGGACTCAGTATGCCCCGTGGCTCAGGGGTGTTTTGTGACTCAGTATGTCTCCCCTGGGTCGGAAGTGTTTTTGGACTCAAATAGTTCCCCGTGGCTCAGGAAATGTTTTTGTGACCCAGTAAAAGTCTCTGGCTCAGGAGTGTTTCGTGACTCAGTAGTGTCCCGTGGCTCAGAAGCAGCATTTCGTGCCCCAGTAGGTTGCTGGCTCAGGAGAAATTTTCGGGTTCAGTAGTGTCCTTTGTGACCAGGAATGTTTCGTGACCAGTAGTGCTCGGGCTCAGCAGTGTTTCAGACTGAGTAAATGGTCCCCCCGTGGCTCGGAGTGTTTCGTGACTCAGTATGTCTCGGGCTTGGAGTGTTTTGTGACGCAGTAGTGTTCGTGGCTCAGGGAATTTTTTTTTGTGACTCAGTTTGTGCCTCGTGGCTCAGGAGTGGGTTTTGTGACTCAGTAGTGCTCGTGGCCAGGAGTGTTTCGTGACTCAGTATGTCCCCGGGCCAGGAGTGTTTTTGGGGACCCCAATAGTGTCTCGTGGGTAAGTGTTTTGTGTTTTCAGTAGCGCCCCGTGGCCAGTGTGCTCGTGGGTCAGAAGTGTTTTCGGGGCCGGGAGTGACTTGTGGCTCAATAGTGTCTCGTGGCTCAGGGGGGACTCGTTGGGTTTATTTGTAGCGCAGTGGCTCACTTAGTTGTCTCGTAACCAGGAGTGTTTCATGGCTCATTTTGTATGTCCCCCAGGCTCAGTATGTCTCGTGGGTCAGTTAGCAGTGTCTCAAGGGTCAGTAGTGTTCGGGGCTCAGTTATACTTTTTTCGTGGCTCAGTTTGTAGAAACTCATGATTCAGTATGTCCCCGTGGCTTTTAAGTGTCCGTGGTTAATTATTTCTAAACTGAGCTACGAGACACTACAACCCGAACCAAAAACACCCTGAGTCACGAGACATTACTGGGGGGGCCACAAACACTACTGAATTTTATGAGACACCCACTAACTGAGGGCCCGAGATAGTACTAACTGACCACGAGATATACTAACTGAGCCACGGACACTAAAAATGTCGTGGCTCATTTAGTAGTGTTCATGGGGAAACCAGTGTGGTGTAGCTCATAATGCTCCCTGGCTCAGGAGTGTTTCGGGGGTTTTTAGTTAGTAGTGTCTCGTGGCTCAGTTAGTAAATTCCCCGGGGTCAGTTAATATTCTCCTGGGGGCCCGTTTTGAGTGCTCGGGTTCAAATTAGTGGGGTTTTCGGGGCAATTTGTACTATCTCGTGGCACAGTTTTCAGACATTAATTTGGGAAACAGAGACCGGGTTTTAACCTGAAAGATAGAGAAAAAGCCCCTTTTGAATCAAAAATTTCAGGGTTTTTAAAAAAAATATTTCCAAAACTGAAGGTTTAAACCCGGGGAAAGGGGGGTGGAGTGGCGAAGTATTCAGAGAAAATTTAAATTGTTTTTCCTTTAAACCCGGGTATAAGATTTTGAAACATTGAAAACAGAAAACTGTTTGACTAAAAGTTTCTCGAGGGGCGGGGACAAAATTTTTTTTTGGGTGGGATTTAAAAAGGGCCCCCCAAAACCTTTATTGGGGTGCCCGTAAGCTGTTTTTGGGGCCCAAATTTATAAGGAAACTGAATGAAAAAAGTTGTGATAATGGGGTTTTTAAAATTTAAAACAAAAAAGGGTTGGAAACTAAGAAAGGAAATCTTGAAACTATGACTTTTTCCCTTTATACGGGTTTTTGGGTTGCTTTTTAGAGGGAGGGTTTTGACAGAAACCCCCCCAGAGGAAACCAAACCCGCTTTTACTTGGTTTTTGCCAAAAAAGATTCACAAAAAAATCTTTAGGTTTAAAGAAAACCCGGGGAAAGTGATCAAAAAATCACTTAGTTACAAAATATCATGGAATTTCCCGATAACTGCAAACCCAAAACCCTGTCCCAGATTTTTCCTTGGCCCCCACTTCATGTACTTGGGAAAAATTTCCGGGTGAGCTAAACGGGGTGTCCTGACTAGGGGGTTTAGGGAGGGATCTTTCTGCCAAATGACTTTTTTCAGTCATTTTTCTAGCTTTTTTCCCCCCCAAAATTTTTTTCCCAGTAGGGGAAAAAAAAATCAACAAAAAAAAAGACCCAAATGAATGAACAATAAATTAAAAAAGTCTCATTGGGCGAAGAGAAAGGCCCTGTATTTTCAAAATCAAAAAAGGGGATGGGGATTAAGAAATCAAAATATTCAATTTAAAAAGAGAAATGGAAAAAAAAAGGGAAAAAGAAAAGCAAAAAGGGGTTAAAGGGCTTAAAGGGCGCCCAAGGGGTTCAAAAATAACCCAAAAAAGTTCTTTTAGGTATACAGAAGTAAAATTAAGGGCACATTGGCTCACTTAAAAATAACTCCGGTCAGATCACTGACAGTGAAAGGAAATTTTGTGAATTTTTCAATACCCTACTTGAAAAATGAGGGGCAAGGGCAAATAGAAAGGAGGGTTTTGGGGCTCAAATAACGGGGCCCCGGGGGAGGAGCTTTCCCCATGTATTTCGGGGACAAACATTTGGCGGCGGGGGAAGGGGTTTTTCACCCTTTCCGGGCCCCGTGGGAAGAGAATGATTTCGGATTCTTAACATGACAAACCCCCAAAAACCCTCAGGGCGGGATTAAAAAAACAGATAAAAAACGAGAGAGAAACGTGTTTTTTATATTTTGGGGGAGGAAAAGGGCCCGCATTTTTATGCTTATTTTGTTACCGTTTTGGATTTTGTGAGTGAATGGGTTTGGGGCCCAGTTTGTCGAATTTTGGGGGGGGGGGGGTGGATTGTTTTGTTCTAAGGGCTTTTAAATTTGGATCTGAGTGGGTTTGGGGGACAGGTTCCCCCCCGGCGAAAGGCTTACCCAAAAATTTTTAAGGTTTTTTTAAAATACATGGACGTTACGGGAAAAAAGGTTCGGGAAAGGAAATAGGGGGGTTAGCACACCTTTTTTTAAAACAAAGTGTAGGAATAAAGAGATATACAAAAAAGGGAGGTGGGGGCGGAATTTTTTGGGAAGGGGTACAAAGTTTTACATTTTGGGGGGTTTTTGGCGACTGGGGAGTTTTAGGGTAGAAACGGGGTAGTCCCCCCCGGGGGGAAATTGGGCTTACGGGGTATGCGTGGGGTAAAGCCTGAGGGGGGTCAGTTTTCGTTTACGGGAGAGGCCTTTGGGGGGATGGGGTTTTTCAAAGTTTTACTCTCAGCGGGGAAATTTGTATTGCACTTTTGTATTGTTTTGGGTTTTGACCTATGAGGATGATTCTATATATAATGTAAAGGTTTCTTTTTGTCCCACGATGAGCTAAAAGATTACCTTAAAGTAAATATGTTAATGATTGTGGTATGGTGTAACTTAATGTATATTGTCTTGACATGCAGGTATGGCCCCAAGATATGTAACCTGAAAGATGAGGTGGGGTAAGAATGTGTGTGTCTAGTTTTTTTTTTTCGGGGGGGGGGAGAGGTGGGTGTTTGTTACAGTGTGTGTGTCTTTTATATACTGTTTATGTACTTTTCTGAAACATATATTGCTGAATGTAGGAACAATGTTCTACAGGTTTTTCTTAGGAATTCTTTACTTGGAAAGAAAGACTTTAATTTTATTACTTATCTTTGTATGTGTGTATATGTTTTACGTTCCTTGTATTTGAGGTTTTCAATTTTGTATCGATTGTTTTCCTATTTTTTTCCTAATCATGTGGTTATGTAGTTTATTTAACAGTTTTTTTTTTGTTTTGTATTTGGTGGGACTTTTCAGAAGTTCAATATATATTCTATAAGGGTTTTTCTTTTTTCCTAATGTATGCTTTGAACTACCTTTCTAGGTAGTTGTGGGTTTGTGTGTGGTTGACACGTTTTACAATAAACTGTCCTGTGTGGATCTGTATGGACTTGTGTCCCTGGTTTATTTTTTATTTTGTGTTACTTTGTCTATGTTTCCTGTTTGTGTACCAGAGTTTTTCAATAAAATATAAAAAAAATACATACTTCCTCTCAGTTTTCACCCAGGATAATACTAGCAATATTCCTGAAATAATAGATTATGTAGAACAGGACGATAATAAACTATGCACAATTGCGGTAACTAGTGACATGGTTCTCAGACAAATCCCCAGGCCCTCTTAAACTGTTTGCAAGAGTATTAAAGGAATGTAAAGAGGAACTTAGCATACCTTTGGCTATTTTTTTAACATGTCACTACAAACTGGCATAGTGCCTGATAAGTGGAAAATGGCAAATGTAATACCTATTTACAAGGCAGGTGACAGGTCCTTGGCTTCGAACTATAGACCAATAAGCCTTACCTCCATAGTGGGAAAATTTGTGGAATCAATAATTGCCGAAGCAATTCGTAGACATCTTGATAGGCACACATTGATTAATGAATCTCAACACGGTTTTACAAAGGGGCGTTTCTGTCTTACGAATTTACTAACTTTTTTTCACTAAGGTGTTTGAGGAGGTAGATCATTGTAATGAATATGATATTGTGTATATGGACTTCAATACGGCTTTCGATAGAGTTCCATTCCAGAGGCTATTGAGGGAACTTAAGGCACACGGAATAGGAGGAGAATTTTTTTTCCTGGGTAGAGGTATGGCTGACAAATAGGCAGCAGAGAGCTTGCATAAATAAGAAGAAATCAGAATGGGGGCACGTCACAAGCGGTGTTCCTCAAGGGTCAGTGCTGGGCCCGTTGTTGTTCCCAATTTACATAAACGACATAGATGAAGGAATAAATAGCGACATAAGCAAATTTGCTGATGACACCAAAATAGGCCGTCCAATTCATTCTAATGAGGATATTAGAGCACTCCAGGATGATTTGAATAGACTGATGCAATGGTCGGAGAAGTGGCAGATGTAGTTTAATATTGACAAATACAATGTTCTAAATGTTGGACAATTAAATAACCATGCCACATATAAACTAAATAATGTAGATCTTAATACTACTGACTACAAAAAGGATTTAGGAGTTCTGGTTAGCAGTAATTTAAAACCAAGACAACAGCGCATTAGTGTTTGCAATAAAGCTAACAGAATTCTTGGCTTCATATCTAGAAGTATAAATTATAGAAGTCCTCAGGTTGTTCTTCAACTCTATATATCCTTGGTTAGGCCTCATTTAGACTATGCTGCTTAGTTCTGGTCACCGTATTACAGAATGGATATAAATGATCTCGAAATGCACTCTCTCGAAAGGCGTAGAATTAGGGGGGATGTGATCGGGGGCGTATAAATGGAAAACAGGAATAAATAAAGGGGATGTAAATAGTGTGCTGAAAATTTCCAGCCAAGACAGGACTCGCAGCAATGGTTTCAAGTTGGAAAAGTTCAGATTCAGGAAGGATATAGGAAAGTACTGGTTTGGTAATAGAGTTGTGGATGAGTGGAACAAACTCCCGAGTACAGTTATTCAGGCTAAAACGTTGTGTAGTTTTAAAAATAGGTTAGATAAATACATGAGTGGGTGTGGGTGGGTGTGAGTTGGACCTGACTTGCTTGTGCTGCTGGGTCTGGTGCCGTGCTCATTCCTTGAGTAGAGGTGACCAGACTGGGTGGGTCATTGGGCTAATCCGGGGGGGGGTCAATTGTCTGCATCGCTATTGGGCCGTGCAGACCTCCTGCGCAAACGCTCTTCAGTTCCCTGACAGCAGTAGTGTGAGGTGGTGCTTGTCGCGCCTCTGTCGTCAGACCAGGAGAACTACTATTAGTCAACATGGCGTGCAGTTACAGTCGCAGGATTAACACTGTCGGTGTTGAACTTCTCAGTGGGGCAATAACGCCAGCCTCAGCCCAGGTATTACTACCTAAAATAATCAGAGACACGTATGGCATTCGGATGGAGAGTTGTACGGCGTAGCATTGAACGGAGCACGTAGATTTTTTGTGAAACTGCTCTCAGCAACGGTTTACGAGTCGTTGGTCAACCGTTTTCAGGACGTAAGTCTTGATGCAACACCAGCTGTGCGTGTGAGGATGATCGATGTATCCAGACATTATACATGGATTAAATTGCGTAATGTCCCTTTGAGCGGATGAGGCAGATATCAGAACGTATTTGAGGAATACGGAACGTTCATTTGGCCAGCATGGTAAGTGGTGTCGGGTGCCTACACAGGTATGCCGGAGGCACTTTTAACCTAAAAATGTCATTGCGACACCCATACCGTCTTACGTGTACCTAAGGAATTCAGGACACAGGTCATGGTGTCATACGCGGGGCAAAGCGTACCTGCCGACTATGTGGGGAATATGATCAATAGCGGCGGAGTGTGGGAAGCGGCAACGAGCTCCTGCCCAGAGGCGGAGACATCCTTCTACACCAGGGAAGCAGGTGTTGATCAACGACGTGAAGGAGGGCGTGGTCGTCTATGGAGCGAGATAGTGGATGAGGCGTATAAGGCTGGGGGAGAGGTGAGGCCCTTGACCAGTTACCTGGTCCAGACACACTTCCAGTGGATCGAGTGAGCAAAAAGTACAGAGGAAGTGTTGGAAATTGGGGAGGAATTAGCCGAGGTTTTGAAGTCCTTGTCCCCGCCTGAGGAGGTGGCTGCTCCTGGCAGGGTAGAAGAAGATGAGGTGAAGGCTGTGGGGCATCAACAACAGAACTATTCGGACGAAGGGAGTGAAGCGTGACTGAGGTGTCACCGAGATCTTTGTCACTGTGTACAGTGGAGGTAGAGGTACATTGTGAGGCATCCCAGACCAAGCCATGGAGGATGGCCTGTCACAAGAAAGAGAGCCGCTGCATCGGATTCAGATGATGTCCTAACGCCGGTGCAGAGGACTGGGAAGCAATATGGGCAGAAGGTGAAGGTAGTGGTGGCCATGACAGGAGGCACCGAAAGAAGGGGGGGGGGGGAGAGAGGGAAGTGTGCAGGTGACAAGTGGTCCCACACGTTCTGGTGGCCATCGGAAGAGTGAAGAGAGGAGCAGGGGTGGAAACTCTAATAGGCCTCCGTGTATGACAGTAAACGTTAATGGTTTGTGTAATAGTGTAAAGAGAAAATGGTTTCGAGAGTTTCTGAATAAATTTAGAGTGGATGTTGTGTTCCTACAGGAGCACAATTTTAAGGGGGGTAGGGTGTTGGAGGAGGGTTTCAGGTGTAACCCTCCCATCTGCCCGTTTAAAGGGGGGTGGGTATCTTAATTAGGGAGGCGAGCCCGTTGTTTTGCAGAGAAGTGAGGGGGGGGAGGGGGAAGGGTGTGCGCGTAGATGGTTTGTGGATGGGAAACGTGTGGCTTTTATTAGTGTATACGCCTGCAGAGAATAATGTACAGGTGAAGCAGGAGTTTGTGTGCGGGGCCTTGTGTTTTTTTTCCGTGCATTACCGGAGGTGGCAATAGAAAGGAGTGATTGGAACTGCGTCATTAGGAGGGCTGATGGGGAAACCCAAAGGGGCAGGTTATTGTCGGTGGCCCTACGAGATTTTTGAGGGATATTAGGTTAAGAGACGCATTCGAGGGGGGGCGTGGGAGACAGAGCATACATTTGTTAGGAGAGGTAATGCAGCGAGGTTAGATAGAGTGTATCTTTCTCACGGGTTGTAGTGAGAGTTTTCCCAAAACTGTTGAAGTTGCATGGTCAGATCATAGAGCAGTGTTGGTGGAGGTTGGGTGGGGGCGCTTGCAGAAATATACAGGAGTTACTGGAAATTAAATATAAGTGCATTGAGTGATGAGGAGGGGTTAGAGGGATTTTCTGTCCTATGGAAGGAGCTTAGTGAGGAGGCACAGGAGTGAAGATGTCGTACAATGGTGGGATTGTGTTGCCAAGGAAAGGATTAGGAAATATTATGTGGGGGTGGGCAAACGTATAAATGATTTTAAATATGGGCTTTCAAATTATCTGGAGGACAGGTTAAGGGGCTGTTATGAGAAGGGGGCTGTGGGGGGCAACTATCCTATGGATGAAATTGTCGAGGTCAAGGGGAGACTGAGGAGTTACAAAATGAGAGGTTTCAAGCGGTAAGGGTGCAGGCAGGGGTAGAGGAGGTGCTTTGGGGTGACAAACCATCGGCGTGTGTTTTTGCGACGTCAAAAACAAAGACAGCAGGTACAGCTATTCCAGGTTAAAAGGTACACGAGATGGCGGGGGTTATAGAATGGGTCAGGAGATACTAACAAACAAAAGGAATGTGTGTGTATGCGGAAAAAATGGTATGAAGGGTATTGGACAAGGGGGAAGGTGGGAAATGTGATTTAGAGAAGGTGTGTGTAGTATGTGACGTGTAATTTAGGGAATAGTGATAGAAAGGCTTTAGGGGGGGTAATAACAGAGGAGGAAATAGATTTGGGCTTTAAGGGGAATGAGGAAAGGTAAAGCACCGGGAATAGACGGTCTCCCGGCTGAATTTATCTCCAACATTGGGAGGTGATAAGGGGTTTCATGGGTAGGTTTATTTAATCAGATGAAGGAGAAGGGTGTGAGGGGGGACAAGCAAGCAACAGCAGTTGTATGTTGGTCCCGAAGGGTAAGGGGCAGCACACCCTCAAGGAGTACCGTGCCATATCCCTGTTATGTGCTGATTATAAGTTGTTCGCTAAAGTCTTGGGTAATAGGTTCAAATGTGTGGTAGGGAGAGTGGTTTCGAAAAACGCAGTATGGTTTGCCTGGAAGGTCGATGATTGAGGGTCATGGAATACTGAGAAGTTTTGTGGTCAAAAGGGGGGGGGGAGGGAGGGCGGCGTTGTTGCTTTAGACTGGCAGGGGCCTATGACAGGGTGGAACGAGGAGCATTGGGAGCTATACTAGAGGCAAGGGTTATGGGGATGAAATAGTTAATTGGGTAACCACGTTGTACAATGGTGCCAAGATGAGGGTACAGATTAATGGATGCTTGGAGGGGATTGTTTAAAGGGTAGGGGACTTAGCAGGGTGTCCCATGTCACACAAATGTTGTTTGCGTGCATTCAGGACCCCTTCTAAAAGAAGGTTGAACGTTGTGTATGTGACACGAGTGGGAGGTGGGGGGGGTGGGGTAGGAAGGTGTGGCCGGGAATAATAGGATACGTAGACGATACAACAGTCCTGGTTCGGGAGGGGATGACGTTGGGTGTTTTGGATGCTGTTGTCCAACAGTTCGGAAATGCAACAGGGATGCAGGTAAATAGAGAGAAGTCAATGATCATGGGGTTGGGTGATTGGGTGGAGGGGGGGGGGAGATGTAACGTTGTGAGAAAACAAACGGTGTCTTTAAAAATTTGTGGTATCACCTATAAGGGTGATTTGGAAGCTGCTCGGGAGGAAACTCGAATAGATTAATGGAAAGGATTCAGGGCGTCTGGGTGCATTGCGACCTCATCATCTGACTCTCGTGCAACGAGTGATTGTTATAAACGTATTATTGTATGTAAGGTTTGGCACGTAGCAGCGTGTTCCCATTAACAGGGGCGGCGATTGTGGGAATCTGGACGAGTTTTAACTTTTGTGGGGTTCAAGGTGCGATTGGCTGAGGAGAGAGGTTGTAATGTTACCTGTGCGCCAGGGTGGGTTGGGGTTGATGGATCTGAGGAGGAGGATTATATGTGTGTTTCTTAAATGGGAGGTTTTGCGCGAAGGTGTGAGTGGAGGGCAGCTGGGAAAAGTACATGATAGGTTGGGTAAGTTGTATGGTGGTGTGGAGTTGAGGGAAGTGAAACTATTTTGAGGGCTTTGATGTTGGTTAGAGAACCCAGGAAAATCGAGTAGGGGTTTTGTGTAAGCTGCTTGCAGACAGGATTGTTTGTACCAGTTTGAGGATTGTTCCCCATGTACGCATGGACGAGTATTTGGTATAGGTTTAGCAGGTTGAAGTTAAAGCCTAGGGTAAGGGAGGTAATGTATCGTTTTTTTGCATGGCATACTACCGTCGGGGAGGTTTTAAGAACCAGAGGGGGAATTGTGGGCGGAAGGTGTGGAATCTGTGGGGAGGATGAGACGGCGTCCATGCTGTATACTTTTGTGGGGAACTGGAGGGTGTTAGGTATTGGTTAAGTAGGGTAGTACAGGGGGTGGGGGCAGAGGGGTGTCGGTTCTGCGTGCACTAAGCCTAGATGTGGGAGGGTTCGATGAGAGTGTTATACGAGCTTTGGATTATATAATAGTGGATTATATATATATATCGTGGGTGATGAGGGGAGGGGAATTGTTGAGGTGCGAGGCGGGTACTAGCGGTAAACGGTTTATCGTACGATGTGTCGTAATAGAGAACTGTATGGGAGGAGGTGGAAAAGGATTTTTCGAAGGGTATAGAATGTTAACGTTAGGTTTTCTCATCAATCTACGCTGGGCTGAGTGAGTAAGGGGGGGGGGTTGGGGATTACATAACGGGAAGGGGGTTTTCAGGGGGACACAGCGGGGTCGCCCCTGGGAGGGGTGTGAGTGTAGGGTATGGGGTATATGAAGGTGTAGATGAGTTTGGGATACATGTATGTAGCATGCAAGTGGGCACAGAAACCAAAGATGATATCAAGTAATTACGTAGTACCTGGAATGGAAAATTCTGTGTTGATGTGTCAGGGTCGTCATGACCTTCTTCTGAATTAAGTGTGAATGGTGTCAAGTTATAGGTTTTAAGACCGGAAGAGCTTTAGGGCTTATGTAGAGTGTGCGTTTATTAGCCTTTATTGGGCATAAATCATGTGCGATAATTGTATCGCAATGAGAGGTTATTAAATTATGTTTTGTTTTAGTGTTGTGGGTTTTTAGCGAGGGTACTGTCTTTATTTTATCATTATATAATGTGCTCATCCAGTTGCTGCTAGATGGAACGATAATGACTTCCATAAATTTGTAATGCCTCGTTAAAAGTTTGTAATGGGACATATGGTTTAGTCTCTTTTTTATATAATGTGCTCAGCCGGTGGAAGAGGCTGTATTAATATTTAGTAATATTTGTTAATATTTATTTAGTATAAGTGTGAGGCTTAGGATTTGATTTTTGATTTAGGATTTGATTTTGATTTTGATTTTGATTTTGATTTGATTTTGATTTGATTTGATTTGATTTGATTTGATTTGATTTGATTTGATTTTGATTTTTTTCAATGCTTAAAAAGAGATTGTAGTGAGGGACGTATGTATGTGCTTAGTACTTCTTATTGTATAGGGGTTAATTTTGGAAGAAGTAATGTGATTGTTTTTAACTGAGATTGGGATGTAAGGTTATTACTCTGTTTATCTCCTGTGAAGGAACCTTTGTCATATGTCCGTCATAGTATGTTAACTATACAAATCTGAAGTTGTATATAGTTTATTATTTTATATAGTTTATATAGTTATAGTTTATTTTGTTTATCATAGTAAAGTTATATGGAAAAGTTTGTGTGTATATGGGTAACCTCTTTATGTCAATTACAATGTTTGTTAATAATTGGCTAGTGTATGTTGTGTAGGATTGAGGATCCTACTGTATCCATTTTATATCTTAATTTAATATCAAGCTGTAAAGTTTTTAAATAAAAATAAAAAAAAAAAAAATTTTCCCGGGGGGGACATAGACCTCTCCGCATGGGGTTAAAATAGGGGGCCCGTTTTCAGTGTTCCTCCCTTTTTTATGTTCCTAAAGTTTTTATTTTTTCAAGGGTCAATAGGGGGTTTTCGTGGCTCGTTTACTTTCTTTCTCGTTGATCATTAGAGTGTATCAAACCAGTAGTGCTTGGGGGCTCAGTTGTACTTTCCCCGTGGCTCAGGAGTATTTTTGTGGTTCAGTTAGTATTTTCCTTTGGGCAGTTGTAAATTCTCTTGGCAATTAGTAATGTCTCGTTCTCAGTTAAATATTTTCTCAAAGGTCCCGTTTGTAGGGTTTGTGGGGCGTTAATATGTTCTCGTGGCTCAGGGGTGTCTCGGGCTTCCCTTTTAGGAAAATAAACCCCGTGGGTCATTAACAAAGTCTCAAGGGTTAGTAGTATTAGTGGCTTTAGTTAGTAGCCTCTCGTGGGTCAATTAGTAATTCTCGTGCCTCAGTTAAGAGGACTCAAGGTTTTAGTAAATGTCCCTTTTGGGGTCAAATTTGTATCTCGGGTTTTCTCAGTTACATGTCCCCAAGGATCAAAGGGCTCGTGGCTCAGTTTGTTAAATCCTCGAGTTGGTCAGTTAGTAGTGTTTCATGACTCAGTAGGTCGTCGTGGCTTAGAGTGTCTCGTGGCTCAGGCGTCGCAATGGCTCAGTTAGTATACTCATGGCACAGTAGTAGTGTTCATGCTCAATGAGTCTTGTGCACATTAGTAGGTCTCGTGGCTCAGGGGTCTTTATGGTTCAGCATTAGTAGATATCCCGAGTCTCTAGCGTCCTATGGATCAGTAGTGTCTCGTGGCTGCAGGGTGTTTGCGTGCCACTCATTAGTAGTGTCTCAATGGCTCATTAGTATTGTCCCTCGTTGGCCAGTATGTAATCGAGCTCAGTATGTCTAAAAGAACGGGCAAGTTTTGTCTCGTAGCTCCGTATAGAAGTGTCTCGTGCTCTGTAGTAGTTCATGATCAATAGTGTCCGGTGGAGCTCAGTTAGTATCTGTCTCGTGGCTCTGTAATTTCTCGTGGAATCATAGTGGTCTCGGCAGTATTGTCTCGTGCTCGAATTCTCTCGGCTCATTAGTGTCTCAGACTCAATAGATCTTGTAGATTCAGGAATTTCTCGTGGTTAGACAGTGTCTGTGAGCTCTGTTAGTATGCCTGTCATGGCTCATTTAGTACTATCTCTAGGCTCAGTTAGTATGTGTCATGGCAAGTAGTGTCCATGACTCAGTAGTGTCTCGTGGCTGAGCTTAGTTAGTGTACCGTTGCTCCATTAGGTAGTCTACGGTACTCAATTAGTATGTAATCGGCTTCAGTTATATCGTCTGTGGCTCAGTGATAGTGCCGTGGCTCCTAGTGTATCGTTCATCAGTATTGTCTCCCAGGTGGCTCAGTATTTTCCTGGCTAGCGATTAGTGTCGCAGGACTCATACTAGCTCTCTTCGGGTTAGAGTCTCCGGCTCAGTATCTCTATCCTGGTCAGTAAGTCCACTCATGACTCAGTCAGTGTACTACAGTGTTCAGATCGTTTCGTGCTCATTATAGTCCACGTGGCTCAGGTTAGTATCGTTCGTGCTCAGGATAAAGTATTGTCTGCTGGGTCAGTATGTCTCAGTTGGCTTCTGGATATTGTCTCGTTTGGTCAGATTGTATCGGCTCCAAATTTCAGTGGGCTCGTTGCTCAGTATTTTTCCTGGGCTCAGTAGTTCTCCATGACTCAATAGTGCCTCGTGGATCATTAGTTGTTTGTGGCACAGTTAGAGTATTCCCCCGTGGCTCAATTAGTAGGGATCTGTGGGGTCAAGTTAGCAGTTGTTCAAAGGGTTTAAGTAGTGCTTGGGCTCAGTTAGTAGTATCTCGTGGCCAGTTAGCAGTGTCCAAAGGGTCAATAGTGTCTCGTGGCTCAGTTATAACTTTCGTTGCCAGTTAGTATGTCTCATGACCCAGTAGGCACGTGGCTTAAGAAGTTCCGTGGCCGCAGTAGCGTCTCATGGGTTTAAATTAGTAGGTCTCAAAGACCGTAGTGCCCTTTTGGCTAGTTAGTAAGGTCTCGTTGGCTCAAGAGTGTTATGGTTTCAGTTAGTATGTCCCCTTGGCTT